>OY998158.1:3527861-4127861 GCA_963921925.1 Sphagnum tenellum
TCCACATTTGAGCAGATTGGGATTGCCTGAATCCATTTGCAATCTGTGTCTCCTCATACACCCCCGCAGCTTGGATTTGAGAGCCATCTGCACCTGGAGCATGGGTCGTAAATTCCCCCAAGTTGAAGTCAGCCTGGCTGATAAGACAATGCTGTTCTCGCAAACTTTGCTGCTGCTGCATATGGGAAGTTGCTGCCATTGCACCACTGTTTGCACTGAATTTAGACAGGGCTGGCCATTGCCCGTACTGACAGTTCTGCAGCTCTTGCAAACCTGGGACAAAATGCTGGGCCTGAAAGCCTGGAGAACCTTGTGTTAACATAGCTGATTGCTGACCCCATTTTTTCCCTTCACCTTGTAAGTAATGACTGGAAAGAAGTGAAACATCTATGATTCGGTCCTGCCACCATTGTTGTTCCAGTACTGATGTGACATATGTACTACTGCCCTTGCCTTGAGCCTCAGACTCCCCACAGCTCTGAGCAAAAGAGGGCCATCCTTCTGGAGAGGACAAAGGCCTCTGTTGATGTTGTAAAGTTAGATGCTCCTTGTGCATGGAGTTCATGTCTGTTCCCAAGGATGTCCCTTTGGATGAATCTGGCATTGGGCATGAAGAAATACATGCAGTTTCACAGTTGCTGCTGGCAGTTAAATACATCTGCTGTTTCAACTGACTGTAGACCTCCATGCCGTGGCTCCCACCAACTTGTGATGCACCATTGAGTTCCCCCCTCAATAGAGGCTGACTGCAGGGGACCTGATGTACAAGTCCTGTTTCCAAAGCATCTGTGTTGGCCTGAAAATCTCTCCACATATTAGTCATGTTATTGGGGACTACAGCTTTAGTATTGTGCCACTGACCTCCATGGCTTATATCTTGAGGCTGAACTCTTACATTCAAGGTAGCACTTGGATCTGGAACCAAGCCTACTGCAGCGGGTAAGGGTGGATTCAAACGTGGCAATCCTCCAAAAAGGTGAAAGAATGGCTCCATCCTGCCAGCCTGACCAACATCTGCAGTCCATTGATCTTGACTTCCCCACAATGCCTGAGCTGTTTCCTGATGACCAATCTCCATTGACACTTGGTTCTGGATATTTTTGCATTTCAAAACTTCCCACGTTTGCTTTCTTTCCTCCTCTGCCCCTGCTGCAGACCAATTTGAGGCCCCACCAATTTTCTGAAAAATTCCATCCAAAGTTTGCATGCAGACCTGCACAAAAAAATGCTACCAATCTCATCAGTAAAGAAAAAATGGTGTCATCCACATCCTCTCAGTGGAACAAGAAATCCTATATTCTAGCAGAGCATCAAGAACCAACTTCACCAGTAAAACACAGATGCATCTGTAACATGGTCACAGTTCCTTAGATGTGAATCCAAAGGCCAGTTTCTAATGATTTATCTATGCCATTCAGCCGCATAGTCAAGTGGGATTGGGCTCCAAGACTGTGACTTGTCAGGGGGGAGGAAACAAAATAGACCAATGAAAAATGTTCCACAATCTTTTGAACTCTCACCTGGCTGCCCATGTCACCAAACTTGAACCCAGCAATTCTCTGCAAGCCTGGGCTGTGGCAAATAGAGGGTTTTAATGTGTCTGTAGCAACTGAGCTCTCCATAGCCCTGTCAGAATATAACATCTGTGACCCAGCCTGACTCGTTTGCCTTGGTCCACTTGCCTTCGTGCTGTCAGAGTATGCCAGCCATCCCTGAGAAAGTTCTCTTGAACAAGCCAATCCTTGAGAATCTGGCTTCAGACACTTGGGCATAAAAGGTGACTCCTCTGATGGAGCTCCACAATCCTCAAGCCCCTGGTCATTTACCATATGTTGCGCTTGAGCACCCTGCTTCTGCTGTTGCTGCATTTCAACTCTGGATTGCAAAGACTGAAGAATTTCAGTGTTCAATACACCTTGCATACTGGAGTGAAGAATGTTCCTGCACAGCTCCAATGCTGGTAACATTCCAGTTCCATCTCTGCCCTTTGGCCTCTCATCCAGGAGTGTCTCCTTCTCTTGCTTCATCCATCCCTCAATCTGATTTTTCTCAGCACCAGTGGATACCTGCTACAATAGCCACAGGAACATAACAATTGATAACTTCTGAAAAGGAGAAAAATTTAGGCACAAGATGATGGAATTGCTTTCCAAAATCAAGTTTTGCATGAAAGAAAAGATTGAACCAAGATAGCACAGACATACCTCTTTAAAGGCTTGATCCAAAGAGCCAGGAGGTTCCCTAGCATGACTGGCCTCTTCTTTCTGATCATTATCATGTACTTCAGTGCCTCCTAAACTTACGGCAGCAGTGCAGGGTGCATGTTTTATTTGATTCACTTGTTTCACAACATCTGAGCTTAAAGCAGAAACTATTTCACAATCGCCACCCTCTCCACCTTTTGGTGGAAGAGCATGGCTATCATCTGAGTGCAAATCTGCATCCAACCTACCTATCTTTTGCTGCTCTAAGTGAATACATGTGGTCTTGCTAGCTCTGATACCCAAGGAGGCTAACTCAGACAAACTATTTGTCTCTGCCATCATTGTACTGCTGCAGAAATTGCCTTCTTGGGAGGCTTGTGCTTCCTCACAGAAGGTCTTTCCTGTCTCTGCTTCTACTTGCTGAACTGTGGCTGAATGGCAGATCTTCAAGCTTCCAGGATCCCTTCTGTCAACCGGAGCTGAATTGTCCTTCAAGCACCGCTCCTCAAGTGCAGTTCTATTTCTACTGGATTGCTCATCCAGAGCAGAGGACAGCATGCTCCTTGCTTCAGCAGTAGGCAACATCAAGTTCTGGGCACTATCCTTCAAAATATGTTTATCAACAGTCACCTTACAGCTGTGTGGTTCCTGCATTTGAGGTCCTTTCACTTTGATTCTTACAAATGAGAGACCAGATTGGTGACTACTTTTCTTTGCATGCTCCACATTGAGTCCCTTTGACACATCACTTGACTTCTTACAATTGACTGTGGATCCTGGGGCATGTTGCATGGCTTGATCACAGAGACTGCCTGCCTTCCTCTTATGCTTTCTCAACTTCTTTTTACCAGCATGTCCCTTGTATACTTTTGCTCCACCATTTTCCACCAGACAACCAACTTCTGACTGGTGCATGTCAGGTATGCTCCCTTGGCCATCAAGCTCCATTATAATTGATTTAGCTACACTGATCTTAGAAGAGAGGACTGTCTCTGAACAGTCTTTATGAACAAGAGATATTGGTTGAGCCTCTTGAGCTAAACCAGCATTGCTCGTACTGTTCATTACCTTGAGATGCATACCATTCCACAATGAATTTTCTACATTGCTTTCCAACTGTTTTGAGGGCAACTGAATGCCATCAGCCTTTGCTGACTCAGATTCCCTCACAGACAGGATCTTGTTCCTATGTACATTATCACAAGCTAAGGCACTCAGCTCTGAAATACAGACTGACCGCTGGGATTGCTGTTGACAATGTTGACTTGCAGCAGACTTCAGGCATGCACGGTAACGTAGCCTCTCACAAGCTAACACAGTGATGTCCTGAAACTTTCCATCAGCAGGAATCTCTGAAGGAGCTGGTAATTTTGAGGGTTGAGTGACCACTGGTGGTTGCCTCAAAATTTCTGTGCTTATATTCACCTGCACTGCCTTGTACTTTATGGGCCTTTTACTCACACTTTCATCAACATCCTTGCTAAATTCATTATTTGCACACTGGACAGGGCAATCACTTCCACCTTTCTTATGAGGGTTGATAGATTTTGTCTTTCTTTGCATTAAAGAGTTCTTGGACTCCATGCATGACTCTTTGGAACCTTGCTTCACCTCCACCTCTTCTGTTGTACTCCCAAAGGTCCCTTCAATAAGCTTCTCCAACCTCCCTCCCTTCTTTGCTGTCAAAATGTTTTTGACTTGCTGACATCCCTGTACACAAGATTTGAACCAAAAAGACTCATGAGCAGGTAGGAGACTAAACCTATACCTTAACTTCCTGGGGCACAGAAGCAGAGAATCTGGCATGCTCTCAGAGTCAGGCAATTGACTACAGTTGAAAACAAGATAATACTACACTTAAAGAGATGCTGAGTAGATAAAATCAACTAACAAAGTTTGACTGACCTTTAGTGTGAGAGCAGGAAGTTCACGACCTTCCTTTTGAGGACCTCCAATTCCTGGGCACTGGACAAACACAAACTGCAGATCCATATCTTTCCTCTGGGCCTTGAACTGCCAGCCACTTAGAACCTGCAATTTCAGCAGCGTGTTAGCATTCAGCTGGACCGTCTATCAGTTAATTGTTGCAACCATGTGATTTGAATAAAACTTTTAGCACCTGGGGCAGAGAGATTAAGATGCACATACGCGCACTTACCTCATTCAATGCAGCCTTTATGTTCAACTCTCTGATGATATCCTGAAGAAGTAGCACACTGCCTTTTGGGGTTTGGTGGACCCGAGGACATCCCTTCTTCCTACCCACTTTCTTCTCAGCAGGGGGATCTTTCACAGAAACATCAACCACTCTCTGCTCAAATTTGCCACCAGCACGCCATCAATTATTAGACCCATCTACCTCTCGAAATTTTGATGACACCACTCATCTAAAAGTAGGTGATGAGCACCTAAATATATATATACAATGATTCTTGTAAGGCATTCAACACCTAGCAATTGTCTAAATGTTTCCAAATTCCTCAAAAAACCAACTATAATCATGTGAACACACATTCACAGGTGGAGCTAGTGGGTTAACAGATCATGATAGCAAGAATGGGGAACTTACAGCCAGAATTGCCTTGTCCTGGGTTTCAGGGACTGCAAGAGAGGTGCCACCTTCAAGGCGTATCTTGTCCAGACTTCCCATACGCTGTCGCTTCACATGGTGAGAGTTGTCATCCTCAGCTTCAGTGGAGGTGCATGGTAATGCATGTACACTATTCAAAGGCACCTTGGAAGGGCTATATTTACCCTCAGAAGTTTGCACCTTATCTACAGGTATACTCCTGGTTACCAAGCCAGACCGCTTTCTTTTTGCTCCTTGCGTCACAGTGGGTTTGTTTTTTCTTTCACAGACACATGCCATATTCTGCAGACAACTACCAATTATTAGAGAAGATTTAGAAAGGAATATGCATGCATGCATTGATACTCCTACATAGTTATGAGATATCTTGCAGTCATTGGTGTTAATGTCAACGCCATTAGACACCAGAAAGTAATTTTAAAATGAGAAGCAGCACCTCTTCTGAACATTGGCAAGTTTTATCAGAATCTCCTTCCAGGATCCTGAGATGAAGGAATGACTCTGTAGCCCTCCCCTTGATTGCCTTGTTTGAACTTGGTCCCCTTGAGATAGGGTATCCTGCCTG
This sequence comes from Sphagnum tenellum, assembly GCA_963921925.1. NCBI lineage: Eukaryota > Viridiplantae > Streptophyta > Sphagnopsida > Sphagnales > Sphagnaceae > Sphagnum > Sphagnum tenellum. Next base: position 3,533,221 of record OY998158.1, read on the forward strand.
AGATTGAGCTGTCTCAAGTGACTGCACTTTAATTAACCCCTTGGCATCATCACTCCAAGAAGGATTAGTGGCATCTTCTGACTTAGCCTGAGGAACCATTGAAGTGAAGTGTGCTGCATCAATTGTGGTGACCAAACAAGAGTTGTCCTGGCTTTTGACCAGCCTCTTTCTTCCAGAAACATTTCCGCCTTCACCATCTGCAGATGAGACATCAGAGGATGCTGACTGACTTTCCACTCTTTCCATCATCGGATCCCCATAGGGTTTGTAACCATCATAGTCCTCACAGTCCAACATGAGCTCCTCAAGCCCTTCTTCACTTATGCAGGTTCCATCCTTGATGCACGGGTCCTTGAGAGCCTCTTCAAGTATTCCATCTTCTCTTTCAAACCTCTGTGCTACAGCTTCCATTTCCAGTAACCCTTCCCTAACCACAACTGACCGTGATACTCCACATGTACATTTGCGAATCTCCTCAGCTACACAGACATTTCACAGTAAAAAGCAGACAAAATTTAATGTGGTTTCAAAAATGTGGACCTCCCTGAATAAGATCAAACATGGTCATGAATGAAACACATGTGCAAGCAAACAGCTGGAGTTGAGAACAAGCGGCTTCACAAAAATAAGAAAATAGATTACTCACCATGATTAAGGCAGATTGAAACCCCCATGATACACCTGCAGTTTACAAATGCAACATAGCACATGTGCTTGCAGAGGCCACAGGTGACACTTGTATTGAAGCCTGGGGAAGTGAAATATGTCTGTGATCCCTGCTTCTTCAATAACCAGCGTACCTGGTGCTGGAACCTCATCAAGCGCACAAATGCAACCTTTACTGCATATTGTTGCTCTGAAGCTAATTTCTGAAAACAATTATCAGCCGAACCCCTTATCATTTCAGCAACATTCATAGCTTCCTTGCACAGAAGCTCCTCATGGGGAAGAAGTGGAGGCCGATTCAACAGCTCATACCGCTTGCATGCTGCTGCACCATACTGCAACCAATCTGCCATTGCAAAGTTCACTGCCTCACCACAGTTGAAACCTGTGGACAAAAAAGGTCCCAATGCTCAATACAGTTAAAAACAGATCTGATAAAATAAGCAACCCAAAGACCATTCTCACCTAAAACTAGATGATCTCTTAAGGAATGCAATACATGTTCCTTGGAATTGTAAACAAATCAGGCATACTTACTCCCACTGGAGTCTTGCAGAAGATGATTGAAATCGACTTCCAGCCCCTGAAAACTAGAATAGAGACTACTATAGTGACAACAAATTACTGGACAGTGGCCTCACCAGTCCTTGCAGGCCAGATCATATGTTAATTCAATTGAGCAACACTGGGCTGCTGCTTAGGAATTTTCAGCAACATACTCAGCTGCTTGTAACTTTACATGCATACACAAAGGGGAGCTAGAATCACGCACCATGACTGAAACCTGCATGATATGCCCTGGGAAATGTGATGACAAATTCACCAGGTGCCTGTACAGCCCGATAAACTGGCACCTTACTTTTACTGAGGAGGTTTGGGGGGAACATTGTTGTCTTTCCAATTAACAAATCATAAGCTGCACCTACTCCATTTTCTGACAACATCTCAGCATCATAAACAGCTGCTTGCACCACTTCCTCAAAGGCAGGGGCCGCATGCCCTGGAACCCCATACCAGGTCTTTGAGGCACCACAGTGGTGATAATTTATGCTGAAACCATGCACACATGAAAGAACCCTCAACATCACAGTATATGCATGACCAATATCTACTACTAGACGCTTCTTAGTACACAAGAGACAATATCATACGAGTCTTTTTGAACCTACAATTTAAGGTAAAAAATGGTAGGTACTTGATGCATATTACATCAGAACCAAGAGAACTTGACTGCATTCTGCAGAGACTGACCATGAACCTTTCTGCTAGCAGCGACACCAGGTGCAGTGCAGCATATGCAAGAATACCTGTACAAGTAGTGGTCTTCAACATGCCATGCAAACATGCTGAAGAGCATCCCTATGTACATCATAGGCTCCGTAACTCCCTGTTCAATAGGATCAGTTAGTGCAAATCTCTCAACAGAACCCAACTATATGATAATCTTAAAGTACCAAAGCACTAACAAACAATCTAAACCAAGTTGTGATCCAAATGAACCACGAAGCAGTAGGTGGAGGCACCCTTGAGACAATACTCTCAACACATCTGACCTTTACTGATCAAGTTAATGGAAAGAAGTCACCACAAGCAGTGATATAGGGATTGGGATTGGCTTCACACCGGAATGGATGTCTCCAGGAGACGCAAAGTTGAGTTGGAAAGACGAGGAAGAACCTGCCAAAGGTCATTTAGAGCAAACCATGGAAAAAAGTCAACATAAACTCAAGTAGGTAGCATTTTTTGGGACTTTCCCACATCTATGATGGAAAAGTCTAAGAAACAAGAACCTAAAACATGCCAGGAAGCACTATGGTGACCCAATCAGATATGGACCTTCAAGTTCCATTTGCTTGTTGCTAGTGGGTCCACAGATGAATTTGAAAAAGCACTCCCTTCAATATCACATCCATATTCAATGCTTGAACTTCTGCCCGAAGTGATCTCTTTCCAGAATTCCGCTTCCACAAACTTATGAGGAAGTGTCGCAGAGCTCTTAAACTTACGTGCAAAAGACTTATTTGCCATTTTCTCATACTCATAGAATGAGTAATGCCTGGTACACACAATAATCTGGGTTACATCTTTGGAAAATATAATATATCTTTCATAAGAATAGAGAAATCTCCATTCTCACGATAAAGAAGAAAACAGCAAGGTTAACACTTCCTCAGGAAGCCACAGAAAGAACCAAACAAGGGGAGACAAAAACAAAACAAAAAACGAAAAACACACACCGCGGTATGAACAAAAGTGCCAGTCTCACACCTGTTCAGGGACCATCAACAGTAGTATGTATGACAGTCTTTGGAAAATATAAGTGGAACTGTCAGATACCAAAGTTATGCCTATCTTGCAACTCAGAATGGTGCAAACCGTGAGTTCAACCCAGCTTCTGATCCAAATTGAAATGCAATTTTCAACACCAAAAGTTTTATGTTTGTGTTCAGTCCTTTTGCAGCACACAGAAACAGCATAAGTTCATGCATTTAATGGATCTCATTCTTCAACAACCATCACAGTTGTGAAACTAACCTGCCACTCATAAGAAAGGTTATTTTATCCTTGGAATCCCAGTTGGCAAGCCTCAGAGGTTGCACCCGAGGCTGAAACTTGAAGCCTACTTTCTCTTTCATGAGAACTGCTCCTGCTGGAACTGCAGCTGTCACAGGGGACAATATCTTGCAAATTCCTGCATGCAATAGACATTACTTGAACTCAGTAGGGTAGCACACAGAGCAGCTGCTCCAAGTGAGTACCAGGGAAGGATTCTGCTCCCTTCTAGTCATCTTTTCACACATGTGAATCTCGTATCTTTAGAATATTCAAAGCCATTCTCAGAATACTCAGGGATATTACTTCAAGTTCCCACTTGCTTACTGCTAGTTCTTTTTCTTGAGAGGAGGCTCACTAATAAACCCACTGTACAGAAAGCATTGTATAGTAAACCTGAACCAACTATAATTTGGTGCAATGCAGCTTTGTTGTGCAGGAAAAATGATCCTGAATGTGTACAGTGCAGATAGGAGTGTCTCTACCATTTTGAGCTGTGCCCATACTAAGAAAGACTGGCATATACCTGGGACAGGTGTTGTCATCAGAATCAAACTAGCTTCTTTTGCTGTTCATTCCAATGGTCTAACATGTGGCACAGAGGATTGGGATGAAGAAAAAGAGAAAAACTGTTCACACTCTCTCCCCTGCCTTGATAAAAAAAACCCAGGGTCAGAAAGGAAGCTTACCATATGGTTGAGCCAGTGGGGCAATGCTGCGAATGTATGACAAAGGATCTTCAAACTCCTCCAAGGTGGGGTAGAACACGGGGCACATGGGAATGTCATCAATCCAGCTCACATCAGTGGTGCTGTTCTCCCCCTCCAAACACTTATGCATGTCTGACCGCGCAGGCAATACTGGCAGATTGCTGCTGCACTTTAGATTTTGTTTTTGCTGTTGCTCTTCCATTGTTGTTACTTGATATTGTGCTGCCCCTCGTTGCAATATGCCTTTTGGAACATCTCGAATTTGGAGCGCATCTCCTCCACTTCTTGCAATGACAATACCTCCTGAATGGCCATCTGGCCTCAACTGCAGTGGTGGTCTGAGAGTTTGCTTCTTCTGTATGAGTAACTCTGGTCCTTTTCGATCTGCTTCTTTCAACAAGCACTTTCCCTTCACCTGGCAAGCAAATCAATCTCTTCACACCAACTATAGGTCTACAAAACAACAGGGAGGGAGGGAGGGAGGGAGCAGCGAGAGAAAAGAGATTTCAGGCCTGGGATAGTAGTGGAGAGCTTACCAACCAACAACTTCTTCAAGGGCACATACAACAGAGCACACAACTGCCAACCAACCCACTTGAGCATGTTTCTCCTAAACATGGCGTATTTTTGTCATGGAAAGTCGTTGGACAAGACCAGACCACTGTGATTTGCTCTGTGCACAGACAACACCAAAATACACACACACACACACACACACACAAAGGCGTACCATGTTGCAGCAGATAAGACCGTCGAGCCAGCAATGGCTCTATTGGAAAAACAAAGGTGCGCATTGATTGATATGCAGATTTCTCAGCGCCCCTCCTTCTCTTCTACTACGGTGTAGTAACCCTCCTCAGGATTTCCGAACCAAAACCACGACTGACAAGGAGAGCTCCTTCTCGTCTGTGCTGCTGCTCCCTGTCCCACCCCTTCTTCCAAGGTTCTCCCCCCCCCCCCCACACACACACTATCTCTCTCTCTCTCAACCCGCTCCTGTAATCCCTAACCACGGCGGACCCTCCTGTTCCTGCTCTGCCTTAGTGTATCCCCTGGGTTGCTTGCTTCCCTTCCGACCCGCGCCTCTTCAATCCATTCCAAACTCCGGTTCTTCTCCCACTACGACGACGACGCCACCAACGTCACAGATTTCTTTCTCCGACTCTCTTTTCCCCGTTTCCTCCTCCTCCGCCGCTATCCTACACTGCCGGCGCCATGCAACGAACTTCCCCATTACTAAATGCTACCTAGCACTACTAACACGCGAAAAAGCAAGCGTCTCTCTCTCTCGCTCTCTGTTTCAGTTGCTTTTTCTTCCTTCCCACATTAGAGTTCTACTTCGCCCTTTCTTTTCTTTCTTTCTCCGAACCCGTCCACTCTCCCTTTCCTTCTTCTCCACAGACAGGTCCGTCCCCCTCCCCCGCCCCCTATTCTTCTTCTGTCTACCCACCAAAACACAAATGAAGCCTCCTACTGATAAGAAGACTACGGCCTGGCTCCTAGGCGCTGATGCCCTCCGTTCTGAAACCAACCACGCTTTTCGCGCATTCTGGTTTCTTCTTCTTCAACCTGCAGATTCGCCGCGCAGAATCCCTCGTCAGGGAAGAAAAAAACATGGCGATTCTCTCTGTCTGTCATTCCACAACAAGCTCTCTCTCTCTCTCTCTCTCTCTCTCTCTCTCTCTCAGTTTTCCAACCCCGGAGAGATGAAGGTTTTTGACGGGCGATGTTTTGCAAGGCACTCCTGCTGCTGTTGCTGCCGCTTCCTTTTCCCTCTTTCCCCCCGTTCTTTCTCTATTCTTCTTCTTCTATTCTTTCCGCTCGTCTGCAGGGAAGAAGAAGAAGAAGGCCGGATAGGAATAGAAACTCAACGCGGAAGACAAACCAAACAGCGGGAAGCCGAAAGGGTGAGCGTCTCTCTGTTCTTCTTCACCACCCGATGACGACGATTGCTCTCTCGTTTTTTTTTCGCTTCCCCGCGCCCCTCCCCCCCCCCCCCCTTCCCTTTTCTATTTTCTTTGTTTTTTGCATCCTTCGGAAAAATAGTCACGTAAACTCCATAAGAAGAACTCGCGAACTTTTTTTTTCTCTCTCTCTTTCTCTCTCTTCACCTTTTCCCTCCCACCCACAAAAAGCTTTCTCCGCAAAAGCCACCGGCACCGACGACAGTGGAAAACAATCCTAGTGCAAAAGACGCAGAATAGAACTGGCGCACCAAATATAGTACCGCACACAAGGAGAGAGACAAAGAACCGGAGCTTCACCCCATTCTGCGCCCCAGCGGATCATTCCGCAGGCAGCTTAGGAGACCCGTTACGCGCATTCTATCAATGACGACTCCGAAGCAGCAGCCAATTACGGAACTCAGGAGGCTATTACAGAGCGCTTAGTTGCTCAGAATAGGCCACCTGGATTATGCAGTTTCTTTTACCATTTTGTTTCTCTTTTCGTTTCCTACTCGGTTGGATTGAAACAAAATTAATTGGATGTTGATTTGGGGCTTTGCAGATTCCTCTTTTCTTTTCTTTTCTTTTCTTTTTCTCTCTCTCCTCCTTTGAGTTTCTCTTCTTCTTTACTTTGTTTGTGTGGGTACCAATTCAGAAATGATGCCATGTGTTTAGACAAGAAAGAAGAATGGCTATATTTTATTTTATTTTTGTTTATTTCTCCCTTTTACACCCCCCCCCCCCCTCCTTCACCACCACCCCACCTTATTATTAGGTACTCCATTGCTTTGCTTCTTTGTTGGGAGGTGGACAAATGGCTGCAATTCCATTGAACTATTCTTTTGAATTTTGGACATTGACTGGATAAGTAAGTTATGGACCAACTAACCAAACTAACCCAATTGGCAGATCATACCGAACTTAATAATAACAGTTGGGGGGGTTGTTTAGGTGGCCAAGGTTTCTTTATTGACTATTATTATCATGCATACCTGTTGCTATTGGGGACCTGATTACCAAAAACCACACTGGGAGCGTCAATGGGAACGGCATTGGGAAACCTTATGGGAACAAACTGGAAACATGGTGCCAACATTCCAATCCCAAAAAAAAAAATCACACACCCCCTCCCCCCCCACCCCCCCTCTAACCACAAAATGGGCAAAAACTGGGCTCTCTGGGGTGCGCATATTGTTAAGTATTTCAACAAAAACTGGTCCTAAAGGCGGGCAGGCCACGGGCAGGGGAGGTGGGGTTTTAGGGATTGGTCTGTCATTAAAAAAAGTTAGACACATTTGGTACTCCCCAAATTAGAAGTATAGAGATGCTTACCTATGGCACACCTTCATAGGTTATGAAAGTTCAACTTTTGTAGAAAAGATATTGGATAAGGGTGTGATGCTTTTGGAAGCACATTGGGAACTTGACAAACATATTGGGAACCATTGGGAACGCAAGGGAGCATGGTGAAAACACTAAAATCCAAAAAAATCAAACACCAAACCCTCCTCCCCCCCCCCCCCCTTTGCTCCAAAAATGGGCCCTCCTGGGTGCATGTTGAGTCACCTAATTGTCTCATTGGCGGCATGAAAAATCTATTCCTAAAACTCTTTGTTGCCATTTTTGGCCTGGGGTAATACTCCTTTCTAAGAGCCAGAGTACCTATGATTCATATTCATATCTCCTAATTCACCTATCCTATCAATCAAATGAGGTGCCTTCCGAGTTCAATCTTTTCTTTTTTACAATGAGCCAATCTGATTGGCTGATGACTCAAAGAAATGAGACTATGGAGGGTCCCCAAAATACAAGGTTCTATTTTGAAGTGTACAGTTCCTACCCTGTGGCTCACCTATATAAGTGAAAGGAGGACAACTTTTGCCAAAGCATATCCGATAAAAGTAGGTGCTATAGAGAAAATGTTGGGGAACACATTGGGAACTTGGGGAACCGATTGAGAACTTAGAGAGAACATAGTGGGAACACATTGGGAACCAGGGAAAAATGAACCCCTCAACACCTCCTCTCCCAACTCACTCCACTCTAGTACCACCCTTGGTGAACAAGGGTGGACCAAGGTGCTTTTGCAATGTTTAGACTTAAGATGCAAAAGTTATTGAATATTGAAAATTTTAGTCAAAAAATCAAAAATAAAAACTTTAGGAACATTGTGGACGGCAAACTCTTGGTACTGTTGGAAAACCCTTTGGTGGGTGGGAAGGTGATATCTTAAATTTTGGACTAAGGTGAGAAAGATATTAAATTTTGAATCATTTTCATCACTAAAATTTAATTTTAATTTAAAAAATAACTTATTCGCAATTTGGGCCGTTATTGTCATGGGCCTATTCACACTTGGGCCAGCGGCGTAGGCAACAAACAGTAAGTACATACCAAAACAAAATTATGATAAATGTAAAATACACTTGAGATGTTGAGGTAGCCAACTGGGGTGGGTCATAAGGTCAGGAATAACGCTGTTAAATGGCTTAACTCAGGATGCTGTTTCACCTTGCTTGGGGTTTGATATAAATAATCACCTCCAAGGCCAATTATTGTTCTCAAAGCACAGGCATCTTCAGGTTTTGGGTGGAGTAGTGGTAAGTTTGATGCTTATTTTTAGTGGGTCTTCCCTTGAAGAAATCGCATCAAAGGAGGTCACAGCTGTGTTGCAATTCATGTAATTGAAACCCATGATGGGTTGATTGTGCATTTAGGAAGAGGATCAATGATGTAACCCAAAAGAAAAAAAAAAAGGATACTAGAAAGTATTGGGCCAAGGGTTTATGTAACAAAGTTGGAGAAACCATGGAGAAGGGTTAACTTAATTGTGAACAGATCCACACTCAACCAATTGAAGGGAAAGAAGTTAAAGTGTTTTCACCATTTATGTTGAGAGTTGTTGGTACTTGGTACCTGAAATGATCTGTTCAGTGTTAATAGTTAAAGAATCCTCCCATACCCAAGTAATATATGAGTTTTAATATGGAATGGAGGAATCTCTGCATTTCTCTTAATTGGTGGACTTCACACCTAACAACAAGTATAACTCACTTTTTGATGGAGATGCTGGACCATTTAGTACAACTATGTTAGCAACTCCTCACCCTCCCTCTCCCCCTCCCCTACCTATGTACTAATTGTCAAGGTGTATAAGGGGCAGCTTGTCTAAGGTCAGCAATTCTCAATAGACCTATTTATGTTCAGAACTCCATGTGAATTCAAAATGTGCTCAAATTTGATAGTTGGAACTTGGACTTTGTTCAAAAGATTTAGCTCTAACTTATGAGCATTTAGTTAATTGATATAGCACTTTTCACAAAATCAAATGGTAGTTAGTTTTGTATGTGTAAGGTAATTTATGAGAGTTATTATCAAAACTTGGGACTCCACATTGCTTTCGATTACTGGTAATATATCACATTGAGCTCATTTTATGAAAACTAAGTTACATATTAAATGAAAATTATATTCAATGAATTTGCATAATGCAAGTTGAATTGAATGCAACTCAATTGAATTTTGAATTGAGTTTTTTTTAAATTTAGTTCATTGAATTAAACACAATTTTCTTTTCTTTTGGATTCAACGAGATTAAATGTTTCAATTGAAATTTCAATTGAATTGAATTTGGTTGAATTGAATCATATTGAATTCAATCGAATACAAATTGGTTGAATTTAATTCAAATTGAATTCATTCAAAAAAAATTTAAATCAATTTGATTTTAATTCAATCCAAGTTATGAAAAGGTACATTTTTTAATAAAATGTATTTATGTAAGTGAGTTGATGAAAAGAGTGCGATAGTGAAATAGTTATGGAATGTTTTCCTAATTCTGAAATGAACAATATCCAAATTGTCATGGGAACAATTGAAACTAGAGTTTTGGTCAGGGTCTCTTAGTGACGCCTCCTACTATTCACGAAGGCAACATTGGGAGGGCAAAGCTCTAATATAAGAAGAAGCACCATCAATCTGACCTTAGATGTCGGATGAACTACTTGTGAAAACTTTTTTCTGTAAAAACTTTCATTGCTTAGAAATAATGACTAGGTGCTTATGCTTAATAAGCATTACTATACACTTGTATTTCCATTTCAATTTATGGTTTTAGGGTTTAACAAACCTCACATATCTTGACAACTTGAATGTAACGTAATTCATTTTTTATTTCATTATTCATTCATAGTTTTATATATACCAAGGATCACTCACTCCAATACTAGGGTTGATTGAGATTCTTGCCAACCTTGTCAATTGGTTATCGGTTTAATTCATCACTCCCACTTCTTCTATGCCATTAGCTATATACCAACCATTTTTATTTTACATTTGCAAAAAGAAACACTTTGCTTCAAATCATGAAGATTACGTAGGTAATGACTTTGGCATAGGCTTCTTGTTTGTTTGTTTTTCTTTGTAAAGCACAGGCACAAAATTTCTAGGTGGGCATTTTATTGGCCTTGCCTACCAAGAAGGCAAGGATAATTGTGTTTAGATTCATTATAGAGTATAGTAGCATAAGGGATTTTGGTCCCTAGATGAATAGGTCTAGTTTGTATATGAGGATTTTTGGAAGGTGATATTTTGGCTTGTGTTGAAACTTCAGATTAGTTATAGAGTCATAATATCTTGAAGGATTTTGATTTTTTAGTTTAGAGGATTTTTTGAAGATTATATTTTTACATGGTGAAATATATTTTAGTTTCCATAATATTTCTTCTTTTTTTCGCCTTAAAGATACTTTTTAATGTAAAGGGCAAGGCGCCATACTGTGACACACCCCCCTTGTCTTCTTTATTTTTTTCCTGGGATAACTGTTGGGTATCAAGGGAAAAAATGGAAAAAAAAAATGCTTGTGCTTTGGGCCAATTAATGCCCTCAAAGTGAGGCGTTCCTTAAAGAAGCACACACCCCACCCAAGTGTCTTATTTCGATAAAGGCGCACTTATTTTGGGAAAGCCCCCCACTTCTTCTTGAGGAGCTGCCTTTATAGTTTTCACTCACTGACTTGAATAAAATTAGGTCCTTAGATTTTTTAACTGTAAAAGTTTTAGAAAACAAAACAACCCAAACCAAAGGATTAATCCCCTCCCCCCCCCCCCCACCAAGCCCTCACCCACAAAAAACTACAACATACAAGTTACCTAGTCAAGGTCACTACCAAAATATTCATCAATAAAGCATTCATTTATACTCAAGCTATTTAACCTTTACTTTTTTTTTCAGTTTGCATGGTTCTCTAAATCAAATTTAAACCTAAAATTCAGCTTGGTCTCGTGCACATAGCTAGCAGATGGGTTCTATTTCTCGAGATGAAAATAGAACCTAACAAGCATATGCATCTCAACTTCCTAAACTAGGGCAATTGTTAAAAAAATCTGAAAAGAAAAAATCAAAATCAAAATCAAAATTAAAGCAATTGTTAGAAATAAACCCACCTCCCCTAAAATTAAAAAACAATTAAACACACAGACACACACACACAAGATAATAATAAAATAATTCCGTGACTTACTAATCGTGATTTAACTATGTTGCACCTAACGTCTTACTACTTACTACTACTGCAACGTACAGATTCGTAGTACGTACCCTCATTACTGACCATGTACGGGTTTCGGGGGCAGGGGGAACATTCCGCTTACGTGGAACCGCAGACGGTCGGTAACTGATGACCGGTTAAACTTTCCCGGTTTGTTTCAGGCTTTTCTTTTTTACCCTTACCGTGTGTTCAGAAATAACTTACCAAACTAAATTACTAAATTACTTACCTGCCTGCCTACCTACCTACCTACCTACCTACCTACCTGCCTGCCACCCATAGTGCCTAGCTTGAGTTGGATGTCAAGGTGCCTAATATATTTTATTTTATTTTAATTTTTTTCGTATACTTTTCGCAGTAATAATAACAATAATTTGTAATTTGATGTTATACTAAATAATAATGAAGCAAGGAGTAGTTGTAATATTTGTCCTATTTTTCGAGAGGGGATATATAAGGTGCCTTCTAAGTACACTAGGAAATTTCTTGAAGTTATTTAATATTTATAAGTATTAGTAATTTGATGTTTGCATACTACGGTGTAAACAAAACAAAGTCATAGTTTGAAGGAAACATTTGTTGCAACACTTTTTTTTTAAATGTGATTCTCCAAATATTTGGAGCTGATTTTATGATGAAAATGTGCAATTGAAAAATAGATTATATTTTAAACTCTCATTATGTTGTGAAATTATTACACATATGAATAATCCAAATGTCAAATAGAATACATTTCCGACTTGAAGGAGCTTGTAACAACATTTTAATGTAAGAAAAAATTAAGAACTTTTAAATTTAGTGGAAATTTCTTTATGAAAAATTTCACATACAAAGAGATAATTGTCATGAACAATCTATTTCTTTACAAAAAAATTTATTTGTCTTAAAATCATGAAGATCAAATTAGATGATACATAGATATTTGATAATGCATCATATTATGATAATGCTGATGATCATTATTATTTTAATTTGTAATTTTTCTTCACATTGAAAATATAATTGGGCTAAAGTGTTGTTTTTATCATTTTTCAAAAATAAAGTGAAATTTTAAAAGTAATAATAAATGATAAATGTATTTGTAAAGCACTCTTTTTAAAATATTTGGTGTGCATATGCATGGATTTTTTAAAACATAAATTAACACTCAAAATAATCATATATGTTTTTTTAGAAGAATTCAAAATGATTGAAATTTTTGATGTTACTATTTTTGATATTCTACATATTTTTAAGTTTCAAAAAAATTGTTTCCATTGTATCATGCATTTACCTAATGGTGCTCTTGAATAGACACCAATCAGAACACTCTAAATATACATGGGATTTGAGAGAGATACAAAACTCTACCCCCCCCCCCCCCCCACATGCTTGTAGTGCATTGTAGTGCATTGTACATGCCTATTTTTGGAGCACTACCTGATCCTCCATTCTTTTGTACAATTTGTGTTCCCACCATCAAAAAAAAAAGAAATTTGTGACAAAACATTTTTTAATTATTAATGTTCTATTAACACCCATTGGGAATTGAACCCAAAATCAAAACCTATGATTCTAGGGCAACCACTAACAATATTCACCGCTAGCCTACATTTCATCATCCACCACAACAATACTAGGTGTAAGATCCGCCCTCCCCAACTCTTTTTTTTCTAGGAGGCTTATTCATGTATGTAAGGTGCCCTCCAAAAGACACAAACAAATTTCACAAGTGCTTTGTATTTTGGTTGCATGCATGTAGTAGTGTGTAAGGTGATGATTGGGGTCCTTTGCCAAAAAAGGATTGCATTTTCAGTAACCATGATATTATTCAATTTACGTTGGCAGCGATAGAGAAAACACTAGTCCCTTATCCTGACTCATTCATTTGGCTCCACATCAATCGTCCATCATCCACTCTTGAAGTGATCCATCCACACACGCCTCATGAGTGAGTGAATTAACTAAGTGATCACTCCCCGGTAGGCCAACTTTCACTGAAAATGTGAGTACTATATGACACACTTGTGATGAGAGCTGCTGCTTGAATGCAAAGGCCTGAAGATTCCCCCACAAGTGATCAAACTCCAAGACGAAGAAGGACCCCCATCATCCTGAATCCTGATTTCCCATGATATTTTCCTTGAGTTTGTACTGAGAGCATTTTTCATGAGAGTCAGATAATATTAACAACTACCATAGTAGCCTAGGGTTCAGTTTCCACAAACAATTTTTATTTTATTTTTCATGTTTTAAATTTTTTGAAATTATTGAATTTTTTTCATGATATCTAGAATGATATTGTGTCACATGAGTACATAGTGGAAATTTATTCAGAGTGTTTGCCTTTGATAATTGTGATGATTTTCAACATGTCAACTTCATATTTTCAGAAAAAATTCATTTCACTATTTTTGAGGATTATTTAATGACGAGGAATCTGACCTTAGGGTAAGGGTATCTATCTAATAGAGTGCCCCAGGACGACCCAAAAACAAAATCCTCATGTTGAGTGTTTTGTGCACAAAATGCAGAAAAATTTAAGGATAGTAAAGTATTGATGTTGTCAGCATCCAGATGTCCTAATATTTAGGTTTAGGTAAAAGCTACTGGATGTGCCGGGTGAGTGGGGCAGGCATTCCCAAAAAGAAGCGGCCTAGGACAAGCTGGTAGTTGAGTGATATTATATCACTCAACTCTGGACCCAACCACAATTTAGGAATGTCCCCGACCCATGGACTACTACCCACACAAGGTGAACCTTATCATAAGCCTAAACATACGAGCTCCTTACACCCCAATATATATATATATATATAGGTGTGCAAAGCGGTCTTACAACCACTATTTAAGAGCCAGAGAGGGCTCTTACACCTATCTAGGTGTGGTAGGTGTAAGGTCCTTCCCACTCCTTTATATCAGGCATAAGGATCTTTGTCCATATAAAATGCCTACCAAATAAACCATGAAATTCTCCAAGTGAGCTTTATGCAACTGGAAAACCTTCCTAAGTTCATGAAATATCATTCTGAAACATATTTTGGCCATCTCATGTTGGGCTGCTGGGGAAAGCCAGGGCCATGTGGGGGGGGGAGGGGCAGCCTGGTGGTGACTCTTAAGTGCATGTCGAGGCCAATGTGATTATGGCAGGGAAAGCCCCATTTTTTATTTCATAAAGTTTTCATAAATTTTAATCCAACTATAAGCCAAGACAAGCACACAAAGCCAGGGTTTTTTTTTTTTTTTTCAAATATTTCAATATCAAAATTTTGCAGATTTTTCCCCACAAATTAGCAAAATTTAGTCAAATTTACACTTCCTTTTTTAAAATCCAAGATTTTCTTTAAAAATTTGGTTGAAAAAATATCAGAAATAAAAACACTTCACCAAGCTCACTGGGAATTTTAGAACATAGTGAGATGGCCAGGGTTTTCCAAAAAAAGAAGAAAACAAACAAACAAACAAAAAATGAAGAAATCAAGTAGTTATCAATAAAAAGACTATTGCACAGTGCGAAACAATAAAGAACAGTAAAAATAAATATAATTCTGCGAGAAAGCACAAAACCAAAAGGGACAAGCAGCAGGACACCAATAAGATGTGTCCTTGGATGATGTCCTTCAAGAAAAATCCGGTTGCAAACAAAATGTTTGTTTGCAATCCCAGGCAGGCTTCACTTTACTCACTTTCCACACGAAATTCGGCTCATGTGAATAAGTAAGACATGATGTGGAGAGACGCCACTGTCGTGCACTTGCAAGAGAGGAGCATTTCTACTCGATTTGGTGTCATACAAACTCACCAGTGCCAAGCCATCTCTATTTACTGGTGATGTGAACCCATACTTGGGGAAGAGTGGTGAGTAGTGTGAGTACCACATCGAATATCAGTGTCTTCAATGCCGACACAGATGTACGCACGTGGCCTCAGACAAAGCATTTATGCCTACAAGTCAGATCATCAACTCGACTACTACCTAGTTGGTTTCTTTAGAGCATGAAATTTTACAAAGCATGTTGCCTAAGTTTCT
Organism: Sphagnum tenellum; assembly: GCA_963921925.1. Taxonomy (NCBI): domain Eukaryota; kingdom Viridiplantae; phylum Streptophyta; class Sphagnopsida; order Sphagnales; family Sphagnaceae; genus Sphagnum; species Sphagnum tenellum. The sequence continues at coordinate 3,548,653 of OY998158.1, forward strand.
TCTCGTAGCAGATATATATATATATATGGAAACACACATAACAGCTGTTGATCATACCTACTCAACTAATGATGCAACAAACTCATAGTTTTTTCGCAACTGATTGTGCAGGACAAAGTTTATGCCTTTTGTTCTTCAATAGCTCGTGCCTATACTAAAGTCGCTTTTCTTTGCATGGTGCAAGTAAAGCACCACTACTACTGTTTATCATGAGTGACTTGTGAATGTGCTTGATGATATGATCAATTTCCCTGGTGTTATCAAACAAAAATGTAGTGAGCTTATTCACACTAGTTGGGGGGGCCTTGTGCCACTAGCCTTGAGTAATATTAGACCTCGTGTGAAGTTGCCCCTCTCAATAATGTGGGATTAACTTCAAAGTTCTTGGAGAACATTGCTACATCGGATACGAATTTTCAGAAAACTTCTTCCCCCCCGCCCCCCTCCCCCAACAAATCAATTGTGAAAAAATCTATAAAAAGAAACAACAAAAATTTAATTCTACAACAAACCTGTTCCAGTCTCTGAAATACACAACTTTCAAAAGAAATCAAAATTTTGGGAAAAAACATAAAAAAGAAGAAAGAAAACACTTTCTAAAAAATTTGTAATTAAAGTCCAAAGATGAAAATCACTCTAAAGTCAATAACTTTTGTTCTGCTGATCCAAAATTTAGCAGGTCCCTAATTTGGTGGGTGCGAAGGAATGGTCACAAAACAAACAGAACGCCTATCTAAATATAAACTATAAACTACAAAACATACACTTAAGTTCAAACCTATGTGCTATTCCAAACCGTAAACTTAGCTCCCAGCCAACAAGGGGGTCATAGCAAAGAGCTCAGAGCTCAAAGCTTAAACAAGCACCAAAGATTTGGCCACTTCAGGAAGTAGTGTGCTTCATCGTGGTGGAGGTGAGTTGCTACAATTTTTTATAACTGCTTTCTGCATGACAGCTGCACACAAAGAAGGGAAGTGATATAAAAGACATGCAGTTTGATCATACAACAGAGAGGGTGTCCAAAGAATAGGCTTATAAAAAGGCCACTCCCAGTGGTGGCCATGAATGCCAAGTTTGGGAGTGTGTGAGAAAATGCAACAAATAACATAGGTATCTATATATAATCATTCTGGGTCTTACAGAATTTGGTAGTCTAGTAGGGGAAAAATCTGAAAACCTTTGTAGAAGTCTCCTCATTAATTAATGTTTGGTTCTCAACACAACCCATTTGGCAAATCAGAACTTCAGATCTGTTTGCTCTGCACCTAAATTTATACCTCACACATCTTTATGTGTGTGATAGCCTATTTACTATTTACAACCATTGCTTTAAAAAACTTAACACACAAACAATTTAGGAAGTAAATTTAGAGCTATTATGATGAATCTCTGCCAAACTTTATAAAAAGAAAGCACCCAAGTAAGGGAGAGGAAAAGAAACAAAGGGCAAGGACCAAAAGTCCAGGCAAGCAAACAGCCCAAAAGATGCGAGCCACAAGGAGGAAAGGGAACCACTAAGCACCCAACTCTTCACCAGTCACATGAAGCATATCAACTAAAGAGAGGGAAAGTAAACCCAATAAAACCCCAAGCCTAGAAGAGAACTCTCCCTATCATTATTATTTACAGCTTTTTCTAACAGGTAGGAAGAATCACAATTAGAGAGGACTTTGACAATAATACTGGCTCTGCCCATATATTTAAGCTGCATAGGGTAGGCTAGTTTGAGTTGTTGAGTTTAGGACAAAAGCCTCAAGTTTAGGGCATCATAAAAAGCCCATAGCCTTAGATTAGACATGACAGATTTCAGAGTTTTGTTAAGGCTTTTATTTCATTATTGGAAAATGTTAGGACCTGACAGTTAGTTAGATTTGCTGTTTAGGGTTTTAGAAATGGAGTTGTACTTTGTGACAATCTGGGGACATGTGTGCTTTCAGGTCTGTTGTTGTTGTTTATTTCTTGTTTGATGGGAGTATGTACATCAACCAGCCACCAACCCTTGCTGATCATACACATTAACCCTCATCATAATGAAGGTTAGGTGCTATGGTTTACACTCTCGGTTGCCTAGAGATCTGGCAAACTACTGAACTGCATTACATAGTACTCCCCTAATATTGAAGGGTTAGTATTTGATTTTCTTAAGTACGTGAGAAGAATCCTTTCCAATTTGGCATTGTTTACAAGATTGGCATTACAAAAGACAAAAATAAGTTCAATTGGTTAACCACAAGAAGTACTATGTAAGCTTCAAGACAATCAACTTTTTTGAGAGGCTCCAAAATGCAATATGCAAAAATATAACCTTATCACCTTGTTAGTTTTAATCCTGAGTCTGACTCCTGACAGTGAATGTTTCCATTGCCTTTGTTTATATAAAAATCACAACGGCATAACAACATAAACAAGGTTGCTAATGACCTAGGTTGCACTAAGAACATGTGAACTAAAATTGTTTTAGGAAAAAGGAAAACAGATGACTAAAACAGATGTTTGTTTTTCAAAGGAAAAAAGTTTCAATCACTTGTTAGAACATTACAAGTAACGCTTTCCAAAGAAAAAAAATCCCTCATAACATGCCTTTAGAAATAGGAGATGAGATACTGAGGATGTAAGAAGGTATTCGCTTAGTTTGATGCTCATTTTGTGAATGGAAATAAATTACATATGAAGATACACAAAATATCTAACATGTCCCTTGAGGATGTAAGGTAGTCCTTTAGCGTGACGATTATTTTGTGAATGGAAATGAATTACTTATGGAAAATAGAAAAACTATGTACCTTGAAAATGTAATGTAATTCCCTTAGTTTGATGCTCATTTTGCTTCTATTAATTAATTGGGGCAGGGGTGAACCCAAAGGTTTTTTTTACCACAAGGAGCCACTTTGATTGGCCTACCACCCAAAAAAATTGAAACATTGGGCACTCCTCAAAATAGAAGTATAGAGGTGCTTCAATTTGGCCCACCTGTGTACGTCATGAAAGATCAACTTTGGGCAAAACATATGGGATAAAGTGTGGTGTTATTGGGAATATCTTGGGCAACACATTGGGAACTTGATGAACAAGTGAATAATGCCATTGAGAACATGGTGGGATCGCCAAAAGTCAAAAAAATTGAACCCCACACTCCGGCTCCTTTTCAATCCCAAAGGCGAAACAATGGCCCGCATGGGTACACATTGAGCTGTCTCATTGGTTGCATGAAAATTCAATTCCCAAAATTGTTTGTCACCAATTTTGACATGGGGCAATACCCCTTCCTAAGAGCTTGGGTACCTATTCACCTCTCCTATTAATTAGATGAGGTGTCTCCCAAGTTCCATTTTATTTTTTTTGCAACAAGCCAATTTGATTGGCCCATCACTCAAAAAGAAAATGAAATGATGGAGAAACCCCGGAGTAGAAGGTTTTATTTTGAAGTATGTAGTTGCTCCCCTTTGGCCCAGCTAAATACGTAAAATAGAGGACAACATTTGGCACAGCATATGGGATAAAAGTGAGGTGCTATGGAGAGAACATGTTGGGGAACACATTGGGAACCAGGGGAAAATGAAAAAAATGTCTTCACCCTATCTTTGGGCCTGCTTTCACTCCCTAAACCCTAAACCCCTCTTTCAGTGGTATCCGCAAAGTAAGGAAAGTTTATTAAATGAAATGTTGAAACTCAACATTTAATGCACAAGGTTCGAGACTAGTTATAGTAGTAGTAAAGAAAATACATGCAGCAGCAGTGGAAGGCGCTGAGGAGGAGAAGGGAAACACAGGACGAAACTTAGTTTACCACCAGAATTGAGTCCAGACTTTCTAGTCTGAGTGATTCCTTATAAAAAATATGTACTAAAAGGAGTTGACTATTATGTTAGCACCTTCCATGCAGCTTGCATTGCATAGCAAGCTCACTTTTTCTTTTTGTTGAGGGTTTAATTTTTGCAGCCTAGGAGATGCACTTCGGTGGCCACTGTGGATCCCCTAGGCAGTTGGGAATAATAAGCATGTGCCCTTCCTTCCTACATATTATTATGCTTGAGCCAAAATCCTTTTGAGAATCCACCCATGTACAGTCAGTCACGTACGCTTGGAGTCTGGTCCTTCTTCTTCTTCTTCTTCTTCTTCCTGACTCTCTCTCTTTGGGATAAAAAGCATCCTCTTTCACTAAACATGATCCAGCATGATCCAACTTGTGTGTGCGGGGTGGGAGGTGAGGTAGTATCTACATAGCATGATTGAGTTGGATGCTTGTGAACAATTCATACTTCTTTTGTAAACTAGACCTTATAACTGCTCAGTAGTAGGTACCCATGACCCATTCACTGTTTCTTTGTTTGGGGCATGTGTCAGTCTACTACACTCTATAACAGGATTAAAATGGGAGAATCATACATGTGATAGAAAGGAGGGGGATATTGCTATTGCTATTTGCTTCTGCAAATTGTAATTTTGTATTTGTCTGTTGTTGTTGACAGTGTGCTTCTTCCAGGCTCTCCAACAAGTGACTTCAATTGTAAAAGGGAGATGGTGTGCATAAGTAAGTAAAAGTTTCCACACATACAGAGACAAATGTTGACTAGTGTGGGGGCACAATGAAAAGCCAACTACCAGCAGAAGAGACAGTCACTCTCACACACAGTCAGCAAAGTTTGCAACACTACTAGTTCATGACTCTATCTAGTTCATGACTCTATTCTCCTCTTTTTTAAATCCAGGACTTGTCGTCACACTTACAACCTTCGAATCTTATTATTCCAGCACAAGAGGATCCATTCGACGGCTTCATAAATCACATCACACACTTGGGACACTTTCATCAGCTTGTGATGAACTTTGGATATTGCAATTCGTATTTTGGATGGGAACAACCTCTTGATTGGTCTATATAGTGTATATACTACATAATTGATCGCGTTCAGCAACAACGTCATTTATAATGTCATTTCTTTAGGGAAGAAGGAGAGATAGGGCAATTCAAAATATGAGAACATGTGTGGATCTAACTAGGTGGGGTAAGCAAGCTAGTGATTGAACACGTACACACTTAGATGTCTCCCACAAACACAATTAACTCCTTTATGCATGAAGTCCAAAGATGAAATGTAAATCTCCTTTGGATGCACCGGTGGCCTTTTTAAAAAATCAATTCCCGTTTTAAAAATAAGGAAGATATGGTCCCCCTAAGTAGGGATGGCCCTTCACTTAAAAAATTCTAGATGAACTTTTATAAGTGTGTTCTTATACACTTTGCCATCTATAAATGGATAGTCCAAACAATGATACATCAACATCACCTACCCCATCATCACCAAAATGGTTGAAGGCCAAAAAAAACATGGAGGCTTCATTTAACATTCACATGTGAACCCATGGCTTTGATTTGAACCCAAAAAAAAGAAAAAGAAACAAAAATTCTAATCTACAATCAAGGGATAATATGGTTCCATGAAACCTGAAACCATGAATGCACATCACCCCACCAAAGGGATATGGTTGCAATGGTTGTATTCTTACAAAACTCCCATTCCTCTTCATGACAATGATCCTCTTCATGTTAGTATTCACCTTGGTGGTGGTGTTCATATTCATAGTGATCATTTTCATGTGTTCTTGGTGTGCTCCAATTCATGATCATTTTTGTGATTCTCTAATTCATTGAAAGCTCAACTATTGATGGTGTTTAGGTGCTTCTCACTTTCACCTTCTATTTCTCCCCTTCACTATTGGTGTAAGTGAACCCCATTCATGTTTTTAATTGTGACCTTATTTGTGTTCTTGGTTGTAATAAAGTTCATATGGTCCTAACCAACTTCCTACTCCTTTGTTTTGTTGCAAGTGTTTGTAATTAACAACTTCTGAAATAGGTAATGTTGGTGGTATTCCCCTTCATAGTGTCTTCTTCATGTTCCAATTTGTATTCCTTTTCATGTTCTTGTTTTTCATGGTATTGGTTGTGATATTCTTCATGTGTTCATGTTCATGATCCATGTGATCTTATTTGTAATGATCATTTGTTTTGGTTTTCAGTCATAATCCTCTTTGTGTGTTCATGTTTGTTATCCTCTTCATGTTCCTTTGTTTTGATTTGTGCTCCTTGTTATGTTCATGTGCATGCTTCTGTTGTAAATTTGTCCTTTCTTGTCCACTTAATTAATCATAAAAAGGATGTTGCAACCTGGCCATGTTGGGGTCATTCTAATTGTAGTTTTTTTACCTTATTTTGAACTTTTGATCCAATTTTATAGTTCACACCTTTGTACCTTAGTGGGTGAGATTACAAACATGCATGAACATTACAATGCAAATGATCGCCTACATCCTTAACAATAACTACAACCCAAGTTTATATGAATTTTATTCTTACATATTTATTAATGGATTTTTCAATTATTATTTCAACCACAATTATTAGTATAACATGTTTAGATACAAGGATACTATTTAAAGTCGATGCACTAAGGGTGTTAACGAAACTTTAACCATTAGGACTAATGCTAAAAGTTGGTGCATCACAAGTGCCTTCAAACAATCCATGCATTACACATCATTAACTCCAAGAACCAAAACCAAAGCCAACATTCTATCTAGGACAAAATATTTTTAAAAATAAAAAAATTGTATTTGAATTTTGGAGGTTTTGGAAGATGCATTATGCAACAACAAGCAATCAACAAATCACAAGAATGTGTTTATTTATGATCATCACCAACTTCAAAATGTTCAACAACTTTGTTGAAATTGAAATCAAAATGAAAATGTGAAATATTTTGCAAATGATACATACCTTGAAACTTTTATGCATCATTATCATTTCAATATTTATGCTAATGCACAGATCAAAAGTCAACCTTAGACACTCAAAATTCAATGCACACCTTAAACATTCACAATTTATTTGCAAAATTACTCACCACTATTTACGTTTATGAGTTGTTGTGCACAACAAATACTTTGCAAATGACTCCAATTGTCCAACAAAGTTCTCTCAATACAAGAGAATACATAAATTTCATCACAAAACAAGCTACTCTCACCTTGGTGAAATGAAATGCCAGGGTGAATCAAATAAAGGATTGCCTAAGCCAAATCACCTAACTTTCAAGCCAAAAGGCCATTTGCTAGGCAAATTCAGATGTGAAAAGGTCAGATTCACATGTGTTGGTGCAACATTCCTATTTACAAATCAAGGCTAGTATCATGTATGGCCCATAGCATGAAAGAGTTGCCCTTTTAAGGGGGTGGCTAAGTTTTATTGAGTCCCTCTTCTAGATACACATATACATATAACAACCTTGATGCAAATTTGGTGACCATGTGCATCGAGTCAATACACTTGGTGCATAATCAATACACTTGTCACACCATGGAGGGCAATAGCAATGTTTGCAACACAAGAGGTTTGCTATTGGTGAAAAGAGCGCCTCATGCGGCCATTGAGGCAAGGGTTATTCTTGAGAGTCTTAAGAGAGTATCAATTCATTTCATTCAAATTTCAATCGTGTTTCTCCATAGTTTTTCAATGGTGGTAGTTATTAGTTTATGTTATTTGGCTTGCTCATAATTGCTAGCCAAAATAGAGATATTTTTACACAATAGATTTATAAAGTCAAATTGGGCATTGTACAGTTTTCCAACTTTTTCATTTGACTTATGATAATCTTAAAATGTTGAACTTGATTTCTTCCGATTTGGAAATTGGAGCATTTTAAGGGTTGTTTAGAAAACTGCACCTGCAACATGGATTTACGATGTTTATTATGTGCTACTACAATACTTATGAACAAACTTATGTTTCAGTGTTGCTTCTACAACAAAAGAAATCTAGCATTTCTTTTGACAAAAAAAACAAAGACCAATATAGCTTTTAAATTGCAAAACTTGTATTTGAACTCTCTTGGAACTTATCATGAAGATCTGGTGATTTGGAAATGATTTTTCTCGGAATTTGGCAAGAATTCACCAGTAAAAAAAATCACTGCTTTTGCCATTTGCATGCAAACCTTCAGCCAGTCAAATAAAACATGTTTCATAGTGAGGAAGGCCTGCTCCCCATGCCCTCCCCTCATTTGAGGGCAGTAGGCCCCAAAATTAGGGGAGGGCTGAGGAGAAGGCTTTCCCAAAAGATCACAGCTCCTCATCATAAGTATGTGTCTATAACAGGCAGTTGTCAGCTAAAATTCTTCCAACTTCCAAACCAAAAAAACTGCCACACCAAAAGTGCAAGGAAGCAATCACAAAATGAGAAAGTGCCTACTGTTTTCCAACTTCCACATACAACTCCCATACATGCTTTTAGTGTATGGATGGATGGCAAGTTGCAACCCAATTGGTTGTTGAATTCAAGCCACAAATCCCCATTCTAATCAAAGTATTAAAAAATTGTGGGTGAGAATTTGTTGATCCCTATGACCAATGTGGGACCTTTTAGGTTTTGTTGGAAGAGCAAAGGATTGATTAATTGATTGATTCTGCTAACCTACATCCAGGGATAATATTTGGTTGACAGAATGTTTCACCCAAGTTACAGTCTTCTGCTATAACGCCTCATCTGGAATCATAGGGCATTATATAGTCTGCCAATTGCAATGTTGAAGCTTCCAAGTTTGCACTCTTTTGGAAGTCTTTAGGACCTCTGGCCCCTCTTTCCTTACATGAAGATCTTCAGGCTACTAGCCCCATTTTTGTTCAATAAGAGGAAAAAGAAAGAAAGAATGATTTTAATACCATCTGCTTGCTGCCACTTTGAACCCATTATCCCAAACTCAGTTTGTGGCATCAAATGGTTTTTGTTTGTGGGTTTGCTTGGCTTTGACATAATTATGAACTTCTATGGAGTTTACAACTTTGCCACAATTTCCTTGAATTGGAAGTTTAAAGACCTCTCACAAGGTCGAGTGTCTCTAGAGATTTGTGTGCTTCTTGACATGTTTCTTGTTCAACATTTCCCAAAAGTTGTGACTCACAATTTCCTTTGAAAGGGTGGCTGCAGAAAAAACTAGAGCTGGGTTCATATCTGCCACCTCCTTTCTAGCGCTTCATTCCAAGAAGATGGACTATTGGGTTCCAACCTAAGGAGAAATTTGCAGCTCCAGGCACATCAATTGATGAACAACAAACCCACAACCTCTTGACATGTAAGTTAAGAATTTTGTGAACTGGTATTACCTTGCACACTGATCTTGCTGGCAATGATTGAGTTTATGATTCATGAATTGCTAAATTTTCATCATGTAATGTTCTTTGGACCATGCCATACACCTTTCCTGCAATGGAGGAGAGTGGGTAGTTCATGACATTTTGAGAGATTTGTGAGGAGAACTTGATCTCCTCATACGTGGTGAATGTCATTTTGTTGAAGTCAATTCTGAGAAAGCCACATTTCATCTCTAGTGGTGGAACAAGCATGCTGGGAACCTGTTCCTGGGCTTGTGCCACTGAGAGTGATACCTACTTGATGAGGTGGGCTCTATGCATCTTTCATGAAGTGTCATTATTTTTGGAGGTCACACATCCCAAGATTGTTTTCAGCTGCAGGTGCTTAACTTTGGAGTTTGGATGGGATTTGTGTGTCAAGCCCAGCTAGACTGCACACAAAGGTACTGCATATGTAAAAATGCCATGCAGCAAGGTGATGACCAGAGACATTTTCTTCCATACATGATTGGGTTGTCCTTTTTTGACTCATTGATTTGGGGGATGTTGTATACAACCCCAAAGTATCTTTGTTGCACATAGTTTCATGGGTTTTGATGAACTTCCAATCCCATGAGCTTCTTGGGTGGTGCAGGCCCTTATAGTTTATCTTTTGGTGGAATTGCAGGTAGTGTTGAGAGCATGGGATGAAGAAGCAAATCCTAGACCACAGCTAGTAGCAAAGGCTACTGCACTTGAGCTTGTCCAGCAACAAATATCAATTCCTCACATATGGTGCCATGAGGAAGCCTTCTTTGTTCCTTCATTGGAACTTGTTCTTTGGCCTCTAAGCCAGTTGTGAAGGAATTTCATATGGGATAGGACAGCAACAAATCTAATGGAAAACAGTGTTGAAGGATCATAGCTCTATCCATATGATCCACCATACTTTTTCTGGTTGAGAAAGTTGGAAACCAAGAAATCTGACAAGATTGGTTGGAAAATGGTGATGTCATCATATAAAGCACAATGTTCTCTTCAATCTTGCATCTTGTTAATTTCTTAGATTTTTTAGCTTGTCCACTTTGATCTCTTAAGGCCCTGAGGCAAGATTGAAAAATTTGCTGTGTCCTTGTACACAACAACACAGCACATTCCAAAATAGGGTACAATATTGAAACACCTTATTAGATTGCTGTCTGTTTTTTGTGGGTTACTTATGTTGACAATTACACAAGTGTGGTGTATTTTGTTGCAATTTGTGCACCAACATATGGAGTTGATTGGTTTGGATTTGGTTCATTCCCATTTTGTGAAAGGTCAGATTCAGACAGGGGTTCACATGGATCTGGATGCTGCTTTTTAACTTGAGTCCTCTTGGTGCTCTCATGTATCTCCTTTTTTTGTGTTTTTGTCAGTACACAATTAATGGCAGACTCACTTTAGTAGGGATCCATTGAGAGGTCTAGTAACAAAAGCAAAGAGGATTTTTTTTGAAGTTCAGTACTTGTTACTTGACACAATTTCCTGTGTCAAGTTTGTTAGTAGTTGCCCTGTGGTCTTGTACTGGAAGATCAGTAACCACTTTGTACAACTTCAGAATCAGCGAGCACATAAACCATCTTCTCCAGTATGGGTATCAGTCTGTGTTTTGTTTGCAACCAAAGTGGTAATCATCCATAGGAAGATGTAGGAAAAGAGGCAATCATCCCTAGGAAGACTTTGTCAAATCTGGCTATAAATCACAAATAAAACACAAATATTTAATTATAATATATATTAATTTAGTAAGTCTCTCTGTGTCTGTGACGAAGGTTTTGGGGGGTGGGGGAAGGGAGAGGCCGGTGAAGCAGCTGGCAATTTTTTGAGAATTTCTGTTAATTCAGTTAGTCTCTCTATCAAGGTCCTAAAACCCAAATCCCAATTTGTAAAAGTAAAATAACCGCCCAAAAACATGTCTGGCTCCTCTTTTTCGGGTTTTCGTGAAACCTGGTAGTTCTGTGAGGTTTTTTTGAAATGACCAGAATCAGCAGCGATTCTTTGATTCTGAATTTTTTTCAAATACCCAGAACTTGTGATTCTTTGACTCCGAGTTTTAATTCTTTTAATTCCCATTTTACAAATACCCAGACGTGGAGGTTATTCAACATATTAAATACCCGCCCGACACTGTTTAAATAATTCTGCTTATATAATAAAAATATCCGTCAAAATGATCCCTTGGGGGGGGGGGAGGGGGGTTCTTTCAACCCCAACCTCTTTTTCGATCTCTAAAAACATCGTTAATTTGCAAAGTAATGAGATTGAATGCAGCCAAAAGATTTTAAAATATTTTATAGCTAGAGTACACAAACAGAACAACAACAAGAGTTATTAATTGGTTGAAACAATTAACGGGTACCCACTAGTATTTAATTATCCTTCTATAGTTTTGGTTTCACTATGAAAACCAAGTATATGAATCTGGTGATTTCAATATTTTTTCCTCTCATTTCTGATGACTAAAAAGCCTCCAAAATCACTTCTTTCTTGAATTTTTGATTAATAATTTTTCTTTTAGGTGAAACTTTGCATGTAAGAAAAACCATGATGGGTATATGATATTCCATGGGTATATTGTTGTCAACTGTTGTATTCATTTTCCTTTTACCTGGCTTCAAAATCACAATGTTTCCACATTTTGAAGCACATGTTCAAGACAACTTTCTAAGGTGAAACTTGTTTCATTGCAATAGCTAAGTCAATATTACCTGTGCTATGTGCTGCTTGTCAAACATCTATGCTGCTGGAAAGTTGAATGGCAGAAAGAGGTGTGAAGAGAAAGCCAGATCACACCTGGATCGAAGTGAATAATCAGGGTGCATACATTTGTAGAAGGCAGTCAAGACCACCCTCAGATGAGTGAAATCTGTGCAGAGCTGCAAAGATTGTCATGGCTCATGAGTGATCTGGGTTCTGTGCCATATACTAAATTTGTGCTGCATGATGCGGAAGAAAAGGGAAAGGTGTTTCATTTGGGTCACCACAGTGAGAAACTGGCTATTGCATTTGGGCTCATCAACACAGCCCCTGGTAGCCCACTCCGAATAAGAATAAATCTGTGGGTTTGTGAAGATTGCCACTCTTCCAAGTGTTCATTTCAAAAAATAGTTGGGAGAGCAATCATGGTGAGGGGTGCAAATCGCTTTCATCACTTTGAGGGTGGTGTTTGTTCTTGCATGGACTATTGGTGATGCCAGTAATCTGTCTTGTTGATTACTATATCAATTTCATTTTGTTTGTAGCTTGGTATCCTAACACCACCAAAGTTGAACACAATCCTCAGATGTGGTACCACTGAAAAGGTGGCTATGGAGCTGCCCAGTCATTTTGACTTCCTGCCTCTACCATTCATACCTAAGTGTAAGTAGATGAGCCATGTTCTTAGGACTAAACTTTGGAATGGCATGATTTGAGAGACAAGACATCTTCATGACAGAAGACCTGGGAACTCTAGACTTTTGCATTTGTACTTTGTTCTCTCAGTTGTGAGGTATTTGTCCCCAAAAGCAGATCTGGAGTTTTAATATGCTTAAGTCAGTACAATATACTCTCATTTTCATTTTGGAGTTCCTGTAGGCATGGTAGGGCATGGCTAGACAGCCATGTGGAAAAAGACTGAGTGATGTTGCGTGCTTGGCACGGAGGCTACAGTGGAACACTACTGATTTGAGCCCGAAGTTTGTAGAAGATAAAGAGTGCGGAGGCACTATGCACCTCATTCAATGGTCATGACAACTCTAAGATTGTTGATTGCATTCAAGACCATGGTATCAATCTGGTGAGAAGTTCAGCAAGTTCTTGGCATAAAACTCAATACAACAGTCACTTTCCTATTTGAAATCCAGGTATTTTCACATTGCATACCTACAGACCAGCACCTCGTGGAAATTGAAACAATTGCTATGTTCTGTCATTATAAGGGTCTACAGTATTGGGGGTGATGGCACTCAGAGAGGAGCAAATGCTATGCATGAGGTAAGCACTAAATTCCCTCTTTGTGGTGCACAATTTGCTTTTACTTCCAATAGCCCAGCATCAGCCTCAATCATGTTTGTTCAGGGTGTGCTTAGTATTCCAGCTTCATGAACAAGTTCTTGGCAGTCTGTTTACAGATACTTTTGCAACACCATCCTTGCTTCATGGAGATGTTACCATCAAGCTACTTATGACCATAATCACATTTTGTATTGCTGCATTGTGGCTGTTTCTTGACTCAGAAATTTTTATACATGAAGGATCTGAATTGGAAGACTCAATACAAATGTTGGTGAAATTTATGTCCATTTTCAAACTGCAGGAGTGCAAGAGGTAGGGTTTAAAGGAGGTTGTTGTAGGTATTCTGAAGACAATCCACTTATAAATTGATCTGAGATTCAATGCGAGTTCAATTTTTTTTCTTTCAGCAAGTGGCAGTTCTGTTGTAAGGTTCATTGGTTGTTATATAATTTTTTTCATATTCAAAAGCTTCGAATACCATGCCCCGAAATTATGGGATGCTGGCATTAAGATTTGGCAGATTCTTTAATATTCTGCAGATGAGTTGACATTTCATTTGAACGGATCTTGCAAAATATATAGTTTGGTGGACTAGGTATTTTGCAAACTGCTTTGGAATGTATACCAAACCAAATATCACACCATCCCATCTGGAAGCTCTGAATTTGAACACATAATCTCACCCTGTATGCATTTGCAGCTAGAATAAGTGTGCATTCCATAAAATATTTGAGGATAACACTTTGAATAATGTGGAGGGGAAGGTGCCAAAATTGTGGATCTTATGAGGTTATCATCTGGAGCATTGAAATGAGTTCAAACCTCAGTTGACTGTTGTCAGGGATCGCTTAGCATTTCCAAAGCATGTCTTGTCTCACAAGACTATTGTCAAGGACCACCTAGCATTTCCATTGCATAGCTTGTCTCACTAGACTATTGTCAAGGGTCACCTTGCATTTCCATAACATATCTTGTCAATATATCTGGACAGCTTTAATGTGGTGAATGGCACAAAGACCTCAATCTGGTTTTTGACATGGGTTTGGGTTCACAGATCATAGACAAATCATTTGGGTTTGACATGCGGCAGTTGAAGAAGCTCAACATGCAATCAATGCATATGCAGTTGTATGCACACAGGAATTGCTCCAAGATCCATGCACTGTATTTTTCAAGAGAAGGACACAAAACCTCATGAGGCGGGTATAAGAGTGCAAATGTCTTATCTTGAGGTGTACACATTTGAGGTGCATGACAGTTTGAGCAGCAATTCAACTCCTGTCTGTTGCTTGAATATCTGTAGAAATGCACAATGAGGTGTGTGCAGTGCGACAGTTTGAGCAGTAATTGAACTCCCATCTATTGCTCAATATCTGTAGAAACATTCACCAGGTGATCAATTGAACTGAATTTTTTGTTCTCAGACTGGAGTTTGTTGGTTCTGTTGTGGGGTATGTCCTCCATATTGTCCATTTGGAAAGTGTTTCTGACATCTTAGTCTGTCTGTGTGTCCCTACCTCCAATGATGTGTCCTGAATCATGCAGAAGGTGGATGTACAAAGCAGGGTACATATGACCTACAAATGAGAGGAGAGTCACCAGGTTCCCCTCTGATTTTGGAGGAGAATGGTCTTGTGGAAATTCAGGGATTTGTGAAGATGCCAGTTGAAAATGAGGCAGAAGCTTGGAAACTCTAATTTGAACGGGAAAAGTTGCAGTCTTACTCTGATTACTCATTGAATCAAGTCAGCAAGTTCTCTGATGAGGCTGTTTTCTTCAGTTGCATCCTGAACAGAACCAAAATTTCAAACAAATTCCCAGTGCTACACATTGACAAACACAAGCTCTTCAAGACTCAGATGAGAATGCTTTAGGAAATGTGCATCTTGCTATGCTCTTGATAATTGAAGTTTTGGATTGAAGGTTTGTAATGACTCCATGTGGTTTGAGTATTTGAGCCTGCTCTTATTACAATGCACAGTGAAAATTAATGTTAGCTTCACCTTGCAGATGTCAAGCAGGTCCCATTGTGTGCTCACAATTTACATTGAACAACATCCAGGAATCAGGACATTGCAGGATGTGATAGTAACAAGGTTAAATATGGTAGAGCTTGCAAGAAATGATTATTTGAAGAAAACCTTGGATTACAGAGGCTGTCCGAGGAGGGAGGCCATAGCTATCAATGATAAGTCTTGCATTCCTTGAACATGTCTTGTATCCTTTGCAAACTCAGAGACTTGCATCCCAATTTCCCTTGGAGTACAACATCTGGGTCAGAATAGATCCAACCATCAAGTGGAATTGTGATCTCATAAAACCTCTTGAACTGTCATGTGCACCCTAAAGCTTCCCTCATGCTTTGTTGAACCAAACAGGATGTTAACCTGACATAGTGAATGGGGAATTCCAGACTGTTTATGCTCTGAGGCTGGGGCAAGGCTATATCCCATTCCAACAGAGCTGTCTCACCACTCTGGTTTAGGAATCCTTGCATGGCAATTGCAAAACCATTTTGATTGTTTGCACATGGCCAGAAGACTATTTCGTGGCCATTGCTATGGCAGTTGGTAACCTACGATAGTGAATTAGCAGAGTTTACTTATTTGCAGCAATACTGCATCAAATACCTGGAGGGAGACTGATGCAATGCTTACAGCTCTCTTCTTGGCTTTGCTCTTAGGACTGGCAGAGGTCCAATCCTCTCACAGAAAAACTTGGACTATATGGTTACCCAATTCTTCTATGAGGCAGCCAAAAGGTTTCTACAATTTAGATGACTGGTTAATCTCCTCACCACCATAGTAACTGGGTTCTCAAAGTGTGAACAATAGTTCACACTTTGCAAACCCAGTTACCTATACTCAGCAGGTTTTGTGCAACTTGGTTGCTCCAATGGGTTAGATATACCAGGAAGTTCTCCCAATGCTCATTGGATTGTTGCAAGGCATACTGTAAATAAATTGACAACTGTCCATTGCAGCATGTGAAGATCACATAATTTTGAGGGATAGCGTTGAGTGCATGAGACAAGTGGGACCCTCCCAAAATTTATGGCATGTGGTTGTTGCAGGATGATTATGGTGCAGTGCATAGTCTGAAGCATTTTCAGGCTCCAATTCAAGAATCTGTTAGCAACACATTTTCCCATCTACACATTACCATGAATCCTGCAAGCGCTGAGCAAAGCCTTCCACACACTCACATGCAGTTTATGGGGCATTCCCTTGATTGTATTCTCTGCCTCCTGCAGATTGCCAGCATGGTGAAGAAGGTCAACCAGCCATGTGTAATGCCCCAATTTTGCAGAAACCGTGTAAACTGTGATCATTGAAGCATAACAGTGCATCCCATCATCCACCAAACCTGCATAGCTACAAGCTGACAGAGGACAAACAAAAGTGATATCATCTGGCTGTACACCTTCACACATCTGTTCAAAATGTTTAAGAGCTTCCTTACCATGCCCATGCATGGCCTATCCTCCAAGTATGGCATTCCAAGAGACCACACTATGTGATCACATCTTGTTGAACACCTGGACTCTCCAGGCATTCTCCATGCTCCCTCATTTTGCATAAACAGCAACCAAGCAATTCCCCACAAAGACATGCAGATTTTATCCACTTTGAATGATTTGTTCATGAGAATGCCGGGCCTCTTCAAGTGCAACTAGGCTAGCACATGCATTCACCACCCTGACAAATATAGAAAAGTTTGGCCTCACACCTTCTTGTTGCATTTGTTGAAACATTTCAAGTGTCTTTTTGTCCTTGACTGCGTTTCACATATCCCAATATCATGGCAGTCCACGTGTTGACATCTTGAGATGGCATCTTGCTGAACACTCCCTGAGCATCCTGAATGCTCCCACATTTGGCATACATGTCAACCATGCTACACCCCACAAAGACATCAGCCTCACCCACTTTGAATTATCTGTACATGGACCTACCTACCCTCTTCACGTGCTCCTAAACTACTGCATGCATTGAGCATTGGAACAAAAGTGAAGCTGTCAAAAGTTGTGCCTTTTTGTTGCATTTCTTTGAAAAGCTCAAATGCCTTCTCATGTTGCCCAGCTTTAACATATCTTGAAAGCCTTCTATTCCACAAAAAACTACCCAATTGTACAATGCATGGTGCCATGGAAGCCAGCTTTGTTTCCACCCATGGGGGGTTTTGTTGATCCTCAAGCTAAAGTCCATCGTCCGTATTCTTATGCTTGAAATCAGGATACCTTGCATTCACCTTCTCCAATCTACAATCCCACCATTGTGAATGATCCAAAAAGAATTGACACCAAAGTGTTTCTCTTGGTGCTATAATTGGTCTAAACTTTCCACCACAAGAAGTTGCCAATGTTTTGCTATAGCAAGTTAGCATATGTCCTAACTGGCGCAACACAAGTGTGAGTGGATTGTGCATGGCCATTACCATGAAGGTTGGATGAAGCAATAGAATTGAGGGGCCTCAAACTTGGTGGTGACTTAGCACCAATATCATAACCACCAAAAAAAAGCCATGTAAATAAAAAAGGTTGGGATGGGAACCCATCCACAAGAAATACAAGGCAGATAAAAGCATGAGAACACAAGTCAAAAAAAATCCATAACAATCAAGGTACCACAAAAAAACTAATAAAATAAAATACCATAAACGAAAAAGGCCTTGTCTACCGCAAATATGCTAGGACACCATTAATACAGTAATAAAGAAAAGAATGAAAATTACACAGCCATCGTCTACCACAAATCAACTAATGACAAAAATGCACTAACTACAATGTGTGGAAGAGATGAATTGTTTCCCAAGCATGATAGAATGTTGAATAACTATAATGGCCTATGTGCACTAGAAGGCTATGGACACATGTTGTGAATAATAAAAAATAAGCTTCACAAGCACTAAAGAGAACTAAATGATGATGGGCTATAGTGGCATAAACACAAGAAGTAAAAAAAGAATCAAAACTAGAATGAGAACAACCATAAGTCTCTATGGCAAGGGGAATCATGTCATCTCCTAATGTGTTCTGCATATGATCATGTTTTTTTGTGACTGGCAACTATTGTTGTATGTGTTGTCATGAACAATGCACATTGTCCCATATCTAAAAAAGTCAAATTAACTATGATAATGTTTGTTAAGGTTCAAAAGTTGTTTTTGGTGATAAGAATATCAACTTGTCACCTAATGTGAGTAAGGAAAAACCAAATGACCCATTGTATTGTTGAAAGAGTGTGCTTCCAATAACTTATTTATTTAATGTAACCAAGGGACACAAATCAAATCCAACACAATGTTACAAGATATGTGAAAATGAAAATAAATACACAACAAATAGCTTAGGTGTTGGGCATAACAAAACAAAAGCATCACAAAAACCACATGTAGATCAACAAGCATAAAGAGGTTAATTATGATGGTGAAATTTTTGCTAAAGTTTTTTTATGACAAAGGACTTCACAAATGACATAAAATTCACTAGTGCACCTAGAATATGAAAAAATTTGTCAAGTGTAAATGATATGGCAAGTTTAACCTTATGAAAACCAAGCTACACACTTCATCAATTGAATGAAAAATTCTAGTGTCACAAATTTAACATCTAGCAAACTAATAATGAAAATCATGTGAAGTTTTTCATTCATAGGTTCGCACATTTTACACATGAATATTATGTGTTGAAAATACATTTGATAAATTGATAATTGTGTTGACAAATGAAATACAAACCTATTGAACAAATGTCACATGAATTTTGCATCTTCTTATAAATATGTGTCGAATGTGTTTTCAATGCACAATATTAATGTGTGAAACATATGAATTATAAATGATTTTTATTACTATGTCATGAAATGTTAAGTTTATGATGCTCCACATGTAACTATAAAAAAACAAACATTTGAAACATGATTAATAATATACATATCATTGTCAAGTGAAAGAAAAACAAATAAGGTGGGATGCTACAATAGAACAAAAAATACAAAATGTGTTAAGGTGAACAATGTTTTGCCCAAAGGAACCCTATCATGTCCTAAACTTGCACGAAATGACTATAAGATTTCCATGTTGAAAAACCTATGAGAAATGTAATGGGGATGGGCATCCTTAAATAATTAGCAAATGAGAAAACTAATTCAAGGTATTGGTAAAAGACCACAAATGCATAAACGATGTCAACAAACTAGTTCAATGTAGAGGCTGTCACAACTAGAGCAGAAATGAAAACCCAACTCCTTGCCTAAGTCTTCACCCATGGAGCCAAAAAGTATGATCACATAGACTCACTCCCACTCATGGTCAAGACTTGTAAATTGGGCACTATTGTGAAGGAGTTGGGTCGCAATTTAGAGATGTAGGCCGATCAAGATTGAAATTTTTTTTTACTATATGTGCCTTTGGAGTTGGGTTTCTATTTTTGCTTGAACCCTAGTCAATGTTAGCGAGAGTGAAAGCTCTCACTTTTTTAAATGAAATTTCTCATGTTTATGGGTGAACATTAAACACTAAGTTAATTTAGTGTAAAATTGCAATTAATTTAATGTCAGTATAGTAACAAACAAAGGATCTACAATTCTTCTTGCCCCGTTAGAGACACATGCGTGGAAAGAAAGAATTTACAAGAATTAAAATGTGTTAGAGGTGTCAAAGTGTTGAACTCATATGTGAAGAAACATAACTAGTCAAGTAAAATTGCATTATTCATACCCATTCAGTTATCAATTGATTCATTGAAAAATGACTATGGAAGACTTTTGACAGGACTTGTGAAGGTTCTTCTCTCCACAGCTCTGAGTTGAATCTTCACTATCCATTGAAGCTTGGAAGCTGACTAGACTCCCAGACAGGCATTTATAGTGATGTGACATGTTCTGTGGGAAATCAATACTTCTGGAAGCTAGTAACATTGCAAGTGAAACTCATTGAGAGTCCTTGGTAAAGTTTACAAGCCACTTAATATCATGTGACCAGGAGTTGGGGGCTTACCTGCGCTTAGACTGACATCTTGGTGTTCTCAATCAGGATACCAGATTGGACCCAAACATGGTTGAAGAATGCTATCAGTGAAAGCAACTGGTCTTGTTCACAGTGATTATCCAACACAGGTGATTCAATTCCATGGAAGCACATTATTGCTCAATGCCCAGATATGTCATAACAGGGCCAATCCTTTCTATGTGATCAGTCTAGTTGTTATAGCTCTTACTGTCAAGTTGTACTGGTTTTGTCAAGGCTGTCTTGAGTTTATCTTCAGGTTTGCCATGAAGGTGTTGTCAACAGACCAATTTCATGTCCAATTACACAATTCTCTATGCAGCTTTGTATTCTTGGAGCTCCACATGATTTTGAAATTGATACTGGCATGTACAGATGAGGTTCACTCATTCACTGCCTCTTATGAATATGTGCATGCAACAGAAGAAGTTCCTCACATCAGTGCTTACGAATGCTGAGTGGACTTAAGTTGGCTTAGTTGCCAACAATGGATGAGCATATGGAAGTCAGATCATCTGTTGCCCTAACATGATTGCAAGCCATGGTTACCATGATGTTATGCAATTAACAAATCTACATAATATCCAAGGATTCAGGGTGTGTAACCTTAGAGCAACTTATGTTGCGATTATGTGGACTCCATTTTAGGCACCAGATTAACCCAGCTGCATCCCTTCAAGATCCTTGTGACAAGTGTTCCCATCATCTTTGAAAAAAAAGTTCCACTGTAAATCTTTGACCTGTTACACACACTGAACAAATGCTAAAATTATGCATCTGCGCAAATTGAGTCTGGAAGAAACCAAGCTTTGTATTGTACAGGAGAGGGCATCCTGGAGCAATCAAAGGAAACATTCCTATGCAACCAATTGAACCCCAGATCTGCAAATTGACACCTTTTACCCACTGCAAGAAGGGGTACAAAGGAAGTGGGTTGGGGAGTTGCTATCATGAGTCTAACATACACCAAGTGGTGTTTTTGACCTCTTGGAAGCCATGAAACTACCAGTACATTGGCTTGAAATACATATGCACTCTACTACAACAATCTTCTTTTCCTTAACTTCAGAAATTTATGAAGATAGCCAACAACTTGTGTACTAAAAATGCACTGGGTCTGTGATACTGTCATGCCATCATGTGTCTATTCCCTGCATTCACAGATAAAGAGTAAAATGTTTCAAGAACAGGTTTGATGTACCACGACAAAATGTATTTGGAAGGTTGAAATTCCTGGTGCTCTCTCATCCTGAGGAAGACTCGTAGACTTCTCAAGGGCTTCTCATAGTGTACAGGAGTCTCCCATGTTTATCGCTCCCCTCTTTGTTCAGGTGTCAAGCCTCCCGTTCCACAATTTTTGCAACCCACGAGTCCAAAGCCTTGACAATCATAACATCTGCAAGCCCAAACTGCAGACAGGATTAGCAACTCAACAATTATGTGGCCACTGCAAGAAGCTTGCATGAATCAGAATACAAGTGTGCTGTACATTTTTGTTGTCAGCCCATCACAAGCTCAATAGCCAATCAATATACTGAAATTTTTTGCTCCCATGCTTGGCCAGATAGTTCAAAGAGACAAAAGGAATTAAAGAGGTGATGATTAGCTTGAATGGTGGAATTCATGGACCCTCTGAAAACCATAAAAAAAGTGTAAAATGACAAGGAAGAGCAAAAGATTACTTCCAGCGCTCGAACATATTGCCATTTTTCTTGTTCTTTCCTGTTCCCTATCAGAGGGGAATCCCACGTGGCTTAGTCAGAAAATGCATGAAAATGATGACGCTGAGAGAGCTCAACACAGCATAGAAGGAAAACAAAAATAGAAAGCCTGCACAGATGCCATCACCCCTTTACTGACTGTGTATTCCATGTTAGGGCTACAGTTTGCCTGTCAAAGCTGGATATTTTTCCTCATCACCATGACAATATGGAGCATTAGGGTTTCCTACAGCTCAGAGATCCTACATGAATCTAGCAGGATTTGAGAGCCTTCAACCACAAAAGAGGCCCGCCACGAACTGCTGTAGGATAATGGCTTGATTGTCAGAGATCCTGACATTTCCAGAAATGAGCAGGAATGGAAATCCCAAGCATGAAAAGATCCCCATCCGGAAGTCTGACCATTCAATTCACCTCTGAAATATTGCAGGGAGAGATAGTGCAGCTTACCTTGCAGCCCTCACATTCCACTGCACCTTTGTTTTTGCACTTAGCACAGCCTTTACCTGCCTGCACGCCAAATACAGTACACAAAATCCCAAAGCTAAATCCTCAATTAACGCAGAACACGGAGAGCTCTCTCCACAGGGGGCATGGAAATTCGGGGAATACTCTCATTTATTAACACACCAGACGGCCAAGGAAGACTGCCAAAAAACAGAAAAAAGAAGAAGAAGCTTAACTACTTGCCTTACCGCTTTTGGTTTCGACCCAACCCCGAAGAGAGCTCTGACAGCCACCACCGAATTAGCCGGACGTCCCGTGCTGTACAACAAGCTAGGCTGGACGTTCAAGCCAGAGGTTGGGAGTAGCTGGCAGCCATAGGCAACAAACGAAGAAGCAGGAAGGAGCGAGCTACATAGAAGAGGCTGCATGGTGCCGCCGCGGTTGCACAGGAAGAGCAGCTGATGGGTTTGCACACACAAAGCAATGACGACAACGACCAAAGAATGCAAATCTCCGAAAGACTCCGAAAAACACACTTCAGTTGAGATAGCAGCGCCTTCTGGTGGCGAAGCTCAGAATCTATCCACACTAGATGGATGATAATAGGTGATTGTGGCGAAGCTCAGGATTTATCCATACTCGATGGATGATAAAGTTATGGCAGCAGCTAAGAATTTAGTTTTTGGGCATATTCATCCATTAATGAATGAATGGTGTACATTGGTTGGTCATTTTGTGTCCATAGCTTTGGAAAATCATTTGTTCAATGAAAAGCATCCACAATAAAAAAAAAGATTTACATCATTTGTGGCCCTTCATCCCCTTCCGTCCAACGTTTTTCGTTTCACATTTCAATTGATTTGTGCAGACATGGTGTTCAAATATCATCCATTTTCATCATTCATTGTTGACATTTTCATTATCTATAGAGTTTTCTTTGTTTTCTACCTTTATTGAGGCAAAGTTTAAAAAAAGCTTCCAAGCATGTACCATCTTGTTTACCATTGATCCTAGTTCAGTTACAAATCCAAAAGCTCTAGGCTAGTGCACTCTATTGCATTATCATAAACTAATTGCCCACCAAAAAATCTCACCCCCCAAAGGGTTTTATCCTACATGGAAAAGAAACCACTCAAACTCATCCCGAGGCCTTTTTTTTTTTTTTTTTTAAATCCCCTCGTGTGAGAAAATCAAAAACCTTTAGCCAAGAAGGAAAATGTCAGTTTTATCAAAGCTTCCTTGTGATTTCGCAAGATCCATGCACAAGCAATGCTCAATGAATTGGTGCATTTTGGAAGTGTGTGTGAGGTAAGATTTCAATTTGATGTACCGAGCAACCTACGAGGAGCTTGGAGATGAAATGGAGCATAATTAAACATGATGTTTCAAAGTTTGTAGATGTGTGTGGTGTTGTGATAAGTTTGAACAAGAGATACATTTCATTGAGCTCTTGGATTGTACAAACTCAAATCACAAAAAGGGAGTCTAAGTTTTGTTTTGTGCATTCTTGGCTTTTGCTCAAAGACATCCTTAATTGGTATGATTTGCCTGAATAAATTAAGAAAATCAAATTTGTTCGTTAGGACAAACCTTGACCTTTTTTTTTCAAGGATCGAAAATTTTCAATCATTAACCTTTAGTCATTTATTTTCAATCGTTGTTTAGATTTTTTTTTTATCATCTCCCCCAAAAGATTGTGTGCTACCCAAAATAATGCAATTATCCAATCAAAATGGTTCGATGTCCACCATTGATTCAACAATTGAAAAAAAATCTTGCCCAAAACAATTGTGGTCACTATTGAAAACTTTCCAAGTAGTAACCAAATTTTTTTGATCATTGCCCAAAAAACTTCAACCATCCAATAAATGATGATTCAATCTCCACCGTTGATCTAATGCCTAAAAAGTTTTAATTGTTACCCAAAAAAAATCAGTCATCAAAAAGGTTTAAAACGACCACATGATGTGATTTTCAATCACCCCTAACTTTCCCTTGGGCAATTTGACCTCGCTTTAACCTAAGTTGATTATATTTAATGTGACATTGAACAACCTCAATGTCCAAACAAATGCATCATGTTTTAATGAATGTTTGAACATTGTGACAACCCTACCTTAACCTTGGGTTAGATTCAAAAGGAATAAACACTATAGGTTCGATCATATCTAGTTGTATGTTTGTAGAAGCTTATTTTAAGGTTGAAGCCTCACCTAAAATGCTAATTCCACCACTTCCCAAAAAAAAAAAATTGAAATTTGTGTGGTTCTTTAAGGCTACCATGGTTTTTAACAAATACTTGCAACCACACAACATTAGTAATCCACATAAAATTATAACAAACACCTACAATTAAAGTCATGGTAATGACATGAGAGATGGCTTCAAATATCAAACACCAATTGGTTTTGACAATTTCTACTTACCTATAAGGTAGTAAAGTACATTACATATGGGATAAAATAAAACTTTTTTTCTTAAACACATGCTTAAAAATTAGCTCTAGGAATCAAAGTTATAAAGAATTTACATGTAGGTTATTGATAGACTCAACAAATAAAAAATTATTTCACTAGGATGTAAGACACCTTTTACTGCTATGGACATTTAAGACTTGGAGGAGCTATTGTAAAACATTTTGTAAAAGTGTAAAGAATTAAAAGACGTACTATACAATTTTGTAGGTTTGGAGATTAATGGGTGCCTCAATTTTTAATAGGTTTGCTTACATTATATTGGCTTTTCATTTGGCTCTTTACAAGGTTCCAATATCTCTTTAGTAGTCCATACAATTACATTAAAATAAGAAGATGAATGATGCCATTTTCTCTTAAGTTGACCCAAAAAAAAGACATCATCAACTTAACAACTTGATAGTGTAAAGCATAGGTTGTTGGTTTACAATGGTCAAATTTTCATAACAAGTATAATGTATCATACAAAATTTAGAAGAAAATCTAGGCTTTTTGTCTTGGTACAATAGTCACATTTTCATAGTAAATGGAACATCCCATTCTACTTAGGTATAGTATTCAAGGTCAACAAGGCTTTAGTTCTAGGTATGATAACAACCTCTATTGGAGCAAAACAAACTTTTGGAAAGCCGACAATTGGAGCTAAGTTATGACACTTGTGGATGGGGATTTTTTTAATCTTTTCAACATGCCATGTACCTTACCATATAACATTAACAAAATAGTTGGTGAAGGTGTCTACATTCTTGTTCAACATCACTTTGGTATAGGAACATATATTTACTTGATGTTGAACTACATTATTTTTATTTTTATTCACAAATTAACAATCCAAGACAATTGGCGCCAAATGTTTATAAGTAATGGAAACAATAGAAAGGTTATGTTTCTAGCCCAACTATAAGCATAGTTGGACCCACCAACAAACTACATGAATAAGAATCATGAACAAGAAGTCATTGAAATTTTCATTAGAGTGTTAAGATAATCAAGATTTGAATTTCACATGTCATTGATATTTTGGATTGAAAGATCTAACTAATACACACTTGTGCTATTGGTGGTTGGAAAATTCAATGTGGATTCATGGCAAAATAGCATAAACCTTTCATTTTTAGATTGTATACTCCATTGCATCACACATTGACCAAAAAACAACATAAAATCCATATGCATATAAGACTATACCTTAATTTCAAGCATGAGAGAGTCAACCCAAAAAGATGAAAAATGTATAATGAGAAAAAGGGTTGTAGTAAAATATTTCAAAACTATCAAGTACACAAAACATTTTAATTCATCAAGTACAATTGAAACCTTGATCTTAGGTTACAAACTAAACCCATCGAAAACCTAGTTGCACAAGTCCAAAGAAAAATAATTTATCTATTTGTGGTCAGTGTTGGATCCAATTTTTTTTCCATTCAAAAAAACATTTGACAAGTTGTTGGTTCCTTGACATCATCATCAAAACCCTCAAAGACAATCATGGTGATAGAAAGCTTGGACTTACTTACCGATATACATGTTGGAGAGGGCCTTACCCTTTCTAGCAACAAAATATGTGGGAAGGGCCTTACACTTTCTAGGAACACATATGTGGAAAGAGCCTTAAACATTCTAGCAATGAAAATGAGCCTCTTGACCTAATTGGATGGCACCCGCGTATATATATATTGGGACCCAGGTGGGAAATGAAAATTTCCTTTCAAGTTTTCCACATTGCCATGCACTATACCTTGTACTATTCTTCATGATCCGCCTCTTTTTTTTTGCCCCCCTAGTCATGCCAATAAAGCACAAAGTTGCCATGCATGAGTTATATAATATGGAATGTAGCCATGTGTAAGACTCCAACTTGTTGCCTTAGCTATCTAGTTACAAATGGAGCAAAAGGGCTTTTTGTCAAGGCTTTTAAACAGTTCTTACACTAGCATCCTTCATTTATTCAAGAAAGTTAAGTTCTTACACTAGCATCCTTCATTTATTCAAGAAAGTTAAGTTCTTACACTAGCATCCTTCATTTATTCAAGAAAGTTAAGACTCCCCCGTGCGCTACAAACATTTGTACATAGGAAGCTCAATTCACATTCGACTTGTTGCACTTATTCGGCATCCATCCAACAACATTAATTGCATCCTTAATTTATTCAAGAATGTTGGACTGCTCTGTGCTTAATACTTGCATTGTGTAGGGAGGAGCTCAATTCGCATTGAACTTATTGCGCCTGTTTTGTGTCCACCCCATAGTCACATGTTACACAATAGCAAACAACAAAGAGAGAAGCTCATCAAAATCAAATATGAGAAAGTTTTAAGGAATACGCATTTCTAAATGTATGTAAAATAGGACTGCGTATAAATAGGACTACAAAGCTCAAAAGTTGTCAACCCAGTAAATCATTTGTGAAGGTCCCAGAAAAAGTCAATTTGCTCTAAAGGAACAAAAATACAACAAAGCAGATGCCTGAGAGACTTGCCCTTTCTCATTAAAGTGCTCCCATTGTCATGAGTTGAGCAACACATGGTTATGCTCTTACTAGCCTTGACCTGCAAAAGGCAGCCAGAAGCACAAGATGTGCAAAGAAGCCAACAATCTATTTTCCTGAATCATGCTATTTTGCTGCATCTTGAAAGTTTACTTACTCTCTTTGGGTGCAAGCTCACTCATAGTAAGTTGTTGCCCGTAAAATTTGTTGGACACTGCATCAAATTCTGGCAAGCAAGCGAAGCAGCTTGCAAAAAGGTTTTGAGGAACCTTCTAAAGCAGTTTCCATGAATGATTAAACAGAAAACGATCTACAATCCCTTGTATTAAGACTACTCCCTAGTGTCATGCTCAGGTAAAGGCTCTTTGCCATGTGTCTCACGAATCATTCATCAAACGTTTCAATTGAGCAGCTCTCAACAAACTTGCTGTCGATGGTTGCAAAGTGTCAGCACCAGTTTCAAGGACTGTTTGCAGAGCAGGAGGTGGAGGTAAAATTGCTTTCCGAGAGAGCTTCAAGTTTCCCCGTAAGTCCCGACCTATGCAAACAACAGAAAGCTGCTGCCCAAGCGTTAGAAAATCAGTGACACGCTCGATGCGTTGATGGGCAATCTCTGAAATGTGCAGCAAGCCTTGGTAGCCTCCATCAAGCTCCATAAATGCCCCAAAGTCTTTGATAGCTACCACTTTGGCAACATATGTATTACCCACTTCAACCTCTTTGCCAACTGAAGCCTGCACCATTGATTTTGCCTGATCAAAAGATGCCTGGTCTCTTGCAAATATGGTCACCACACCATCTTCCGAAATGCTTACCCGTGCATCTGTCACCCTCTGTTCCAAAAGCCATCCCAATACAGCCCTTAAAAGAATGCTTTCAATTTTTAAAAACCATTCAATACATTGATGCAACCACAAAACACAAAGTCCCCTGGATGCAGAATATGAAGACCTTAGAACTTGGAGCTCTGAAATTCTGAAATCTTTGGATGGGGATCATCTCCACATTGGAGGTGAACAATGCCAGAGTACTGATCTCAGTGATTGCCCATACCCACCCAAGAATGGAAGCCCAAGAATAATACTATTGAAACTAATCCTACTATAGATATGAGCTTTTGCCATCAAGTCATATATATGCTTACCTGGATGCCTTTTACATTTGACCCTTGAGGACCAATGAGTCGCCCGATACTGTCCTGATGAATAGTCATGGTGCCACTACGAGGCATATTCTCTCGCTGAGCATCTCGGGGGCTGCATATAGTTTGCCCCATGAAGTCTATGATTTGTGAACGACCAACTCGTGCAGGTTCCAGAGCCTCACAGATGATGTGCAATGGAATACCTGCTGGCTTGATGTCAAGCTGAATTGCAGTAATGCCTTTTCGGGTGCCAGCAATCTTGAAGTCCATGTCACCGAGGTGATCCTCTAATCCTAAAATATCAGTAAGGATACGGTAATCTGTTATGTTCCCATTTGAAGGGTCAGTTACACTGACCAGTCCTACAGAGACTGCACCCACATGCTCTCGTAGTGGGACCCCTGCATCCATTAATGCAAGACTACCCCCACATACAGTCGCCATTGAAGAAGATCCATCAGATGCAAGACATTCTGATGTTACTCGCACACTGTAGGGAAAATCCTCCTCTGGTGGAAGAAGTGCAACTAATGCTTTCTCAGCCAAGGTTCCATGACCAACTTCACGACGATTCAAACCCCCAAGACGACCAATCTCATTTATAGAGAATGGAGGAAAGCTGTAATGGACCATGAACCGCTTTCTTGACATTCCAACAAGAGAATCAAGTTTTTGTGCATCGTCTGGAGCTCCCATTGTGACAGTGCACAAGACTTGAGTGTTTCCCCTTGAGAAAAGTGACGAGCCATGGAGAGGGAGATATGTCCCTGCCTCACAATACAAATCTCGAACCTCATGTAGAGCTCGACCATCTACTCTTACTCCCTTTTCAAAAATGTTCCTCTGCAAGATCTGCTTCTTCACTGCATCAAATGCGTAAGGCAGAATTTTGACAGCTGCCTCATCCCCATCTGATTCAAGTATTCCCTTCACCTCTTCCTCAATTCTGCTAAGAGATTTCCCCCGCTCAAATTTACCAAATGCAGGATTCCCCATGACAGATTGAATCGCATCCTCTGCAAGGACTCGGACTTTCTCAATCACTTCTGGGTCCACTGTCAAAGCTTGCAGTGGCCGCTTTTGGTTCTTCACTTGCGCAGCCAAACTGATCTGCGCTGGGATGAGCTTTGCTGCCTCTGCATGCGCCAGATGGAGAGCAGCAACATAATCTTCATTTGTGATTTCACGTGCCTGGGTTTCAATCATAATTGTCTTCTCTGCTGTGCACGAATACACCAAATTCAAGTCACTCTCAGTCAGATCATCCATGTTAGGGTTCACAACTAGCTGACCTTTTACACGACCAATGCGCACACATCCAACAGGTCCATTCCAAGGGATGTCAGAAATCATCAATGCTGCCGATGCTGCATTCACAGAAAGCACATCAGGATCTTGGTCTCCATCTGAGCATATTACATTAGCCATGATCTGTGTATCGTAAAAGAAACCCTTTGGAAAGAGAGGACGGATTGATCTGTCAATGAGTCGACTGCAAAGAAGCTCACGTTCCTTTGGTGCTCCTTCGCGCCGCATGAATGTATTAGGTATTTTCCCTTGTGCGTATTGCCTTTCTCTGTAATCCACTTGCAGAGGCAAGAAGTCTCTTCTCTCATCCACACTATGATCTGCGACAGCAGTTACCAGCACTCTGGTATCTTCCATTCCCAATACAACAGCACCTGAAGCAAATTGAGCAAGCTTTCCAGTCTCAAATGTCACTGTCTCCATCCCAACCTCAACTTTTTCTTCAAAGACTTGCCCCTTGGTTGGAAATTGACGCCAGGGAGCAGGAGGCTCTTGAAAATTCACCTGTTGCAAGGCTTTCAAGACACTGGAAACATACCTTCGGGAATCTGGAGTTCTTCCCTGCCACAAGGGTAGAAGCTGAGAAGGAGGAGTTGACACAGGGGATGGTGCCAGCGTGTGAAACTGAGCACATGGACATGCCCCAGACCTTCCTGGCGCTCCCCCAGCAGCTTCAAACGCTCCTCTCATTACAGCCCCCGCCCATCTTCTCCTCTGTGCCATTTCTCTCTCTCTCTCTCCAGGAAAAGAAAACCCTAATCTTCACATCCCTTTTCTTCTTCAAAACCCACAACCGTTCGGAGAGCTTCAGTTCCAAGGAGAGGGTTTAAGAATCTATACCGAAACCTAAACTTCAAAAGGTCTCATATCGATCTGATGAAGCTTCTCTTCAGAGTATTTCCTGGCGTCCAGCAAAAGACATGTTTTTCCGTTATAGAGGTTTTTGGATGTTTACACCAACAAGCAAACAAGTTTCTTCATTGATGTGCCAACATGGTGTGGGGAATGAAGGGCAATGGATGCCTTCTTCTCTTAGTTTTGCATGCATTTTATAGGTATATGGTGTCAATGGCATTACAATGTGCCTAAGTGGTTTCTATTTTGAGACGTGCCATTGTAATAGGTGAGGGTTCTTCTAAGCTAAACGTCCTTTTAGGGGCTCCTCCCCTTCCATTATTTGATATGCTTCTCGCGTTAGGAGGGTGTTTCAGGAACTTGATGTTCCATAATGGTTTGTCCTCTTTTGGCGGTTCTTTTGTTTTCTTGAACATGGGTTCTTCCTTTTTTGTTCCTTGTATTCCCCTTCTTTTTGGGTGTTTTGATTTATTTATGATTGGCAAGGTTTCGTCACTAATGTTTGAACTACCAAGGCCCACAATATGCTCATGAGATAAACAAAAAAAGAGATTGTTAAAGCTTAAACCCTAAACCTTGGAGATGACTGTCATAGCAACAATGCATAGTTTTTCTTTGATGTTTTTGATACCACCATCATCAAACAAACACTTAAAGTCGCAAACCCTAAACCTCACAGCAATCCAAAACTAGCCACAAATAGATCTTTTTTGAAGTTTTTGGTATCACCATCATCAAGTATACACCTAGAGTTACAAACCCTAAACCTTATAGTAACCTCAAAGCTAGTTGTTGCAAGTCAAAGCAAAATCTTGAACTACCTTAGAGGAGATTCTATAGTGAATGTGTGCTGAACAAGTTGCAGACTAGCTCCATATGTGCAAGATTACAAAATTTCAGTGGGTGTGATCTGGTACTGGCTGACTGCAAGGGTCATCTAGCCATCTTGTCATGGAGCTGCAGGTTGCATTGCATTTTCCATGACAGGATTGCCTGAACATGATTTGGAGTGTAGGCATTTCCCATCTGATGATTTCTTGGTGTCAGAAGATCTGGGTCAGGTGTCTGAATGTTTTGCTGCATTGCCATTTCTTATGATTACAGATAAAATTATCTTGGTAACTGGCAGGTGATGGAGACTGTATGGGATGTGAAGTCTCTGCACAGTGAGCTCTTCTTTTGCTGTTGCCCAAAAGAAACTTATGTTTTGGAAACTCCTACTTTGACTGCTGTGGTGGATGTTGGATTTGAGAGTAGAGTTTATCTATAACGTCAGCACTTTGTTGCAATGTGTACAGTTATCTGGTGATTGGAAACTGATCATTAGTTGTTGCTAAACTGTGCAGGTATACCTAGATTTATGATAAGAAAGGTGTTGAAATTCATTGTCTTCAGATAGGACTACACCTTAACTTCCATCCTGGCTTTCTTTACTATGTCTATTTTTCACTAGGACCTTTGCTCTATTTGTTTGTTACAGATAATTCCAGCTGCCCTGTTGTAGCTTGCATGTTACAAATTTGGCTCCAAAAGTTTCTCAACTAGGTTATTGGAATTGAAGTATTTGCACAAACATATAGTTCTTCTTGAATGGCTGAGCAGACACTTAAATTGGAGTTTCTTCCACATCATTTCCTGTTAGCAGTTTGTGGACAAGGGAGGAGTATTGCGGCACCGAGACACAAGCACAGGACAAATGGTGGCAAAACATAGAATTCATTTGGGGCATGGCGGTGTGATGTGCATGGACCCATACAATTCAGCGATGGGGTTGGGTCATAGCAATGGGTCTGTCACCATGTGGTCACCAAGCATGTCCACCCTGCTTGCAACTACCCTTTGCCACCATGGTCCTGTAACTACATTGGCTTTTGAACAGGAGGGTTTGCGCATGGTCAGAGGAGGTATGGATGGAAATGTGAAGGTGTAGGATGTGAGGAAACTGGTCCAACAACTCCAAAGTTGCTTGATATCAGTCAGAAGGGGCTACTTGGTGTTGCAATTGGCTCTAAAATTGAAATATAGCAGGATTCATTGACCTCAAAACAGGTTGGTTTAGTAGTCTTTTTATTGTGAAGCCATACAAAAAGTTTAGCCAAATGTGATAACAGCCACCCAGGCCAATGGATGTGAACCATTCAATGTTAACCAATGTGATAACAGCCACCTGGGCCAAGATTGCTCAGCTATCTGCAGGCAAAACCGAAGTCATCACAAGAAAAACCTGTCAATGAGGACAATGACTCTATCGCAAGAATGTTTGCCCAATTTAAGCAGAAGGGATGAGCCTTGTATTGTAAGCTTATCTCAGAAGGATGTGAAAGAGTCTGGTTGCATGTCTCAAGCGAGTGTTCAACAATTTGATCATGTCATCAGCTATAATTTTGTTATGATTGATACTGGGGCACCAGTTCATTGCAAGACTTTGTTTAAATTTGCTGAGTGACCCGATTTGCCTTCCCTGCATGGTCCTGTTTATCTCAGCCTTGTGAGGTTGGGTATGCCCAGCAATGCAATGAGATACTCAAGCTGTATACATGGAGGAGCGAGGTGATCTGCCATCACAATTCCAGACCTTTCCTACAGAGTGAAATACATTGCACTTTGGTTTGGCAGTGGACATTTCAGGTACTGAAGGTGCTTTTTTAATCAGTACAGTAGCTGAGTTGCAATGGAGTTATTGAGTGCTGGCCCCTGAGTATTTTGAGCTCTGAGCCATGAGTTTACTAGGACTATTGGTGCTTTAGGAATTGACAAGGTCTGTCAGACCACTAGGGTATTTGATGCAGTCAGAGTGTGTAGTTTTACTCTCCACCAGGATATAGCAACATAAGAAAGTCTAGCCAACCAGGCAGGGTCCTAGAGTCAACTCAGATCTTGCAGCCTTGCTGTGTGCACCCACAAATCCTTGCACCACAGCAGCTCTACCAAGTGCTTGCCAATTTTTAACGGCACTTCTCTCCATGTAGTAGCTGTACAATTCCTGTTGGTGGAATTCTACAACTCATGATTCAGTGTTGAGAATTGAAAGGGCAAGAGGTTGAGTTATTTTGGCAGTTGGAAACCTGGTGTTTGGAGCTATATTGGGTAGTGGCAAAGAGAGGAATTGATGTCTAGAGAGAGGCCTTTGTTCAAAATTCTTTATGAAGGGTAAGGGACCCACATGCAGGGGCCTCACACAGGTTCTCGCCCCTGTTCATTCAGGGCTACTGCCCCTTGTTCACAGGACTTGCTCAAACCTGTGAAGCCCATACATGGATGCCTTACCTTTCATTTTTTTACACCAGATTTTAGGTGCATTTGACATTATAAAAAGATGTGGGGACCTCTTTGACTGAGCTTAGTGCTAGAACCTACAAGCCTTGAAAGCCCACCTGGCCACGTTCTTCTGTCTCCAATGGGTTTTGGGTAGCAACTTGAAGAAATCAATTGTGACAAAAGGTGCAAAAGTGTAACTTCTTCCTCAGAACTTGTTGCTTGGGGCACTAAATCCCACAGATTTGAATGACAAGGAATGCATGTGACAACAACAAGAACCTCTGCATCCATTTTAGCCATTCCTGCAGCTCACTGGATGCTGTTGTCGCCATCTTTTAAAGGAGGGGTGTTTTGTTGATCCACACACTAGTCTTCTCCTCAGGGTGCATGGCCACAAGCTTTCACGTGGGCTGTGGGTTCAAAAGGCAACACAATCAAAAGTGTGCAAAAACTCAGTCATCATCAAAGTGGAAATCCATTCATTACTTATACCTCATTACTTATACCTAGCTGCAATTGGTTCAAACTCGGTGGGCATGAGAACTTGTCTTCAAACCTGTGAGGGAGGGCAAAGTCTTGGAGAACTTTGATCTCTTGTGGCTCTGTTTTCACTCTTATGAACACTAGAAAATGGCAGATATGTCTGCTTCTGAATCAAGCAGCCACTCATCACACAATGGGTGTCTGCCTCTTATGGCAAATTCAAACCCGCAACAGTTAAAATTGTAAATGTTTCATGAGTTTCCCAACAAATGAACTCATATTCACGGGAAACAATATTCCTCAAAATGAAAAGCAACAACACCTTGTGAACATTCCTCAAAATGTGGGACCAAATGAAATGTACATCATTCTGCTGCCACTGTTATCAATGCTGCTGCTGCTGCTGGACATACTGTTACAGATTGTTCTATAATTGCAAACAATATTTTGCAACTAATTATCATTTAATCATGTACCATAAGTTCCTAAAAGTACAAAAAAAGAAATTAACATGATGATTTTGCTAGCAAATCTGCAAAAACAACTACATATATTATATGTTATTATTCCAAATGGCAACAAACCTCAAAATTAAAAAATCCAAATACAACAAAAGTCGTTAAAATTGAAAAATGCCATATTTCATCATATTTTCACTAGGGTTTTTGTTTCCTTGAGCAAAAACTAGAATCAATGGAAGTTTTATTCCACTCTTGTCTATCTTTTCTAAATTTCTTAGACCAAATTATCCACTTTTGCAAATTTACTTATCAAAATTTAATAAAAACATATTTTAAACCTTTGCAAACTTTTTCATTAGATGTAACATATCAACATGCTTTAGAATAAACATTGTCAAAACATTTGTTATAAAATATTTCTTCTGGACCCAATGTTTTACAACTCAAAATTAATTTGAATGCAAAAATCATTGCATTAAGATTAGACCTTTCATCTTTTAAACAAAAAATGATTTGTTCATTTCAAACCATATTGTTCCAACAAATCAATCAAATTTTTAGCCAAAATTTGTCTTGTAGTTTTTATAATTTCAATTTTTTTGATGGTGATATGTTTAAGCTAACTACCAATCAATTCTCAAAAATTTAATGACAAGTTCAAAAATATCATGAACACCTTTTGACTACCATAAATCAAAATTGGTAATTGTAGAATTACATTTTCCCAAGTTTGGTAAAACATACATTTAAAAAAATAAAATCCACTGGTTAAAAAGAATCTATTGTGAAAATTATTTTCTAAAATGAAATACAACTCCTGGAAACAAATGAAAAATAATAAGATGCTTAAACTAAACATTTTCCACAAGCTACATAAGCCAATGGTTCTTGATAATTAAAAGATCAAGTTTTTTCAATTGTTTTTTTTTTTAGTTGTCCTTTTACATTTCCTTTCAAGGTATTGTTCATTTGCTTCTCAATTTTCTTTGCAATAAAATAATGGTCTACATCTATGTATTTTTCAATGTTGTTATTCCATTGGTTTTGTTATGTGAGATTAATCCTTTCCTTGATTTTGTTATTGAATTTTATGCATCATACCTTCAAAACAAAATATAAAATGGACAAATTGTGCAACTAACATTCACTTCTACATCGTCATTTACACAAAAGAAAGACTAACAAAATGAATTTATGTTATGAGCTTTCCATATTTTTCTTTGTGTGCATAATTTTTGTGATGCACCCCTAGGTTTGGCAAATGGTATAAAGGGTAAAAGAACATGTCAATTCTCAAAATTTTAGTGGAATGCAAACCTAGGACACATATATTCTAATTTTAAAGAAAGAAACATGAGTGGGATATATGGGATGGGACTAGGAAAAACTTAGAAGCGGGAGTTTGCAATGGGATGAACCTACACAAACAAACAAAAAAAGACAATTAATGTAAGTTGAGGTCAAAATGGTGCATAGATAAATCACAAACAAGCCAAATTCACAAACACACCATGGCCCAAACTTGAAAAGGAACCAACACTTCTCCTATAATATATTTTGTAAACAAACAACAATGGTTGCATTAAAGTGGCAAAAAATCTGAGAATCCTAAGAGGGAGTTTCCAAAATTCTTGATTTTGCCAAATTTTGAGTCTCATGTTTTTTTTCATGTTCATAAACTTTGCATACAAGTTTTGATTAAAGGAGCTCCCAAGGAGAAAAATGCCCTTGAAGGATTTATGTTTTACACCTTATAATATACACAATTTAGATGTCATTTGAGCCCTGTTTCTTGAGTTTTAATGGTCAAGAATCAAAGTGCCAATTTGATTCCCAACCATTTTTTGTGCATAATTCCTAACCCATACCTCCAAATGGAAAATGCAAGTTCATTTTTTATATTAAAACCTCAAGACCTAAATTTTCAATGTTATACTTGGGGCCCAATGTGAACCACATGTACTGCTTGCACTTTTTTATCAAAGCTTTGGAATCCCCTTCGTGATTACAATTCCCAAAGTGCTCCTCATTTAAAATTGGTTTGGATTCCCTTACATTCTCCCACACTTGTGAGAGTTTGTTTGAGTCTTTTCCCAACCTACTTTAATTATCATATTTTTATTTTTATTGTAAGCCCAAAGATAAGGTCACAACATTGGAAATTGACTTTCACTCATTTTCTAAAAAAATATTTATTTTTGTCTACAGACTTGGATGATTTTCAAATTTTTTTCGAAATGTTTGTTTTTCATACTTCATTCATGAACACTTCAATTATTTCATTTTCACCTATTTTATTTTCATTTTTAGAAAATTGTGCCATATTCAATACTCATAGGAACTTTCACACAAGGAAAAGGAAAAATAACCAATCTTATTTTCTACCAAATTCCACCAGTTTGAATATCTAAATGCAAAAATCTACAAACCAAAGATAGGATGGGCCAAAATATCATAATGCAAGAATTTACAAGCCAAAGGTAGGATGGGAAAACTTAAATTTTCACTTGTTCTCCTTTGATTATTGGGCGTACAAATGGAGGTGCAATGTGAATATGTCTTCAATTTATGAAACTTAAGGGTTGGTATCACAAATCTTGTAAATACAAAACAAAAAAACATATTGGAATATGAGCAAAAGAAATTTGAACCTAATAATAGAACAAAAGGAAACAAACAATAAATAAAATATGTAAACAAATATGCAAACAAACATACAAATGGAACAAACCAAACATGCATTAAAAAATAAAACAAACAAACGACGTGAGAAGACAAAAGTTCACAAAGAAAAAAAAATGGAGAAGGAGGGAGAGATGAAGAAAAAAAGTTGAACTCAAGTTTCAAAAAACCAATAAAAAAAAAACACAAAAAAAAACAGCAAGAGCTCCAACAAACACAAACAAAAGAAAAAATAATTTCAAAGCTAAGAGAAAAACACAAAACACAAGAAAGAAAGCTTGAGCAAAATGAAAGGAATAAAGTGAAGAATTTCAGAAAAGTGGGGCCCTGTACCATACACATAATAGCCATTGTGAATCCCTAGTTACATTGGATTCTCTAAGTTTTAGAAACCTTACTTAACCTTTGGATTTTAGCTATTCAAATTAGACTCTACTTGGACCCTTAGAAAATGATGTGTGAAACAAATTCGAGTCAAGCCATTAATGCCACTTAGGTTTCATTAGTTTGATTTTTAAAACATTTCCCCAATTTTCAAGGTCTAGTTTTGAGACTAGGTTAGGTATTAGATTGGATATCACATAATGTTATATTCACTTGTTCTCATTTAAAGAACTAGACTAATACCTAGGTACCTGCCCAATATTGGTAAATAGTTCTTGTCCATCTTGCACTCCAAACACCTACATATCACCCACGACATTTGTTTATAGGTGAGCATTGCAATGATTCAAAAATTTCAACTATACTTGGGGCAACATTTTTTTAATGGACTATGACATGCGTGTCCCCCTACCCTCATGACCAACATCCTTTCACCATATCAAAAGGATGAAATTTGCATTCCATAAATTAATTTATTACTATGAATAGGTTTTTTGGAATTTAAGTGTAATGTAAAACCTTATTCCTTTACCTAAAGGATCATCCTAAACACCCAAGATAGGTTTATACACTAGGCCCTCTTGTTGTACAATTGGAAGGGCCTACCTTGGGAGGGGATTTTTTGTGGATGGAAAAAATTTACCACAAGCTTTGAGGGTCCATTGTCCAAACTCCATTTTTTAAGCTCCAAGAAGTAATTCTTCTAATCAAAGAATTGTAACCCTCATAAGGTCTACATTCTTGCACCACAACTTCTTTAATTTGGTTTGGTTTAGTTTATGTCAAGGGGAAAAATCAATGTTTGGAAATTGCACTTGTAATTGGGATTTCTAGTTCCTTGTACATTAACCCTATTTTTATACATCCATTAAAAAAAACCTATGTCAACATCAATTTTGGGCATTTATGACAAACATACACAAACCTTGAATGGTTATCAAGGCACTTTTTAGGATTCATAATTGTGATTTTCAAGAAACTTAAAGACATTGTTTACGTATATAACCATGGTTATCAATATTTTTTTAGAAAACTCAAATAACTAGCCATAAAACAATCAATTCATTGCTACTAGTTTTTTCATGAAAATTGTAAGTTCTTTAGGGTTTTGAAATAGTGGGACTTGCAATCCTTTGATTCCAATTTTTTCTAAAAATCAAAACCAATAATTCTACAAATTTTCTAAAATAATCTTAAAACTGAAATTGGTGGTAATTTATAAATTCAAAGAACCACACAACATTGGGTAAACAAATTTAATATCCATACTAATCATTTTACAACATCATCAATTTCAAGTTTATTTTCAAATTATGTCCAACATAATAATTGAAATAAAATATTGTCAACGATTGGAAACATGGAACTTGATGGTATCTTAATTTGAATTTTGAAAGGAAATGAAATATTCCTTGTAGATATATGAATTAGTCCTAGTCTCCTTAGAAAGTATCATGAAAGCTAAAATTTAACATAATTGGTTTAACATAATGTGATTATGTAATATTAATTCAAGGTAAATGCAAGCTATAATGGCTTAGTTTTGGTGTAACAAAGGCAATTTTTACGAAGTGTTTTGTGTTTAAATGTTTGTGGTGAATAATTTAACCTTAGATACATTAAATGATTATTCATTTTAAACTGACAACTTGATTATGACGACATTTGCACTTTTTCTTAAAAAAATGCATTCATTATCAATAGTAAATTTTTGAAATAAGAAATATAGATTGGTCACTTGGTTGGATTGTTAAGAAATTCAAATTTTCATATTAAATTTCACTCCAAATTTTTTTAACTAAAAATGGGTTGAAGAATGAAATGACAAAGTTAAGTGTGAAATCCTTTTTTGAGAAACCTTAACCAAATGGTAATCATGAACTTTTGAAGAGTCAAAATTGGACTTTCTTTCAGAAAGTTCATTTAAATGATTTTTTATTGTGTTTTAAAAATTTCTATGCCCAATGGGTACATAATTGAAATGTCTAAATGGGGTTTTATTCTTATGGACTTTAAGGGTTTTTAATTTAGGATTTTCAAAGTGGTTTCACCATATTATTTAACAACAACATTTTTCAATATAGACTTTCACCTAGTTTTAAGAGATTTCATAAGTGATTGAAATTTTAGTCGTCAAATATTACATTAATAAATTCTTAGAATTCAAAACCATATCCATATGTATAATATATAAAAGCATGTTAAGGATTCTTGGGAGTCTCACATTTGCCTAAAATGAACCACTATAGGTTTGCATTCACCCTTCAACTAAATGGTGAATCAATATTTGTCAACTAGTCAATACGATGGACAATCCCCTTTCTAAAAGGACTTTAAAAGAATGTTTTGTGTGCATTTCAATTCATTCAACAAAGCCTTCTTGTTGGGCAAAGTACCCACACTTAAAACACAATTTTTAAAAAAATACAATCTTTGGAGGTTGCACATTTAAAACTAGTCAAAGAAGCTTATATATTTTTCTCCACATAACATGACATACCTCATCCATGATTTTTTCCCATCTTGTTGGGTTAAATTAGCTTAAATATATACTAATCAACTTTTCCAAGGTTTTTGCCCATGTAGTTGAACCCCCCAACAATACCAAATCTTTTGGCACAAGATTTTATGGGCTAACAATGCCTCAAATGAATACAACATGGTTCATTCCTCTATATTTGCTATCCAAACTCACATGCAAAAGAACATTACACATGACACATGTGCCCAATGCATGTAGGGAATAAACATGGATCCACCACCAAAGGTGTTGTCAAAGGTCTAAACTGAACATCTTAGTATACTTTCAATATAGGTAGTTTTCACGTCTCCTTGCACACCTCTTATCACCATCCAAGTAATGAAGAAACTATAGAATGATGTGATTTTTTCATTTGGTGTTGCATTTTGAGGAATGTTCATTGATTTTTTTAAATAAAAAGTGAGTTCATTAAATTTTTGGGAACATTGTGGAATTTTTCTATGTTTATAAATGTTGGTTTGAACTTGTCATAAGAGGTAAAGCCATTACATGAAATTTTGTTGGATTAAACCTTTAGGTAAGGACTACACATTCAATTGGGTCTATGACACCTTGATCCTAGAAGTAGCTTGCCCATTATGGATAGAAATAGGTGATTTTAAAAGCACAACCATAAGATTGTGATATGGTGATGTTGTAAAATGAAAGGAGGTATTTGCAAATCTATGCTTTGTGGAATTTTCTTCCTTGCTTGTTTAGAATTTAATGGAAGAATTAATGATACAATTTGCAAACATCTATGAGTAGTTATAAAAAATAGGGTTTTAGCAAAGCAAGGTTCAAAAAACAAAGACATTGCCATTAAAACTAGTGATATAAAGTTACCTACTTCAAACAAGATGTCATACTTGTTTATATAATGGAATTAACATCTCCCAAAGGACAAAAACAATGTCAAGGGAAAATGTATACCTAGTTTTTTGACTATCATATAACATGGTAAAAATAATAATATTAAGGATTAAACTTGTTTGGAGTTTGATTATGAAATATTAGGGGATAAGGAAAGCAAGATAAAATGGAAAAAAATAATACCTTGCAATCAACCTACAAACAAAACAAAAAGTAGCAACAAAATTCATCATAAGATTATTATAGATTGAAATTTTTAGTTCAATGAATTAAAAGAATTTTTTCCCCTACTTTTCTTTATTTTTTAAATTTCGCATTGTAAAAGTAAGTTGAAAGTAGGTTTTTAAAAAGCAAGTAGATTTTGTAGTCTACTTTTTGTAGGATGAATTCATGTTAAGTTTTTATCAAATACATTTTAACAAATAGAAAGTGGAATGAATTTTCAATGGGCATGTCAAAAATACAATGTTTTTTTCATATAAGGATATTTCATCAAATATTTGTCTCAAAGGCTCCCTAACCATGAAATTATTAGCTAATAATTGGGGATATTTTTCATCTATTTAAAAAACCTATTTGCCTTTAGTTTTTTGGAAATGGATTCTTATAAATGTAATAGACATGCCCCAAGTGTTTTTGTATTGTATTTCCACCCATGTTGATGTTATTTTATTGTTTACATATGCATGATACATAGTAACAATGGATAAATGTGGGTATCTATACTTTTTTGGTGTATTTTACCATGCTTTTGCCTACCAATACTAAAATAATTCACAATTTGAAGATGAATTTTCAAAGAGTAATGTTATTTACTGAACCAATTGATAGGGGTTGATAAACTATTTTAAATGTTTGTTACAAGTTGGTTTTTTTTGTTACATAACCAATATGAGCTAACTGTGAATGATGTTAACATGTTGGCAAGCTAGGAATGATAAAATGTTAAAGGGCATCCAAATATGTTAATAGAGTTTGAGTTCTTATTCCTTAGATGTGAATTGATTGTTGATGTTAACATGTGCAACTTTATTGAAATTTTATGAAACATGAACATTATAAGGAAAAAAGACAAGAGGGTTTGAATAAAAAAGGAGGAAGGTAGAACTAAGTCCTAATGACTTTACCAATATTGCAAAAAAACTTAATGAATACATTCATGATAAAATGAGCCAATGGCACAACTTGAAAGTCCTAAGATAGTTTTGACATGGGGACATAATAGCTTAGGGTTTGTTAAACAACATTTAAATCATGTTTATAATGTTGAAACAATGTTAAAACGATGTTTTAAAACATTGGTCTTTCATGTGTTGTGAATTTGAAATCAATAACCTTAGATTGTGCATAGTTGACAATTTACACACTACTTGCATTACACCTTCATACACCAAACATCTTAGATACCCAACATCTTTGACTTTCACATAAAACAAACCATCTTGAATACCCAACATCAACCTTGTCAATAAAAAGTTTTAGGTTAGTATCTCTTTCCTACCTTTCATTCCTTGAATATGATAAAACTTTCACTAGGATTTGACCATTTTGCTTTGATTCCAACTTCCATATAGTCTAACAATTATATCCTTGTTTATTGTCATCTTCTAAAGTGTGTCAATCTTATGTCAACAACATACCTCTTCTACTTCATGTGGAGTTGTTCCATTATGTGTAGAACAACCTCAACAAAATCTTCTTCCTCAATAAAGCCTTCATAAATGAAACAATCAA
Source organism: Sphagnum tenellum (assembly GCA_963921925.1). Classification (NCBI taxonomy): domain Eukaryota; kingdom Viridiplantae; phylum Streptophyta; class Sphagnopsida; order Sphagnales; family Sphagnaceae; genus Sphagnum; species Sphagnum tenellum. The sequence continues at coordinate 3,591,659 of OY998158.1, forward strand.
TAAATTTACAATATTGAAGCCAACAATATCTAATATATAATTTGTTAAACATTTTAATCTTTTCATTTTTTCTCTCCACTTTCCAAACACTAGGCAACTCATGAACTACAAGAATTGGTTAGTGGGTATTTGTAATTTTATTCACGTTGCTTTTTTGTTTTTTTCGGTCATGAATCAAAGGAGTGACAAAGTTTGAAATTGTCAAATATTTTAGAGTTGTGAGCTACGAGATGCTTGGTAATTGTGAAATGATCTAGAATGGCAACTTGTGTAAAGTCATGAAAGTCACAAAAGGTTATAGAACAAGGGTTCCAAAGTGAAACTTTCATAGCGAAGGATGAAAGCTTTAAAAATAAAACCCCACTAAGGACCCTATAGCTATCATAATTAAGTGGAGTTTTGGTTTAAGGGGAAAACAAAAAGGAAAACATTGACACAAGCAAAGTAGGTGGAAAAGGGAAGTGACATGCCCTTCTCAGCATACCCTCTCACTTAGGGCACCCCCTCTAGTGGTTTGGGTTTGGAGTCTAAGTGTTGGGCTGGGTTCAACTCCTAGTTGCACAACATTCATGAGTCACATAGGTGCTGACAAGTGAAGGTTTGAGGGGAGGGGCACGAGGAGATGTTCTTAATGCACTAAATCTTTGGACTAGACACAAGCCTGTGATTACGCCACGAGACAAAAGATGGTAATCCCAAGTGACAAAGCTTTGAACCACTTAAAAAGTTCTCAGCATGTTGGGTCCCACCCATCTAGGGGTCGAGGTTAACCAAAGGTTACGAGACAAATCAGAACACCGGAACTAACCAAGTGCATGGCTTGCCATGTGCAAGTAGTTTAGGTGTTTAACAAGGAGCATGGACAAAGGTGAAGACTCAAGAGCATCAAGGTGGATCTAGGTGCGATAGGAAGTGGTTGGGGGCTGGGCCTAGGAACCCAAAGCCTCTGATGAAGGTTCTGGCATAGGCAAGAAGGAGCTGTGGCAACAAGGAAAAAGGTTTGAGGAGTTTGTAAAGCTTGGCTTGCTTCATGACAACTAAATGGATTTTTCCAGTGTACTTTGTACTGTTGTGTTTGCTCAATGGTGGTGGAAATCTGGTGTTAGCGAAGTGCACAGGCCGGTAGGGGCTACAGATTTTGGGCTGCCCTACCAAGGGAAGTGCCATATCCCCTTGGGACATAGTGCTGAAGCATGCCAAATGCCACTCATGTATGTTACACCTTTATTAAAATTCTCTCAACAAGCTGATTTTGCCATCATCTGCTCATGTTTGCAATACAAGTTGCAGTACTGTTGTTCCTCCCCGCCCCCAATTGATTCTGGCCAGGGTGAACCAGCACCCATGTTGATAGCATGATAAAAATCCACAAATCCGTTAAAAATTTATTCCTAGATGTTAGGTATATCCCATGCTTCACCTAAATCAAGCAAATAGGTGAAGGTACTGACATGGGTGCTGGTTCATCCAAGGTGTATAATGGAATCCAGCCAGTTCCATGTCCTGGTTTGAATTAAACTGGAACTGGTTCCACAACTCAGACCCGATTCTTCTGATTTGTTTTTTCCTACCCAAATCCTGCAAATTCCATCCCTCCAAACTGGGTAACTGTCCAACACTGGTCTCCACTCTCCAACAAAATTGCTTTCATTTTGAAAAAGTTAACACTACGTTGGCACATTCTGCATCAAACAAATTACCCAAAAAAACACACTCCCAATTTATCATCAATGCATGGGACAAGCAAGCAATTAGGCCCTATATTTTGTAAAGCTCTCTTCAAGGGAGAGTTCCTCGTCCATGGCTTCTTCCTAAGACTGTCAGAGTTGGAAATAAAGCAGCTTTTAGATCTCCAGACAAAGCGTGCAGTACCATTAACATGTATGTACTCTTGGATTGCATGAAGTAGAGTCTTCCAAAAGAATGAGGGAATTGAAGACAAGAAGTCCAATGAAGTGGCAGGAGAAGTTAAGGAGTTGGGGAGTGGGGGGGGGGTGCTGAGATTAGTTTAAGTTGTCCATCTTCTTTCTTTCTTTCTTTCTTCCTAAACTTAACGTTAGTACTCATTATGTAATCTTAAGTAGTTTTTGTCCCCTTCCTAGGTCTGCAACTCTTCACTGAGCAGACTAACAAATTATATGTCTCGCCATGAATGTGCAAATTTGCAGAATAATTTGAAGGGATTTGCTAACTCACAGTTATCATTATGCTTTGATAAGGCCATCAAATATGTGCGCTCCAACAAAGTTCAGGAGTTAAGATTGTTGATCATAGTTGACAAATCATTGTGTTTAAGATTGTTGATCATAGTTGACAAATTATTCTGCTTAAGATTGTTGATTTGCAGTTGACAAATCATTATAACACAAACAATAATCAAGGTAAGTTAATTATGTTACAAATCTAAAACTGCTTAAACCAATACTCCAAAGTCAACTATGAATCATCTTCTTTTGGGGATTTTTTGATCATCCAATAATTAAATAAATACCTTTGAAGATCTCAAGAACATTATCAATCCTGACATTAGCTGAGTAAAGTAACCAATCTAGAAGCAGCTCATTGGGGGGAGAGTCTGGGAGGGAATACATGTTGTCTTTTACAAAGCATTTGAGCAGGCCAAAAACCCCACAACAAATGCACATCATGTTAAAATCAAAAGGATTTTTGACAACAGATCCAGATTATGTGCCGATGTAATTGGGTGAGTATCCTACATAAGTACTCTAGTGCCTGGGCCAGTTCCACACTAATTATATTATTTTCAGAAATGTTGATTTTTTTTAATAAATTTAAAATTTTCAGAATTTTTTTTTCCTGAAGCAAAATAAAGAATCTGATGGAATATTTGCTAACATATTTTATTTGTCAAAAGGGTATCCTTAAAATTATTTATTTGACAAACATGTGTCAAAGTGGCCAAGGTACTATGATATGTTGGGGAATGTATGTAGTTACTATATAGGTAGGTAAGTAGTAAGGTAGTCTATAGCTACTAGGTAGGTGGATGGATCCATGCATGCGGATGGTTAGAGCAATTAGGAAACTATAGTGGTTAGCTGTGGGACAAGAATACAATGAAATAGTGCTTTCCTATCCACACACCATCCATCCTACATGGTGCATTGAAGAGAACTCCAACCCCAGTTTCAGCTTCCCTCTTTTAGTATGGTATAAAATGGAGCTTCTAGTCAAAGCTAATTTATTTTGTTGATGGAACCTATGATTCAATTTCTGACATCATTATTCATGTTCTTAAAACTTCTGGTTTAGAGTGGTTCAAAGAAAAAACTGAAGTAGGTTTGCTTCCAAATCAATTTTGGTTCTCTATGTGCACATAGCCCAAGATTGAAGATTTTACAATAAGAAGTGAACTTACCAATGACATTTTTGAAAAAGTACTACTTGCATAGCTTCAAAACAAAACAAAAAAGTACTTGTGTGCGTAGAGAACCGAAGCCTCTATTTGAATAAAAGGTTTGCATGTTGGTTCTAATTTTGACAATAACCTACTTTTCTTGGGTTTAGTTCCAATAGGAAGCAGATTTTAAGTTTGATTCTAGTTCTAGACTTTCAAAATTAAAAACATCTGAGCATTTCTTTGATCATCCCTTTCAAATGACACTTTACATTAGTCAATATCTTAGTTTCTTTTGACAAAGGAATAAAAATATTTTTTTGTGCATGTTGGCAACGATTCTTTCTTTGATTTGACATTGACTTTATTTGGATGACAATTGATTTTCAAATGTTTCTTGGTTTGTTGGGCCTTGCTCCCATTTGGGATGTGGGACTTTCTCATCAATTTTTTTAGGATAGCTTGTATCATATATTATCTAGTTTCATACTAGTGAAACTAGATTTTGAATTTAGATGTTGGAGGTGGTTTGGATATTTGACTTATTTACACATCGCAGGCATGTGAGGATGGTTGTGGCTTTGTTTAGGCTAGAGGGTTTTGTTTGGAGAGTGTTTTGGTGCGATGGCTTTGGTTTGGTGCTAATTGCAAAGCAAGACTTGTTCTTTTGGTGTGTTTAGCTTGGAGTTTTGTGATTGGTAAATGTTCCAATTTGGTGTTTGTTTTGTCCAAGCGAAAGTTGTTTTGTGTTGATCCCATTGGTGGCAACATTTGGATTTGTCTTTTTTATCATTTGATATTCCAAATAAACATTTGTTCATTTTTTTGGTTTTTGTTTAGCTTGGAGCTTTTTTAGTCATTGTTGCAATTTGTGTTTGTGTTGTGAAAGTGGGAGGTGTTGTGAATTAATCGTGTTGGTGGCAACGATTGAATTTGTTTGTTTTGTCATTTGACATCCAAAGTAAATGTTTGTTGACGTTTTTATTTGCATAATTTTTTTTGTTGTTGTTTTAAACAAGTCTATGAAAGCAAGTAATAATCATTTGTAATTTGCCATTATCAAAATGCCTTTTATTTGCATTGAAAAGATTTGTTGGTAGTTATTTACATCAATTTGTTGCTCCCATTTATGCACACATAATATATGCAATGTTTTTTTATCTATCATTCATAGTAGTGATTCCAAAAAAAAATCTTTTAGTTTACTTATTGAAAATATCTTTTTTTTTCTCATTTGATACTGAAAGCAAATTTGATAGGCTTTTTAATCTATTAAAAAATGGTTTTGGGTTTCACAAACAGTTTGTATTAGAAAAAGACAACTAAAATGTTTTAATGAGAGGAATTTTTTTTAAACATATTCGAATGCAAGTAATAGAAAATAATTAAATTGTGTTTAATATGCAATGTTCAAGATTTTCATGCTTTGTTCATTGTTTTCCCCCTAAACATTTCACTATATTTCATGAATTTTTTTCTTTTTATTATCGAATTTTTTAAAAAGTATTCACAAGATCTTTTTTGTCATTGTAATAAAGTTTGACCATCAAGTCAATTTTGTGGAATCAAACCATTTCATGAATCATTGAATTTTCACCTACATGTCATTCTCAACTTTTTCTTCAATTGTATAATTACTTCTATTTTGAAAAGTTCCATGTGGATGGTTATACCTATCAATAAACTTATTTCTTAACTAAATTTACATGTCACAACCTCAACCTTGGACTCACAACCAAGGTTGGGGAAAGGCAATAAAGAAACATGTTGAAAATAAACTAAAGCAAGAGAAGCACCTAAAAACATTATGGGAGCCACAAAGGGAAATACTTTTGAAGTTCATGGGATGAACTCACATTTTAAGAGTTGGGAACTTTGCAATGTCATAAATTTTTGGGACAAGATTATAATTGGCAAACCTTGTGCAAATCAAAAGGAAAGTTTATAAAATATGAAAGATCTTAAAATGTAAATATAAAAAATGAACTTACATTCTCCATTTGGAATTGTGAATTAGAAATTATGGCCCAAAAAAATGTCAAAAATCAAAATGGCAATTTGAATCCTAACCATTAAAACCTAAGAAACAAAGGCTAAATGGCCTTCAAATTGAACATTCAATATACCTTTGGAAAGATCTTTTCAAGGGCTACACTTTTTCCCTTTTAAGCTTGTCAATCAAAGCTTGTATGTAAAAGTTATGAGCTTGTAAAATGGGAAGGCTCATAACTACTTGACAATTTTTGGGACTCCCACTCAGAAATCTTTTTTTTTTTGACATTTGGATGTATCTTTCATTGCTAATCACAAAGTATATCATGGGGGGGGGGAGGGGAATCATGCCTCCACACAAAGGTCTAGGCCATGTGAATCAAATGAATTTAGGTTGCTGATGACTAAATCCAAACCCATTTAGGTCCAATTTTGTGTTGACCAACTTATTGTTTGGTTCGTGTAAGTTTAACTTGTTTGTGAACATGCACTAATACCTTTGTCTTAGTCCCATCTCATAGCTTTCACACATCCTTTTAACCCCAAGTGTGCAAATATAGGGAACACACTTTAAGTTACATTTTGTTGCAACTTTGGGAATGAACTAAATATTTACACTTATAACATTTGATATGTTTAAGGCTATGTCATGGTAAGTGTACAATGTTGACCACCAAATAGGGTTCACCTTCGAAATATTTTTATTCCAAAAAATAACTTTGTTGAACTATAGTCGAAACAATGTCATTACCATTGTTCCATGTCATGAATATCTAATGACATGGTTGTAAGACAAGATATTCACATAATTGTTTTGGTGGACCTTGTTATGAATGGATGTAAGATGAACAACTTGTGACAAATTAAATGAATGAATTTTGTGATATTAATAGCAATGTGTTGCCAATAAATTCAAATTTTGAATTACAATTGAAACCAATCATGACTATTTCAACTTGCATATTCAAAACTCAAAAATTAGTCAACATTTCAAATATAATAGTCAACTATAGCCAAGTGGTACAAGCTTATCAAAAAATAATAAAAGTTTGACAAATGAATCCATTATCCTTATGGTCATCATCTCCTTGTGGTTCAATTTTTTTCAAAATGTGTGCAAATTCCTTTTTTAATACATCCATTTCCCAAGGGCTTATTTGTTGTTCCAAGTAGTTTTTCTTTTCTTTACATCTTATTATATATTTACCTCTATGCAAGTGATCATAAGCAATGGGGAAATGGTGCATTTAGTACTTGTCATTATTATACATGAGCCATTCAATTGTTCTTTAGTTAAAATCATTTTTTTCTTAGTATGCAGTGGGGTAATTTCTTTAGTCGTGTTTTTGCCTTTTCATTTTTATGACGTTATAACATCAACATAGTAGGAAAACTTACTAATTATATTACAAAATTTTGAATTTTTTAGACATAAAGGTTTGACAACAAAGAGGGCAAAGTGACATTGATCAATCTTATTTTTTATACACAACCGGTGGTGAAAAAAAACAATTATGAAAATTATGGAATTGATTTAAACAACAATGCTCTTATATAGAATGGATTTTATTCATTAAATATTATGAAACCACCAAGTGGGGGTATTATTAATTTGGTGTCAAACCATGCAAATGATTCATTTTATGAATACTAAGAGATGTAATGGGCATTAATAATATATTGGAATATTATTTCTAGAAATAAGAATTGGGTGTGATCATCAAACGAGCAAACAATTTTGTCAAATATATTCATGTAATGTCATTTTAATGTCATGTTGATCAAAGAAATGTTTGTTAGATGATTTATATGAGTGTTGAAGAATTAAAAATAAATAAAATTAATTTAATAAATTGAGTTTTGGTTTAATGAAGACTTTTGAACTTTAACACCAAAAAATCAATTTATAAAACACTTGGCTAATGAATATTTTAATTTTCAAAATTTTGATGGGAAAAATTTGAAATGATGATAACCTACCATTCACATATGAAAAATACTCATAATTTAAAATTTGTGGTATTCAAAAAATTTAGAATTTCAAAATGTTCAAATTTCAAGAGTCATTTGCTACATGTGAATGGGTCATAATGTGTATGGCATATGAACAAAGTTGTGGCTTATGATACAAAAAAATAAAGCTTAAGGTAGTTATCATATTTTAATATGATTTTAATTACAATAATCTTTAAGACAAAACGTAAAATTTGGGAATATGTACAATTTTTAGACAAATCATATTTATTATAAATAAATAAACACAAATCAGTAATTTATTGGGGGAATTATGAATATATAATTAAAAATGTTGCAAAAGATCCTTCAAAATTCCTTTCTATGAAAAATTCAAAATGTCCACAAAAGGCCCATTTGTGGTTGAATCCTTTGTCATTATGGGCTTGTTTGATTGTGATTGCATCTAATCAATAATATTTAGGAAGGTGATTATATCATAACCAATAATTCTCTTCATAAAATAACTTAAAGTCACAAAAAATGACCTATGATAGAATAACCAATAATAGCCTAAAATAATTTTCAATAAAATAATTTAGAATAATCAAGAAAAATATGATATAATAACCTAAAATCCCCAAGAATAGCCCACAATAAAATAACCATAATAACCTAATGTAAAATAATTTAAAATAACCAAATAAACAAAAAAAACTAACAATAAAATAACCAATACTAAATTATGAAAGAATAACCAACAATAACCTATGATAAAAATAGCCAAAAAAGGCTTATGATAGAATTTTTAAATAGCCAATGGTAAATAACCTAGAATAATCAATAATAACTTTTTTTTGAAAATAAAAAATAACTAATGCTAAATAGCTTCAAATAGCCAACAACAACTTATGATAAATAACCTAAAATAACTAACAATATCCTATGATAAAATAACAAAAAATAACCTATGGTAAATAACCTAGAATAACTTTGGGTAAAATAACCTAGAATAACCAACAATAGCCTATGATAGAATAGGTAACAACAGCCTATGATAAAGTAACATAGAATAACTAACAATAACCTATAATAAAATAGCCTATTGCCAAAAGTTGCCAAGAATAAAATACTTTAAAAAAATGTGCATAGTAATAGGCAATGACCCAAAAAAGTCATTCATTTAAATAATGGTTCAATGGTTTAAAACTTATTCCTTAAACATGGAGGAAAAAGAAGGTGAAAGGTTCAAACCTTCACATTTGCACCCTAGGTTGGTGGAATAGGTGCTTAAATGAGCTAAGTTCTTAGTTTAGGCTAAGTTGCCTAATGAAAAATCCTAAGTGTCTAGCCTAGGTTCAGAATTAATTCACTATTAATGAATTTATTGTCGATGATTTAAATATTAACAATTTAAATATCAATGAATTTGATTAACTAATGGTGAATTCAATTAGCTAGTAATGAATTCACCTATCCATAGCAACCCTTCATCATTTACTAAAAAGTTAGCCACTTTCACCACAATAAATTTGTCCAATTACACTCAAAATTTAGTGAAACACATAGTGAACTCGGATGCATATTGATGTAGCATGCATAACCTTTGGGAAATAAAGTATGAACAACATTCATTCATGATTATAAATATTTGATGTAAAAGGCACTATACCAAAACATGGCATGCATCATGCATAATTATGCCATTTTACAACTATAATCATGTAGTCATAAATGCCATACTTCCATGCCACACATGTAATTAATCATGGATACAATTACTCACAACTATTGATTAATATTTATATTAAAAGGCATGAAATTGTCCCATTTGTCTTGCTTGACTAACACAAAAACTTGGAAAAATATTTTTAAATCTACAAAAAAGCCCTTATGTGACCTTTAGTAACCCTAGGTAGGTTACATGTATCCATGATATAGGTAGCCTTTATGTAACCCTAACTAGACATCCCCTAAATAGCCTAGTAGCCTTAAGTATCCTAAGGTAGTCCTTGGTAGGATTAACATAGGTATAACACCTAAGTAGACCTAAGTAGGCCGTATATAACTATCCCCTAAGTAGGACATAAATATCTTTTATGTACACCCATAGGTAGCCTTTTAAAGGTAAGCCTTTAAATAATATTTGCGTTGCATCACAAACTTCATGGGCCACGATTTGGCAATAATAGTTATGTCAAATTTGTTTTTCATAAGTTCGTATGGAATAAGTTCCCATATGTTATTAATCTATTTGTATTATTTGAACGTCGATGCCATGTGCATTGTTTGGACACAAATATCATATGCCGATTAATCGTATTACTTAGGCATGGATGTTGTCATGCACACGACTTTTGTGTTTAAATAATGCATCATGACATTCATGTTTGAAAATACAAACCTATGAAATAATATATTTCACATGGATTTGGTACGAACCCATGAAACTTGTAAATTTGTCATGTAGTAGGCCATATGTAGGTTTAGATAACACATCAATAGGCCTAGGTGGACTTTAAATAGGTATAGGTAAACCTAGGTAGTTTTTAGGCTAACCTAACTTACATAGGCTTATATAGGTTAAGGTAGCCTACCAAGGGTAGGTAGGTTAAAATTTTCATGAAGGTTTTAATATATATTTATTAGAATGTGGTGACATTTTATATTATAATGAAAATGTGTGGTGCAATGATGAGGATTAATTCAAAATGTGGGTGCAATTCAGTAAAACTTATTCACTAGACGAATGAATTCATTACATTCGCACTAGGTCCCATTCAATGGGACCAATGATAAAATCTAGTGAAATCACTTGGCATATAAGGACACCTTTTGTTATGGATATTTTGTCCTTCAATGTGGTGGTGAAGGGATCAAATCTTCACACTTACAACTTAAGATGCACTACAACTTAGGATGCTTACCTAGCCTAGGTTATGTTAACCTACATATGTCTTTTGAGATAAGCTACATAACATAGGTTTTTAATGAATGTTTTTAACCTAGGTTGCTTAGCCTACATAGCCTATTCCCAAACTTGAGTGTGTTTGGATCCTTGGTCCCTCTCGTGGCCCATTCCCATTATCATGCTTCAACCTTGGGTTGCAATTTGAAAAGTAGGGTTGTGATTAGCCATGTGGTGACACATAATTAATCAATATTTTTTGTAATTCAAATTGTTATGTTAATATGACTAGAGTCATGGCATTTGCAACTATGGACCAAAAAATGATTAGTGGTAAAAATGACGTTCTAATTCAACTATAGTGATTAGTAGTCAGAATGGTCATTTACAATTACAAATCGAATCATGTGTGTAGTTGTATATTGCATATTTTGAATTTAATCACATAACTCTATTTTCAACTTGGTGCCCTTTAATGGATGAAACATAACCTTTGTAAAATGTTTCAACTTTTACCTTTTTTTGTTTGTTTGTGTCTAGTTATAGCCTATACTATTAATGTTTGCAAGTAAAAATTCACTTTGCTTCAACTCCCTAACCACTTTAACTCAATTTTTTTCTGACTACAATTTCATGATTTAAAAAAAAAAATTGCGACCAAAAACATTATAGGTGAACTTTCAATTATCGATAGCTCCCATGGTGCATTGATAGATTGAAGATCTATTATTTAGTTGGGGTTGAAGAGACCGTGAATGGCAAGGATTTGTGACAAATGATGTAGATTTTCCACCCTAACTATAATGTATTTAGGACATGGTAGGGACCACAATATTGTGCAACTATGATTATATTATTTTTGCATTATATGGAAATGTTCACATTATCTTGGAAAGTTGAATGTTAACTATCTTATTTGAAAACTATGTGTATTTTTTTGACTATTTGTTCAACTTTTTAAAAAATTAGACTTGCAACTATTTTATGAATTATTTTCAACATGTAATTGTGCACTTTGCTTTTACAATGCTCCAACTATCTAATAAGTAATAACACTCGACCTTGATTTTGACTATGTTTTAGAACTCATCTTTCTATTGTGTTCACCAAGACACATGTAGAATGTCAACACATACATTGCATGCAATCAATATTTGAACACCGCATGGCAACAAACAATTCATCATCCATTTGAATATCTTAAATATTTTATATTTTGTTATAACCATATGCTTGGGTTGGATTAGTTTTCAATGGAAATAGATTTTTTTGACATATTGATTGGATCCTTAGTAGTTGAAATGTAGATTGAGCCACCCACTTCATCACAATGAATGAAATGGGGACATGTCACACTACAATAAGATTTTCTGCAACATGCCGCATGTCAACATGGTGGGTGTCCATTATTTTGAAGTAATTGAAAACACAAATCAAGTTTTTGACTTCATAAATCAAGGATGGATGAAAATCCATGTTAATGGATGAAGTTCAACCATTTAACAATTTATAGTCAAAAATAATTTTCAACTAAATTGGTAATGCCATGACTGTGCTTTACCACCTTGTTGCCATGTTTGATTGCGTGTCATTTTAGACTTGTTGTCAACTATTTTTCTTTAAAGTTTAGGAAAATTATACAAAATAATTTTGACTAATATTATTGTAAAAACATTTAGTTATAAATAAGGGGGCTTTCTTTAAATGGCCTTCATTAGTTATGCTTAGAACCTCCAATGCCCCATTCCACTTTTAAGTACTTATATGTTAAATGCATTTTGTTGTAGGCCTTAATTACATCCACATCTACACCAAGGGCAAGCTTGCACCTCCAAATGCGATGCATCACAAAGTTTCTTTCACCCATATGTTTATGGGGATTGTTTAATTACAAATATGTATTTAAAATATTTGCCCTTGCGTACAAGGAATTAACACCAATCCTTATAAATGTCAAATTAACATATGATGGTCACATTGTGGGAAAACCCTAGGTATCCATGGTCCAAATAAATAAACAAGCCATGATGATTTAATGCCACCATGTTGTCATGTACACAAGGAATCATAGGATTTTTAACTACCCAAATTCAATACAAAAATTGACTAACGTGGGAATTATATGGATTTGGTAAAAAAAGATTAAATGATCAAAACATTTTTATTGAATTTTTTGATAATTGTTTTGGATAGTCACATGTTGCAATAAATAACTTTTAATCTTAAAATTCTAATAGGGATTATGAGATCCCAAAATGATATGACATGCATTAACATGTCATGTCATCACGTAACCTTTTTTATTTTTAGGTCATGGAGTCACAAACTATATTTTTTCATAGCATATGGTGACTTTTTTTAAATTTATTTATTTAGGTCATGGAGCCACAAACCACATATTTTCAAGGCATGCCATGACATTAATTACATGCCTTTCAACACCACCATATATATACATTGTATACATTAATGCACACATCCATCAAGGGTTTGAACCCAAGAACTCAAGGAGATGCACCAAGGTTTTAACCACCAAATCATTTCAAGACTTTAATATAAAAGAAAAAAATTTAATTTAATAAGTTTGGTATGAAATTGTTTCAAAAATTCAAACTCTAATATACTCTTTTTTTCCCCAAAATTTATTCAAATGCTACAAATGAAAAAATGATCTTGCAATTTTTTCATAATATATTCAAAAACAAATTATAATTTTTAAATATTGAATTTAAAGGGTTTACAATGAGAATTAATAATAACATGTTATTATTAAATTTTTAAAAATTACAGATAACTTTTTGTTTAAATTGACCTACAATCTGTATAAAATTGTGATTCAATTCAATGTGAATTTATGAATGCATTCATTATTTCTGTAATAATGTTATTTGTGTTACGTAAAATATATGTCCATTTTTTGAAGAATTGCAAGTTTTCCAATATGATTAAATGCAAAGTGGTTTTTTTCCCCCACTTTTGCAATGTTGTTCAAATGCTAATCATCCATAAAAAGATTTAACCACATTTGGTTATAGTTAACTTATAGCATTGGAAGCTTGTTTAACTCCTTTAATTTTTATTATGGTTACCAAATATAACCTATTCAAATTTTTAATGTCATATATTTATTATGTTTGATGAAATTTTGTTTTATTTCCTTCAAAAAAAAAAATCTTTGTTGATGTTGTTGCTCCCTTAAATTGGCAAAAATTGGCAACAAGAAGAAACATTATTAAGTAGTCAATATAGGCATTTAATATTCATATTTGAAAAAGATGGAAAATACATATAGTCTAATTTATGGAAATGTCCAAGATCTTTAAACATTAAAAAACTATAATTTAAAGGTCTACATGCACCATGGACTTTGTATGTTTGAAAATTTTGACCTAATCCTTAATGCATTCAAATTTAAATGTGAAACTTGTCAAGTTTTCATACATCCATTTCAAGAAAATTATGATGTTTTACAACATACAACTCATGAGTAATGGATTTAACACATTCAAAGTGAATGATTCAATTCATGTGCAAATGTTAATAATATAATAAATGTTTTTAAATTATTAACATGTTGAAGTATAAATGTGAACCATTAAATTGTGTGTGTTTCAATATATATTAACAAGTGCAATATGCAAAATTTGAATAATGGTTTGAATAGGTTCAAAATGGATGATTCAACTTATGTATATATTTGATAATTCAAAATATCTGAAAAAACTTACTAACTATTCAAATATAATTGCAAAACACCAAATTGCATGTGTTTCAATATACTGTAGTAAGTGTTAAATGCAACATGTGAATAATAATTTTAACATATTAAAAGTGAATGGTTCAATTCATGTACACATGTTGATAGTTAAAATGATGTGAAAAAAAACACTAACTCATTATAACATAAAATGCAAGGTCTTAAGTTGTTACATGTGTTAAATTATGGTAAATGTAAAATGCAACCTATGAATAATGATTTCAACATGTGAACAATGGATGGTTCAATTCATGTACCTTGTTGACACACAAAAATATGTCAAAAAAATCATTCATTCATTATAGTGCAATGTGTAAATAAAATTAATAACTACCTCAACTTCCATGTCAATAATTTTAAATTATTACGAAATAAAATAGGGTTCAAATTATCTTCATAAATGACCAACATAATGAATGTTATAATATAAATAATATCTACCATTTACAAGTGCAACAAGCCACTTGTGAACTTAATTAAATGACCAAATTTGGTTGAAATGTAACAAAATTGGACAATAGTTGCAATGCAGGGGGAGGGAAGCCAAGGAAGGCATAATTTCTTCTTGTGTGTATTACATTTTCTTACAACCATTGAACCAAATCTTGTTGGTGTCATCCTTTTAAGCTTGCAAATACTAATGAATGACCCATCAATGAATTTGATGTATCCTTGCAAATGGGGTGTTCATATAGTACATGATCTAATTTATTTTTTGAAAATAGGCCACTAGCTATCATTTGTCACAACCCTAACATCGGGTTTGCAATTAAGTGTGGAATGAAAGGGCCTATGAGGCCAAAAGAATGTGTTTCAATGTGAAACACATTCTCACAAATGGTGGAGAGTGCAAGGGATGGAGCACAACAACTCCCAAGTGCATTTCCACTTTGGGAATTACATTTGTGCAAAACTCTTAAATGTTTAAAACCTTGGTTGGAAAAACAAACGAACACCAAATTGGGCCCTTATAATACCATTGGAAAGGTTTTGAAATTTAAATGCCTAAAGTGCCCTCACATTGTTCGTTTAGACCTTATATGCATGAATTATGATTAAAAAAAAGGTCGGGAGTCAAATTGAGAATTTAATTACTGACAATAAATCCCTTCAAAGTAAGGGACAAATGATCTATGATTAAGGCATGCAATACACTATTGGAAAGATCTTTTTGAGGGTTATAAGATATTGTCCTTGCATGCTCTAAAAAGGTTTGATTTGATAAATATATGGGTGAAACACATTATAGGGGCGGCCAAAAATGTTGTCACATTGTACTATTTTACAACGGTGTCCATGTTTGAACTTCAACCATGGTAATATTGGAGCATATTTTTTCCAAAATTCTTGCATAATATGGTAGATTATAACATAAAAAATTAAATCACAAAAAAAAATCATTTTTTCAACTTATATTGTGTGATTCCAAAGTATATTTGTGGAAAAAATGTATGTATTAAAACATGAAATTATATTCCAAAAATGATTGAAATTATTTTTAGTATTTATAAAATTTGTAGTATATATTAAACATTGTGATTCCATATTATTATGATAAGTTTGTGAGCCATGTGAAGAATTTGATAATTATCATATCACAAATGGGTGTTTTTGGGGGCAATGATATAACTATGTGGTAAATTAACATTTTGACAAACTATCACTTTCAAATGGAAGATGAGAAGATATGTAAGGTGGGCCATTTTTAAAATTTTCATTTGAAACATTGTTTGGTTGATTATAATTCAAACCCAAAACTAGTGAGTCTAAAAATAGAAATAGGTTTTATTATATTGTATTGATAAATATACTCATTATTCTTTAGATTTAAAATTTTAATTTTAAATAATAATACTAATAGATATCATTAACTTTGTGAAAATCAAAATATCAAACCCGAAATTAAATCAATACATTTTGCAGAAATATATTTTACATACATGTCGTGAAAGTGCCCAAAATGGCCCCCTTGTAATGTGTTTTCACCCATATGAACATCTAAAGTCTTGGGATAACAAAAGTCCTAATTTTAGGACTCCCACTTAAGAATTTCAGGAAAAATTGCCATTTGCATGTAGCCCCCATGGAGAGTCACAAAATATATTATAGGGAGGGGAGTGGTGCCTCTTCTTTATATAAGTGATTAACTTTAATGTGTTGACAATAGTAGTTGCACCTTGTGCCAAAATGTGTTCTTCTTTCTCCACCCCATCAAACATTTCATTGTTATTTAAGGATGATTTCAAAACATCATTTAATAAACAAGAGTTAATGCATCAAAAGGAAGCCATACATGTCAAGTGACATTGAGAAATAAAGAAAGTGGGAAAAACTCCCATTTATACAAACCCACCTTACATTACCATGTAATGGCGACTTTCATTCCAAAAATCCAATTAATAAAATTTACACCCCCACCCACTTTTCAATTTTGGTCTCAAGTTTCCAATTTCCACTCCTAGTTTGTGTCGCAACCCTAACTTGGCCAAGTGTGGGGGTGAAGCCCAACACTTGGAAAAGTTGGGATTTGGAGTCCTCCGGGACTCCCGAATGTTTAGAGCTCGACAGCAGGACCCAAAACACCTCGCATCGGGGTGTTCTTGGTGTCATTGGAAAGGTCTTGAAGCGTAGATATCGAAAATGGCCTCGCATTGGTCATTTGGACATCTGTCGCCCAAGTTATGGGCAAAATAAGGGCCGGGAGTCAAACTGCCAGTTTGACTCCCGACCACTAAAAGTCGGGAATCGACCTCTTACCGAAGTCCGAATTGGGAGTGCGATACGTCGTTGGAAAGATCTCGACGAGGGCTACAACTTTGGTTCAGACCTCGTCGCGATCCAACTCCGCAGTCGGGAGTTATGGCCGTTCAAAGTTCTGAGAGTCCCGCCGGGACGATTTCGGGACAACTTCGGGACTCCATTTCGGGAGTCCCGGGAATTTGTGCCATTTGGGTGTAGTCCCCACAACGTGGCGCAGAGTATACTATAGGGAGTATGGTGGTGGCATACTCCCAAGCCAAGGATGTGGTGAGTCCAAGTGAGTCCGGGTCCCCGTGGCTTGTCCCAACACCAAAAGAGTGCAAATGGATTCTAACCAACCCGTGTTGGTTTGTGATGCAGGTTCGTGTGATCTAAAAGCTTGATCTCTTCCTAGTCTAATCCCGAGGCTCCCAACTCGACCCTCTACCCCTTTTTAGAGTTGGAAGTCGGGAGCGTGCTACCAAGTCTCAATTCCGCAACTTGACTTGGTGAGACCCTCAAGTGGGTTTCACCCCCGTGACTTGGGAGCGCGTCAGTTTGGGTAGCTTTAAAAAAAACCATGAATTGGGCAAGAAACAATAGATAAAGAACAAAAGAGGGAATAAACAAGACATGATTTTAAGGATGACTTTATCGTACAAGACTGTTTGGCCACCATGACATGTGCCTAAAAAGTTTATCTTTTCGGGATGATTGCCATGTTCACAAAAGTTTTATACTTTTGTTATGTGCACCTTTTTGAGGTTGTTCCACTTAAGCTTCTTTGTTATTCAAAATTTGTTCCTTATCAAACCTCTTTTAAGTGGATTAATAACTTCTTTCATATAGGCTTAATGCACAAATTATCATTCATAATGCACATTCATGTTATTCAAGCCTATTGAATTTTTGCCACATACTCATCTATTTTCTAGAATTCCCATCCATTTTATAACACTTTCATCTTAACATTTAAGACATGTTTGAAAATATGGACTCACTATAATTTACTCCCATTTGAGCATAGTGCCCTCTTAGCTTCTTTAACAAATTTACCTTTGTATCTTGTAATATTGAATTTATTTGTTTTAAAAATCAATAACCTAACACCTATGGATGATTATGAAAATAATCCAATTCAAAATCATGATAATTTTAAAGATTCCATTTTTCAAGAAATTAACAAATTTTATAATTGTTATGGAGCTTGTATATGAAATTTGGAATATTTTTTTTAGTCAAGTTGACCTTAAATTGACTAGTTTGTCAAAAATGGGTACCATAATAGTTTTTGGAACAAAATGACATGAAGAGGAAGCATGTGAGGGGTATGCCCTTTCATTATTTACATTAGTGAAAGTTCGTTTAATATTTGATTGATCTCCATCTTCCCCTTTAAATCATAATGTATCATCACTACTACAAAAGTGGGGTGCAATTTATTAATCCGAATCACTATGAGACCTTAAAAGTGAAATGACTTCATTACATTTTACTGATTTCACTATGTAGACATCATGTTTCAAAACTAGTTAACATAATTCACTATTATAATTTATTATAATAAATAAGTTTATCTTTATGTTTTTAAAAAATTATATATATGTTACTTTATGATATACCCTATATTACTTTAATTATTTAAACTTATATTTTATGTTATTATAGGCTATTATAAATTATTGTACCCTAAACTATTTTACTTTATTTTACCTTAAGGTATTTTAACTAGTTTATTATAAACTTTTAAGTTATTTTATTTTAAATGAATATATGTTATTTCAAGTTATATTTTAAGTTATTACAAATTATTTTATCCTAAGTATAATAACTTAAAATAATTTAAAATATAATATAATGACTTCAGGTAAAAAATAATTTAGAATACAAAACATAACTTATGAAAAATAATTCTAAATACCCTAAAATATAATAATTACCAATAGCTTATGATATTATAACATAAAAGATCCAAAAATAATTTATAATATAGTAGTCACTAATAGTTATAATATAACATATAATTACTAACAATAATTTATAATATAATAACCACCAATAAAATAATCATCAATGGTTTACAATGGAATAACCACCAATTGCCATTAATATAAAAGTCATTAATAATCACAAATATCCACAATAGAGTATTTACCAATGTCCATTAGTAGGACAACCATTAATATAATAACCATTAATAACCACCATTGTCCAATAACAAAATATCCACCAATATAATAGCGACCAATAGTCACTAATATAATAGCCATTAATAAACACTAATATCCACCAATCAAACATCCATCAATGACCATTAATAAAATATCCACTAATAAAATAACTATTAATAGCCATCAATAAAATAACCATTAATAACCACAAATAACCACCAATAACCACAAATATGACCAATAGCCATTACTATAATAGCTAAAAATAACCATTAATATGATAGCCAATAATAGCCACTAATATAATAGCCAGCAATAACTACTAATATAATAGCCAACAATAGCCACTAATATAATAGCCAGTAATAGTCTCTAATAATCATTAATATAATAACCAATAATAGCTAGCAATAGCCACTAATAGAATAGCCAGTAATAACCACTAATATAATAACCATTAATATAATAACCAATAATAGCCATCAATAACCACTAATAGAATAGCCAGTAATAACCATTAATATAATAGCCATTAATAGCCATTCATAAAATAACCACGAATAACCATTAATAGGATAACCACCAATAACCATTAATATAATAATCACCAATAGCCATTAATATAATAATCACCAATAGCCATTAATAAAATAACGACCAATAAGCATTAATAAAATTGCCAATAATAAGCATTAATAGGATAACCACCAATAGCCATTAATAAAATAACCACCAATAAACATTAATAGAATAACCACCAATAACCATTAATAAAATAGGCAACAATAATCATTAATAGAATAGCCACCAATAATCATTAATAAAATAGGCATCATTAATCATTAATATAATACCCACCAATAGAATAACTACTAATGGTCATTAATAGAATAACCACTAATTATTATTAATATAATAACCATTAATAGGCATTAATAAGCATTAATAGTCACCAATATAATAGGTACCAATAGCCATTAATAACCACCAATAGCCATATATTTAAATTATTTAATATTGCTAAAAAAATCTAAGGTGAAAAATTTATAATAGACAAATGTAATTTAAAATGAAATAACCTGTAATAACCTAAAATTGCCAATAATAACATAAGGTGAAATAATTTTCAATAACCAAAGGTAGTGTATGATAGCTTCAAGTAGTTTAAACTAAAATAATTTACAATAACAAAAAATATATAGAATAGCTAAAAATTTACAATAGTTGAAAATAATGTAAGGTGAAATAAACTAAAATAGCCAAAAGTAACTTAGAATAACCAAAAGTTATTGAGAATAACCATAAATAGTCATAAATAATGTAGGGTGAAATAATTTAAATTAATGAAAAATAGTCATATAATAATTGAAGGTAATTTACCATAGATGGTATTGTAACCAAAAAAAAGAGGGTCCGAAATCACACAGTACACTGACTGCCTGCACGACCCCAAGCGTCCATGTTTTCTTGATCTTCTTCACACAGTTCAAACCTTTGATCTTCCACAGCACACTAACTACCTACTTACTCTTCCAGACGCACATTACAAGATCCGAGACGTACAAGTGTTTTGCTTCCACACAACAACAGGGCAGATTTCACATCATCCATCTCCTGCCTCGCCCATTCACACCAATGCCAGCAAAGGAAACTCTTTCATCACAAACTATGTACATTGCCCGAAAGCACAAGCTTGATTTCCATCAAATGTTCACAAAACACCAAATTCCCAGTGCTGTCTAGTCTCTCTCTCTCAAATTCCTTTACAGCATCTTGGCCAAATACCAGCTGCAGCGAAAAGTTCTAACAAAAGAGCCATGCTCTCCTAGCTAACAGAACTTCTCATCACCATGTTTTTCAAAGATCCCAATCCTCTACCTCTTGAATCTCCCAAAAATCAGCTGATCATGTTGCCCAAATTATCTTCCTTACAAAAATCAGACTTCCTGATTTTTCTCACCGAGCCACAAAATTGTCCATTCCTCACACTTTTCACTCCCATTCTACCTTCCTTCTTTCCTAAAATTCTCATTGTCGTTTTTGAGCCACCATTTTTCTAATAGACATCCGTTAGCTTCCTCCTGAAGCCTCTTGAAAATCCTCCTACTCCGTTCTATCGAGCTCCCATCGTCTGCCGCCATTACTTACTCCTCTTCATCAATTCGGCTCCATAACTCCTTATTATTTCCAACCGCCAGTTTTCCTGAACCACTCAGCACACACCAACAAAGACCCAACAACCCATGCAACTCCATGCAGTAGTAATGGGGCGTCGCAATAAGATGATGGCAAATAAGGCAATCTACACCTCAAGATCAGCCAACGTTTAGATTTGCACGACGACCTAATTTTGCACTACATATATAACCCCTTCTTTCTTAAATAGCTGAGTCCCTTAGCTTCATCTAGTGTGGTGGGGCATAAAAGATCTGGAGGTTTCGACGAGATCTCTCCCACTGGTGACCATCGGCATCTTGGATGATGCATAATCGACAGCCTTCCTCAAAATCGAGGTTCCCCTTTCCATCTATATGTCCAATGAATTGGTAGGGGCCCTCCCAACTTACAGTCAGAGCTCTTCTTTTCCCTGGCTTCTTTATCTTCACCATCGTCTGACCTGCAATCAAACATTCAAACAAATGCTTACCTTTCGTGGCAGCATAGACATTCTTTTGTTGCTTCTGAGCTTGCCCACATTGAGCAAAACATTGTCATGGATGCTTGCAATGAGTTCCACTTTCTACTGAAACTGAGCTGTAGCATCATCTGTATCAACACCATTGTCAGTCTCAGCAGTCAGGGCCTGCAAGTAGTTGTCTGCCCTCAAACGTGGTGTGCGACCAGTAAGGATCATGAACGGAGAGAATTTAGTACTCGTTTGGATTCCACATCGGTACCCAAACAGAACCTTAGCCAACTGCTCATCCCAACAATCCGTGTTGGCAGGAGTAGTAGCAAGCATGGTTATTACATGCTTGATGGTCTTAATCATGCACTCATCCATCCCATTGCACTGAGGCCATTGGGGTGCAGTGCGTTGGTGTTGGATTGCATAGTCCCTACACATCACGTCGAACTCTGCAGCCCACTCCCCCCCATTGTCAGTCAATACGAATTTGGGAACTCCATACCTACAAATTGTGTCATTCTCTAAAAACCTGGCTGCCGTCTTAGCTCCATGATCAGCAACCGCCTTTGCTTTGCACCACTTAGAATAGTGGTCGATGGCCACCAGAATATATTTGTTGCCTGACTTAGTCTCAGGCAATGGCCCTGCAGTGTCCAGTGCAACTCGATGGAACAAATCACAAACGGGAATGCTCTTTAATTGCTCATCTCCTGATCGGATGCTGCCTGAGCTCCTCACCAATTGGCACTATTGGCACCCTCTGACCACTGTCTTAACATCTGCATTTCGATTGTGCCAGAAGTACCTTCGTCGAATCTTTGCCAACGTCTGTTGTTCCCCGAAATGCCCCAAATCTTCATGCATTTGTCTCACCAAAGACACCCTCTCCTCAAGTTTGGGCACCAGCAACGCTTTGAAGAAAAGCTTCTGCTCCTTCCAACAATAGTTGCTTGCCCTCTTCCTGATCCTCTTGCTCTCCTCAAGGTCCACTGCATCTGATAGTACACCTTCCTTCAGCAGCGTTAAACATTCTGTATCCTCCCAGATGTCAACGCAACTCGACTTCACTCCATGGTCTTCCTCATCATCGGGTCCTGTAGGACTCAATTCATGGTCCCCAAGCTTAGACAGTTCCTGAGCTGCCAAAACTAAGTCTAATTGCTATTACTTGTCAAAATATTGGGGTTTTCTTCTCTTTAGCACCATTCGCGCTTTCTCGTGTTGTACAGGTTCATCGCCCGTTCGCACCGCTTCTTCACTTGGGATAGACTCCTCAGATAGGTCTTCTTCTGGTGCGACGTTAAGCATATACAGCTAATGGTTGCTGACACACTTCCAGTGGTTGATACCAAAGCAACATGCATTATGCCGTACCAATCTTTTGTCCTTTCTCCTGACACCCATCCATTCTGTTTGTTCACCTGTCAGAACACAGAGAAGCTCTCCTTCTCCTCCACGTACATCAGCTTGAGCACCTGCAATGTCTTGGATCTCTTCCCCGAAATCATCGTCATCATCAGCCGATCCCACTGGGTTCCTACTCAAGGCATCAACATTCGTGTGCCTAAGTCCTGGTCGGTGTATTATTTTGAAACTAAAGTCTTGCAACATGCCAACCCACTTGCTTCTCCTACCATGTGCATCAGATACAGTCGCTAACCACTCTAGTGGTTTGTGATCTGTATGTAGGATGAAATGCTTCATGTGCAAGTATTGTCTGAAATGCATCACACCCCAGATTAGAGCGTAACATTCCCCTTCCATTGGATGTAATCTCCTCTGTGCCTCAATCAAGCTCTTGGCATACGCCATTACTCTCTCAAACTTCCCTTCTTTTTGTGACAATATGGTTCCAACACCCTTGGGCGACCAATCCACGTCCAGCCAGAAGGTTTGCTTAAAATCAGGTCGTGTGAGTACAGGCGCGTCCACCAGTGTTGCCTTCAACGCTTGGTATGCCTGTTCACAGTCCACATCCCATACAAATGCAACGTCCTTCCTTGTCAATTCAAATAAAGGACCTGCCAAGCTCGAATAGCCTCTAACATACTTTCGGTAGTAACCTGTCGGACCTAAGAATGATTTGACGCTTGTGACATTCTTCGGTGTTGGGAAATGCAACACCGCTTCAAATTTTCCAAGATTGGGTCGGATACCTTCCTTGCTCACCCCACGACCCAGAAAAGTGATAGTCTTAGCAGCAAAGCAACACTTGCTGGGGTTGAGCTTTAAATTCACTTCCTTAAATTTGCAGAGCACTGCATCCAAATGCTAAAGGTGCTTCCCCCAGCTCTCACTGTGCGCATTGAGGTTGTCAACGAACACCTTCAAAAACCTGCTTCCCAAGTCTTTAAAGACCTCTGACATAGTTCGAGTGAATGTACTTGTCGCATTCTTGAGTCCGAATGGCATAACTGTCCAATCGTACAATTCGGTCTTGGTGATCAAAGCTGTCTTCTTCATATCTTCTGGAGCCATTCGAATTTGCCAAAAACCAGACTGCAGGTCTAGAGCAGTAAACCGTGTCAATTTGCCCAGCTGATTAATCACATCCTCCATGAGTGGCATCGGAAACATATCTCGACGCGTTTGAGCGTTGAGAGGTCGATAGTCTCCACAGAAACGCCTGCTCCCATCTTTCTTTACTGGCAGCGTCACCCGACAGGCATATTCAGAGTTATTGGGTCTCATCTTACCCAAATCTACGAGTGCATCGATCTGTCTCTTTACTTTAGCTTCCTCCCAGTAAGACAGTCAACCAGGAGATGCTTTGCAAGGTGGAAACCCTTGCGTGTCGATACTATGCTCACCAATGGTGCAGCAGCCTAGTTCGCCCTTCTTCCAAGCAAAGACGTCTTGGTATCTTTCTAGGATTTCCCAGAGTTGTTGCTGCCCATGCTCACCTAAATCGGTGTCGATCTTGATTCGTTCATAGATCTCCTTCCACCTAATCCCCAACTCAAAATGGCTGGACGATGCAAATTTCTCAGTGGGTTTGCAATCAGAGTCGCCATTTTCTACCTGGACGGTTTGGAGTAGCATCAGAATTGCAGAGTCGTGTTCGGGACTGTGTTGCTGCAACAACAATGGCACATGTACATCGTGTGTGGATTCATGCACGGACCGTCTGCTCTTCTTTGCATCAGACACCCACCTGATCCAATCGGCATAATCATCCCCATCCGTGATCTCTTTTGTCATGATCCCGTCAGCCTGCTCTTGCAACATTAGTCGCAGCATTTCGTGCGGTCCTTCTGAGCTTACCAATTCCTCAAACTCAGCATCCACAAACTCATCTTCTGAATCGATCTGTTCTAGTCGATTAGATTCTGAGTTATTATATTCACCATCGTCACTTTCATCATCAGAATTCGAAACAGACGTGTCATCCCCTTCGTTGACAGTCTCTCAATCCTGATCAGGTACCACGTCACCCTCTTGGTCGGCATGTGCGTCCTTCCAAGTGGTCGACGCTTCTTGCACCATTGTCCCCGCACTCATCCTCTGCAGCAAATTTACCATTGTTAGTGGCAACACCTTTACATTGGTCCTAGGCCCATGCCTTACCTGGATCAGGCCTCGTTCCACATCAACCACCGCTCCAATCTTCATCGGAAAGTCCATTCCAAGTAGCACGTTGTATCCATCCGTGTCTACTACCATGGAAGTCATGGCACATTGTATACCTCCGATTTTAACTTGTACTTCATCAACCGGGCCCAATGCCCGAGTGATCACTCCTGATGCCGTCTTGTAACTCTCATTTCCTGTCACAAGATGCATCATACCCAACTCTCCTACTACAGCAGCAGCCAGCACAGACATGGATGCTCCTATATCTACTAATCCTTCAACAACGCAGTTGTTGATCTCCACATGCAAGTGTAGTGTTTTGCTCTGATGCATCTTACTGACGCAAATGATGGGAGTGCAGAGACCACTGAAACTTGATTCTCGGTGGTCTCCGAATCCTTTTTTCTCCTCGCCAGCTTCACCAAGCTTTCAAGGTGCTCCAGCTCGCCAGGAATCATAAGAATGGTTTCCATGGGAGATAAATAAATCTTTCCTTTTATGAAATGTGAGAGGATTTTGGACCTCACAAAAGTGTCCTTGCTCACACCAGCTCCCTCCTTTTCAGCTTCAGGGATTGGCGCAACTCCTCTTAGTGCTACATCGACATGAGTCCTTCTCCTTGGCATTTGGGTGTAGGAAAACAAATTTTCATTTCCACACAGCTTGTTAAGCTGTTGCTCGGTCGCTGCTCCATCATCGAGCAACACCTCTAAGAAATTCGCTGCTCCAACTGTTGATTTCCCATCTTTGGGCTTCTTCCAGCATTTGTCTTTAGAGTGCCCCAATCCTGTACAGAAGGTACATTTGATACCACAATTTTCTATCCTATGCGGCATATTGCACTTTGCACATTTTGGCCGTGCTTCATTTAGCCTCGGACAGGCAGTGGCCATATGGTCCCCACCCTTACAGAGCTGGCATCCTCCAAAGACAGTGGAAAAGGATGATGATGCTGGATCATGCGAATTCCCTTTGAAGAAATTAATGAGTGTGTTGTTCAACGTAATAACTTGCTTCTCCACATTGCTTTCTGACGTCTCTTCTTCATGTTCCTCCTTCATAGATTTGAATGGCGTTTCGCCGAGCTCACCCAATACCTTTTCGAGTTTTGTGGCAGCACCCACCATCTCTTCAATGTCAGCGAACGTCCTAACAATACACAATTTTCGAATCTCTGGTCTCGACTTACCCAAAAATTGCCTCCTCTGTTCAACGTTTGGTATTCTGCCCCGCTGGAATAGTTTATCAAGTCACTCAAAATTTTTTTGAACCCTCTCCTTGGGTTCCTGCTTGATGACATCGAGCCTCATTCGGATGTCATCAGTACCCACATTCTCGTACTTTTGCATGATCAGTATCCTCAATTTCGGCCAATCAATTGGCGCTGGCTGTAGCCACTTGAACCACTCTTTAGCTCTCCCCCGCAGGTTCAGCTTCGCGATCTTGAAAAGCTTGTCAGCATTAAGATCGCGCACCTCTGCGGCCATGGTGAGCCGTTTTGCCCAATCATTCACATCTTCATGGTCGTGTCCCCAAAACAACTTGTCCATTCCCTGAGGACTTGTCATCTTACAGGAATTCAGTAGCAATAGAAATAAAATGCAATACTCTTCTCTACACACAGTTCCTCAAATCACAATTCGATAAAAAAAAAAAACAAGATTGATCAGCCTCTCAGCTTCTGCAGTTCAATCCTAATTCTTGAAAAAAAACGGGTGTTGTTCGAGTCACCCATCAAATTCAGGCTGAACGCCCTCAGCTACTGATATCAAAGATTCAAAATTCGATGGAAAAATAGAAAAACATTGCTCATCTATGGATTCCTGCTGGAATTGCCACTTTGATTCTAAATCACGCCACGCCCGCTAGCTTATGAGGCGAGACCTCGATCCAGCATGCTCCACACGGACAATACGATCTCCAACCTGGAACAGATCCTCCACACCAGGAATGTAGAATCTGGGAAAATGGTTCGGCGATATAGTAGACTTGGGAATCCAAATATCTCCCA
This sequence comes from Sphagnum tenellum, assembly GCA_963921925.1. Taxonomy (NCBI): domain Eukaryota; kingdom Viridiplantae; phylum Streptophyta; class Sphagnopsida; order Sphagnales; family Sphagnaceae; genus Sphagnum; species Sphagnum tenellum. The sequence continues at coordinate 3,618,750 of OY998158.1, forward strand.
ACCTGGGCACACTACGTTGTCTTTCTGTGAAAATGGGAGCTACTTTACGCAAGGTATGAGACGTAGTAGTACTGCGTCTGTAGCTGCGAGATGGACACCCATCCGTCTGCTCCATTGGTTACTTTTAACCAAACTTCAGCTCATGTGTGAAATCCACTGTAAGCAATCACTACAGCTATGTCTCTTACTCGAGCGACTCTGGATCTATGCCTACAAGTGTTACTACCCCAAAACCTAGGAAGCGCAAGATCACAGCTCCTCTCCATGGTCCACCTTGAATAGTATAATAGTCAAACCTATTAATAATTTGTTGTTCACAAATATCTTGAGTTAGATCATCTGCTCCTACCTCATCTGCTCCAGATGAAGACGTGATACATTCTACCTAAGTTTCTACAGGTCCTTCCAAAACTATCGAACCAGCTCTGATAGCAAAAAGAGAAGGTCCGAAATCACATAGTACATTGACTGCCTGCACGACCCCAAGCATCCATGTTTTCTTGATCTTCTTCACACAATTCAAACCTCTGATCTTCCATAGCACACTAACTACCTACTGACTTTTCCAGATGCACATTACAAGATCAAAAACGTACAAGTGCTTTGCTTCCACACAATAACAGGGTAAATTTCACATCATCCATCTCCTGCCTCGCCCATTCACACGAATGCCAGCAAAGGGAACTCTTTTATCACAAATTATGTACATTGCCCGAAAGCACAAGCCTAATTTCCATCAAATGTTCACAAAACACCAGATTCCCAGTGCTATCTAGTCTCTCTCTCTCAAATTCCTTTACAGCAGCTTGGCCAGGTACCAGGCGCAGCAAAAAGTTCTAGCATTCAGCCAAGCTCTCCTAGCTAACAGAACCTCTCATCACCATTTTTTCAAAGATCCCAATCCTCTACCTCCCAAATCTCCCAAAAATCAGCTGATCATGTTGCTAAAATTATCTTCCTTACAAAAATCAGACTTCCTGATTTTTCTCACCAAGCCACAAAACTGTCCATTCCTCACACTTTTCTCACTACTATCACTCCCATTCTACATTCTTTCTTTCCTGAAACTCTCCTCGTCATTTTTGAGCCACCATTTTTCCAGTAGATATCCGTTAGCTTCCTCTTGAAGCCTCTTGAAAATCCTCCTACTCCGTTCTATCGAGCTCCCATCGTCTGCCACCATTACTTGCTCCTCTTCATCAATTTGGCTCCATACCTCCTTATTATTTCCAACCGCCAATTTTCCTAAACCACTCAGCACACACCAACAAAGACCCAACAACCCATGCAACTCCATGCAGTAGTAATGGGGCACCGCAATAAGATGACGGCTGATAAGGCAATCTACACATCAAGATCAGCCAGCGTTTAGATTTGCACGGTGACCTAATTTCGCACTACAATATTATTATATTAGCAAAATAATTATCCATTTATTATTAAAAAAAAGTCTAAAAAATGGTCATTGAAATGATATTAAATAATAATATTCAAATCCTTTTTTTGTTCGAATGATTTTAGACTTTCAAAAGGAAATAAATGTAATTATGTTCATTATTGAAATTTAAAAAAATTTAAACTGGAATCATTTCATTTGAACGAAATCTCAATAAGATATGAAATTTCAAAGTTTATCCATTCTTTGTTTTAGTTTATGGAGTAGGGAATACCTTTTGTCACATGACAATAGTTGCCGTTAGAGGGGGCAACAAAAGATAGATTTAATATTTAAGGCTTAAAAGGAGTGAAAAGTTGATGTAGATAGTAGGTAATAGTGAGAGAGGTTTTATAAACATTATAGACGATAGGTAGTGACCATAGATAGTCTATAAGTGCTACAAACATTAGGCATCAACTATAAAGGGTCTACCAACGTTGCACATGGTAGGTAGCAACCACAAAAGGTCTTTATGTGCGACAAATGGTAGGTAACAACTACATGAAGTCTATAGGCCGTTGTGGGTCTTTTAAGGTCTACAAAGGATGGTAGTAGTTGTAGGATGATAGTTGTATTATGATGGTAGGCAAACAAAAGGCAGTCCCTACTATCAAATCTTTCCATTATTCTGGTTATTTATTTATTATTCAACAACGTTTTCTTTAGTACTTAGGTTGTTGAATCTCATGGTTTTACAACATCATAAGTCAAAAAACACATAATTTATATATATATAGTGCCATTTTTACATTTTGAACCCCATGGATTTTGCATGGACATATTGTTTTATGATTTTTGCATAAATTATATTGAAATTTCATGATATTGTAAGTTTGTGATGTTAGGCTATTTTCATTCTTTTACCTTAGGCTATTGTTGGAGCTTGTTGGTTATTTTAACATTAGGTTAACTTACGTTATTATATTTTAGGTTATTCCACCTTAGGTTATTTTTGGTTGTTACAAGATAATCACAGCCTAACTTAGGCTACTTTAATCTATTTTATAGATTAGGGTATTTTAAATTATTATCATTTATTTTACCCTAAGTTATTTTAAGTTATTTTCAATTATTCTACCTTAGGCTATTATTGGTCATTACACTTAATATTATTTTAGGGTATTTAACCTTAGGTTATCTTAAATTATTCCATTGCGGGTTATTTTACATTATGTTAGGCTAAATATCATAAGTTATTTTAGCCTATTTTAAGTTATATTATTTAAAGCTACTTAGGTTATTCTATCATATATATTTTGTGTTTTAAATTATTTTATTTTAGCTTAGTAAAGGCCTAAGATAACCTATAATAGAATAAAATTTCTAAAATAGGCTAAAAAATAATAACCTTTCCAATAGCCTTGAACAACTTAGGATACAATAACATAGGGTAAAATATCCTATAATAGCATAGGGAAGAGTAATTTATAATAGGTTAAAATAGAATGGCCTTAAATAGCCTTGAATCATCTTTAGTAAAATAATGTAAAATATTTTAAATAACTTAAAGGTAGAGTAGTTTTGAATAACCTCAGGTGTAATACCTTAGGTAAAATAATTTAAATATAATAGCCTAGAAAATAGGTGTAGTTATTAACATGCTACTTGTAATGTACCAATAGGCTATTTTAAAAATTTTATTGGGAAATTAATTAGTCAATGGTTATTTATCACATGGGACTAATTGTGTAGTTGTAATTATGGCATTAGTCACAAAAATGGCATAGTTGTATGCCCAATGTGACTACATGATTATGTTTGAAACATAATTGCAAAACTGCCCAATCATAAAATTATGTTTTTGTATTAGTGATAGATGCCCCCATTTGATTTACAAATGTGACCCAAATATGTTATTCAAAAAATTAAATTGCCAAATTATCTGTTCTTGTATTCATATGAATAATCCAACAATAATTTATGCTTTCATGAACACAATTAATTAAGGTTTGGAAATTCATAAACACATCACCATGGAATGAGAAATGAATGTCACAATACATTTGATATACACCCCTTTCACAAATCTTGATTGCTACAATAAAATCACACAAACACATTGCACATTTGTGCAAATTTGATGAAAGAATGTACCACCTCCAACAATGGCATAATATCATTTGACCCTAACAATAATTCAACATCTATGAACAAACAAAAGCTAAATTTGGTAGTGGCTATTGTGGGTGCATATAATGCCATCTTCATGAAGAAAATGTGATTTTTAAACAACACATGCTTGATAAAATGGACCATGGATATCCACCTAGTTTTGAGGTATTGCATATTTTCACTATTAGACGAGAATATGTGTTTTAAACCATTAAAACATTCCACCCAACTGGTCATTGTGTGGATTTACCCATCACCCATGCCTTGTATAGGATTGTATAAGGTTAAACGGGGTTGTATAACCATTGTGGACCACTATATTTATCCACACAAGTTATATAGGAAGGACATTTGGCTAGTGGACATATGTAAAAAACATGCCTTGTCATCCAAGGTCACTATCCATTGTGTTGCTAGTCAAGAATCAACCATGTAAGATCATATTGGGTCAAAAGACTTAATGGTAGATTAATGTTTTGAGTTGTTCTATGTGTAACATATCAACCTTTGCAAATATTACATCCATCTAACAAACTCAACATGAGGACCCATAACAAAACTTGTGAGGTTTCAAATTATACAATATTCAATTGTAATGCCATGTTGTTTGAACCTATTAGCCAAAAAAGGAATGCATATGGTTGTATAATTTTTAAACTTGGTAGGTGGCTTCCCAATTCATTATGATATTGTGTTACGCTAGATATCAAAACTAATGAAATTATTAACCTTGTGTTAAAGCTATGGTCAATATAATTTGGCTCTTAAGAGGTGTACTTCAAAACTTTTGTGTGAGGCTCCAAATAGGTCGAAATCGTACCATGTAAGGGTTGTTATAACAAGTACAAAATTGTGAACATTAAGGGAAGTGGTGCTTCTAGCCTTGGAAATGTTGATAGTTTGTTGCTTCAATATTGTTGAATATGTTATTCCACATCACGAAGTTCAATTAAGGATTTTTCTACTACCACATTTTGCATACATGTCAACCAAATTACTACTTCCAACACAATCATTTAAAACATCTTATCCATTTTCAATGGTTTGATCACCATCATATTTACCTTGATATCTTCAAATGCATTTATGTCAACACATGTATTTGATAGTACCCCCATAGAATTGCAACAAAAATTGGGTTGTACATGCATTTGTACATGTTGAAAAATTAGACCTGAAATTTACTTATGAAGTCAAAGAAGCGAAATTTCAATGGTTGGTTTCATATTCACAAAACTATATTTGGCCCACAACCAAATGCAACTAGTTTCAAAGCACAATAAAATGTACAACAATGGGAACAAACTAATCATCAACCTCAAAACATTGGACTGAAAACCAAATTCAAAAAAGAATTGCAAGTGAAAATAAACATGTAGTACCTTTGTTGCACAAGGTCATTTGTTGGATGGTTATGGGCTAGCTAACATTCCATGGAGCTTGTGTTGTTGGTCAAATCCTCCATGCCTTGCAATTTTATATACATTTATATACATTGTAATTAAAAAAATAAATTATAACATAAGAAAGTTTCAAAAACCTTGTGGATGAGCTTCAAGAAAACACAAATAAAAATGGAACAAAAATTTCAATGAAGCACTAGAACCCAACTACATGGGGGTCTCACCCAAAGGAAGCACAAAGTTGGAAGGAAGTTTTGGAGGGAAAATTACAATTATAATTTTACCCCCTTTCTTTAGAAGGTTCTTAATCTATACTACCATTATACATTGCTAGGCCTATCCATACCAACTAGGATATTCATACCTAGTGTACATGATGCCCTTCTATGTGCATATGTGCATATGAAGTATCCTTGGGTAAATAGAGGTATATGCACACTTAGTATACCTAAGTATATTGAAGTTATGTGCCATATTATGTATAAGCTACTTAAGTAGGCTAGGAAAATACCTACCTAGTCTACTTACTTATACTAAAGCTATGCAAGTATATTAAGTATTTGCATATACCTCTAGTTACCTAGGTATATTATGTATCCATATACATTTAATACATGTTCTCCTAAAGCATAGCTACAAGGAGCTTGTCCCTTCAAACTTGATGGTGTATATGTATGCATATAGAACTTGCAACATGTTGGTTGAGGGCAATTTAACACCATAGGTCTTTTGAGAAGGATTCAATATCTCATATGAGATTAAGATATTTAGGTGGAGCATGCCAAAAACCTTGTACACACAAAACCACACCCACACCATCATACACTAGTGAACCACGCAATGGAAATAACCCATACGCCATACCACAAAACTATGCATAGACCACATAATGAAAATCACCCAAACATCACATCAATAAACCAACAGGAATAATGGATTAATGTTAAAAATAATGGACTAAATCACCAAATCAAAATTTGGATTGCATAGTGGAAACCTTTCGTACAATACCCTACCATTGAACCACTAGACAAATCACACCACCAAAACACAATGGTCTAACCACTAAAATGTAGTGGATTGAACCACCAAACTAAAGTGGGTGGAGTAAACCATTGCATTCATGGTTCAAACCACTATACCGAGCGGGTGTGGGTTTAAAATTAAAAAGGAAAAAAAAAAGGACTTAATGAATAGCCACTAAGTAAGGCATTAGGTGGTTTGTGGTGGTCGGGTTGCCCCATGACCCAAACCACACCCCAATCCACTATAAATGTGATCTAAAACATTTTAATGGTTTTCTGAAAATATAATGAAAATTGTGTGGAATGTATAGTGACTTAGGATGTAGTTTCAAGTAGTGAACTTGCACCTCAGTGAATTGAGATTTGGCACTGTAGACTCCACAATGCAGACACAAAGAACATGGATTCCTTAGTGTTGAGCAAATTGGGATTTGACACTTCACAATCCACACACAAAGTAAAAAGTTTTCATGATATTCTAGAATGTAAAATGAATTGAGACTCACATTGCATACTGCACACATAAGAAACTTAGAATAGTAAGCAATGGGACTTGGCAATGGGCATGCACACACAATTGACTTTTGAATGCTCACCACCACGCAACAAGTTCCAATTTGAGCAAACATCAAGCTCTGATTTGAACAAGAATCAAGCTTTGATTTGAGTGAACATTGAATCACAATTACTATGTTGAATGAATAATGTGTATTGAACACCAAGGTTTCGGTACAAACTAACACTTACCAGCCACGAAAAGACATGCACCTTAGGGCTTTGTGATTCATGATGTTGGCTCAACAGTGGGGAGGTGACATGGGTCCTCTCATTGTTTTGATGGCAACGTTGGAGTTTTTTGATGAGATTTTTGTGATTTTTTCTGGTTAATAGAAAAAAAATCCCCTTTGTGATGCACCAACCCCATATTCAGGTAAGAAAAATAGTGAATTTTGGCTATTATAAAAAACCATAGGTAGGGATGGGTTGGAATTCATCACAAACATGCAACATTAAGATCAAAGTCCATAGCAGATTTAAAAAGAATCATAGTTCCAACCTCCAGGCACCATATTTGTTTTCACTTGGATGTGCTAATTCTCTTGGTTGGATCTGTCCCAGAGGGCAAAGAGACTTTGCATCAATAGCTATAAGATTTTAGTGGCTAAAATGTTGGCTTGAACTTAGAACCAAAATGTGCCAATTAATGTGCTGCTGCTGTTTTGATATCACATTCATCTTGCAATCAAATAAACATTACATGGTTCCATCCAGGTGGTTTTTTTTTTTTTTTTTTTTCCAAATTTTTTTTAATAGCATATTTGTAATGTAGCTTCAGAACTGGTGATCATCCATAATATAGTTTAGCCAAATTTGGCTATAAACAGGACATGAAAGTAAAAAAGTTTAAGATTCTTTCACATTTTTGGCTACATGTTCTACCCAATAGAGAAATCAAGCGATATATTTATTTAGATGTAAAAATTTGGTGAATAGAAAACTGAAAAAATATTTTTCTTTCATTTATGAAAAACAGAGCCAACTTGCCAAATGTAGCCAAAAAAACAGGCTGGTTCCATCATTTTTCATGATTTTGTTCAAAATTGCCATTTAAGGCAGAGAGCCATTGTTCCAACTTTCCATGAAAGGCAGGGCCATACTCAATGAGTGAATTTTTTTTCTGACAAATTTTGTTTCTTTTTTGGGCAAAAAAAAGAGGGGAAAATCTTGGACAAGTGCAGTTTTCTGGAATAAATTCAATTAATTTTACTAATTCAGGAAAAAATGTCAAAATTTCAATATCACAAAATTGAGAAAACAGAATCCTGTTGCCAATGTGCTGCTAACTTACGGTTTTGATATCAAGTTCATCTTGCAATTGAATAACATGTTGTTACATGGTTCCATCAAATTTTCATGATTTTGGTTCAAATTTTGCCATCAAAGGCACAGAGCCCATTCTTACAACTTTCCATAAAAGACAGGGTCATTATCACAATGAGCTGAGCTTGCTTGTGCTTTTATCATTTGGATATATGACATATGAGAAAAGATTGGGCAAGTCCAGCTTCACCACATTAAACGCAAGCTCCCTTGGTCCTGATGTCACTGGTTTTACACACTGGGTGGTTGTGATTAGTTATCATGTGAAGCTTCTAACGCTCAAATGAGAGAGTTGACTAATTAGATTTGTGTCTCTGGTTAGTTGTAACATATAATGTGAACTTTGAAGCTTGTGAATTGATAAAGACCCGCTCGAAATTTTTAGTGTAGTTGGAGGGTGCCTTACTGTGTGTAATCCTTCCTCTGTGAAGGATGGACATTTTATGTATAGTGGGAAAAAAAATTGAGCAGGTATTAAAGCTATGTAAGATCGTTGGCAGTAGCAGGCTTTACTGGATTCAGGCCTGTGCTTGGCTCTGCCTCTTATGTGGGCCCTTATTCTCATAAAGCCTGCTGCTCTGCCTCATGCTTGACTCTAAACTAAAATGTTCGAGTTTTCAGCTTACGGGTGAGGAAGAAAAGGGGCAACTTTCAAGGTTATGGGTGGATGTCATATTCGATCTCAATAACATTGAGAAATGGATTAATGCATCGGTTATGAAATTAGATTTTGCAAAGTGATGATGACGACAGAGAGGGGTACTTACAAAGTCACAAAGAAATGCAATAATGGACTAATAATCCAACATTTTTTTGCAGGAGGGTTTAGGAGTTACATGTGGTTTTTTTGTTTACTACTGACAACAGATGATTTGTGTTAAGCAGGAGGCAGAAGGTGATTTGGAGCTTGGATTTGGCAGTTCTTTGTTGACTTTAGATTCTTAAACCTGTGAGTGTTGGCATATTTATAGGAACTAGCCCATTTAATGGCTTTTAATTGAATGCTTTTGTACTCTAGTTTTAGGCTTTAGCAGCTGCTGCTACTTTGATGGTAAACATTTATAATGGCTAACCTTTTCTCTCAAACAAATGTGCAAATCTTTTCCCCCCAGGTCCCCACCTCTCCCACAAAAGAAAAAGTGCAATCTGGAAGTTGAATGGTTAATAGTTCTTGCACAATCAAATTCTCCATGCCCTTGTTATGCATGCATTAGTTATCCAACTGCTCCTTTTCCCTAAGCTAATACTAATAACAAGCTACTAGGTAATAGAGTTCCAATTGAGGGCACCACCAGCATCCCAATGGGAGATTTGATCAAACTTTTCTTTTTCTTTGTAAGCAAAGTGAGAGAACTGTGTGGCCTACCTGACAAACTTGCTGCACCAGTGTTGTGACTTATGACTCTTGTGATGACCAGCACAGAACAGGCAATAAGAAGAATAATAGCATGTGCTGTGCTTCTCTATCAGTCTTCTGTAGCTTTTTGCCTGACATGTTATCAATTGTGCGTGCGGTGCAAACCTTCAGGATTTCCTAAGGAAAAAATTTCATGGTGTGAGGGATTAGCTTTTTCACATAGCAATTAATTTGGGAATTTAGATTCAAATCCCGCTATTTGTGAATGCTCAATTAGCTTTATGCATAGTTACTAAAAAAAATCCTACGCCCAGTTGATAATCATTTTTTCCCCCTTTCGGGGTCAGACACAATGTCTGATAGTACACCTCAAAATGCACTACCACTATTGTCCCAATGTTTTGGATTTGTTAGTTTATTGTTGATCATTGCACATATTACCCTTGTGGGCACGATTGCATGGAATTGTCCAAGCTTTTTGTTAGTTGATATCCATATCTTATCCAGTTCCCAAGTTTGATACTTCATGCACAACAACACTTGTTTCAGATTTATGGTAAAATAATTCATCTTCCATCGTGTTGCATGTGACTTACTTATTAATGCATTTCAGCCAATTCAACCTCGAGGTGTTTAATTCACACACACACACAAACATATGACGTTTTGAGTTTCAACTACTTCAAGCTTTGCCCTTGCTTTTTTGTACTTTGACACATCCTTATCCATGTTTGAATTTTTCCAACCTTTGAATTTTCCACCATCTTGATTGTTTGTGTCAAGTTTGAAGGGTGGAGGAAATGTTATACTAAACACTACTAGTTGACAAAACTTCTTATATAATCTAAAATGACCGAATGAAAACTTGTTAGATAGATTTGCACCAAGCCTTTGCTAATTGAAAAGAAACTCTAAACCCGAAGGACTCCTTAAAGCACCAAATATAAAACAAGATTTAAGGCTTACAAAAAAATCCATTAGAAAATTCTTTCATCATACTCATACGTAACCTTTTTCCTTTATGCTGTTGTCAAGTGACTTTTGTTTGCATTAGTGTCCTTGTTGCATGTTCTCGAAGTTCCATACCCAACAAATATATCAACCATATAAAAACCTTGTCAAATGGAATGTGAGAAGTGAGCTATCTTCACATCATGTGTTTGCAATCTTTCTGGGTGGTCAATAGGAAATTTGTTTTTGCTAAAATCAACATCCGTTATGCACGTCTTAAGGTCACTAATAATTAAAGTCCATCATGCCTTAAGAAAATTTGTAGGTGACTTTAAGATTTGGTGAAAAAAGGCAAAAATAATTTCAAACAAAGATCATGTAGAACATGTACCCATAGTTGTAATAACAATGTATAATCAACATATGAACACCAAGGAGACACTTGATAAACAAGGGGTGTGTCACAATGTTTTCTTGCCATTTACATTAAAAATTATCTTAAGGCAAAAAAAGGGAATTATGGAAACTCAAATATTTCACCATGCAAAAATATAATCTTCAAAAAGTCCTCTAAAAGAAAAACCAAAATCCTTCAAGATATTATGACTCTAGAACTAATCTCAAGTTTCAACACAAGCCAAAATATCATCTTTCAAAAATCCTCATATAAAAAAAAATAGACCTATTACCTAAGGGCCAAAATCCCTTAAGCAACTATACTCTATAATGAATCTAAACACAATATCCTTCTTGCCTTGGTAGGCAAGGCCAATAAAAGTCACAAAATCCAAAGGTCAAAATATTTGTGTTATTTAAAAAATAGAATCACAAATTTTCTTCTTTTTGATTATTTGCCAAAAAGGGGAGAAGAAATCTTCCAACTTAAAAATTAAAAGAGGTTTTTTTTTTCCTCAACTATAAAGAAAAAAAAGATGATTAATTTGCCCACTAAAATACAATTAAAAGACGTGACTACTCTTTGCATGGGGTTTGGGGATAGGCATTTGGCAATCTGGTTGCCCAGCATAATACGCAAGCCTTGGCTGTTAAAAGCACTGAAATGGGTTTTCAATGATTGGTCAATTTGGTGTCCTGTACGTTAGGTTGCCTATACTAGATAAATATTTTGCATGTTTTAAAACTAAAGGAATTGAACCCACAGCCACTTACGAAGTAAGTCACGGTTCCCACCATTACTAAATTTGTGTGAAAACAAGAGTAAAATTCCAAAGCATTACGGATTATGTACTAATTTTGTAACCCATATGTATGGTTCTACCCTGGGAGCAAATGCTATGAATGCGGGATGGGTGGTCGGACAAAGGTTTGGGCTGGATCTTCATCTTCAAAATAATGTGACATGGGGTTGGTTGGTTCAACCGGTACCTTCATTTTGTTTGGATTTGTGTGCACTAATTTTTGGGGAGATGAGAATTCTTCTCCTTTATTCTTTTTTATTGCACATGTGAACGAAGCTTTGAACTTGGACGACGAGATTCAGTAGCGAGACAGTTTTTTTTTATTAAAAAAAAAAGTCGGCTGAATAGGCAGGTGGGTTTCTTGTTTCCTAGTTTGTGTTAATAAGGGTTGGAAGTCCGAACAAAACCCCAGCCCCCCACCCACCCATGCTGTTGTTATCCCCTATCCGAAATTTCAACCTTGCAAAATTCTTCACTGAAGATGGAAGAAATGGGTTCATAGGACACGCGAACCAAAACCCAAAAAAACTTTTTTTTGGGTTGACAAATGTTTAACTCTTCAAAAGTGTAAGTAAGGGTAAACTTAAAAAGTAGTGGCCCTAGTATAATGGACGGTCGGTCGGGTGTAGTAGAGTGATGGTGGTCACAAGCCGCAAAAACAAAACGTAAAAATCTCCAGCCTTTTGGAGGACCATAGCATCATCATATACACACTCTACAGCCCCACCCCCCCCTCCCCCCTCCCAAACAAAAACAAAATTTAAGCACAAAAAAACAAAACAAAAATAAAATAACTACTTGGCCGGTGCCCTCAAACCAACAAAAATGAATATCAAATTGCTGATGAAAATAAGACAAATTTGAAAAAAAAAACCCCAGTTTTCCCCACCTCGTTCGGCCACCTCCCCCACCCCACCCCCCCAACACTTCCCTCCCCTCAGCCTTTTTGTTTTTTCTAGCTAAATTTAGGGATTTGGCTAGAAGAAAATTCTAAATGGCTAGGAAAAAAAAAAAAAAATTTTGGTTTTCTAGTGACCACATTTTTACCTTTGTTTTTTGGAAATATTGCCAGATTTCTTGCAGCCTTTTTTTCTGGCTGAATTTAGTGATTTGGCTAAAAAGAAATTCCAAATGGTTCAAAATATGTATTATTTTGGTTTTCTAGTGGCCACAGTTCTACATTTGTTTTTTGGGAAATATTGCCAAAATTTTCTCTATTGAGTTCTAGCATGTAGCCAAAATTGTGAAGGAATGTTAAACTTTTTTACCTTCATATCCTGTTTATAGCCAAATTTGGTTAAACTGTATTATGGATGATCCCAATTCAGCTACTCACAAATACGAAAAAAAAGAAAAAACCCCTGGAAGCTCCCTATTGAATTTTTTTTGGTGGAAAATTTTCGCCATATTGCAAAAAATACTTTTAGAAAAGAATAATTCTGTCACAAATTCCCTGTTATTTTGGAAAATAGAATCGCCAAAAAAATAAAATTGAAAAAAATTGCCAAACACATTGCTGAGCTCTGAACTTTTGAAGCATTATCGTTTTACAGATTTTTTATTTTTATTTTTTTTCCGCCCCTTATTTTTTAGGCTTATTTGGGGAGACTGGTGGGGGGTTCGAATCCCGTCAACTGCAGTAGCCAAGCCAAGCCAAGCAGCAGAGCTTTGCTACTGCAAGCAACGAAGTCTGCGGTTGCACTGTTGCTGCCATCGCTACTGTTGCCCGCAAGAAACGAGCTGCGCATGGTTGTAGTACAGGCTTTGCTTGTGTGTCGGAAACGAGAAGGAGAGGGTGATTCGACATCCATTTCAAAAATTTCTTTGGCGTAGTAAGACGTTAAGTTTTTGCATGTGTATTTTTGGTGTGATTTTCTTTCTTTCCTTGCTATTTTGTGGTTTTGAGCACATTGTGTAGTTTCTTTTGTGGTGTGCAAGAGAGAAGCAGCAGAGGGCTGAGAGATCGTCTTCCCTGCTCTTCTTCTTCTTCTTCTTCTTCTTCTTCTTCTTCTTCGAGGCAACTCCATCAAGATTTCATAGCTGATACCTCAACTTTGAAGACGAGTTGCTGAAGTTCTTTCCCGCACTGATCAGAAGAAGCTCTGACAGCAAGAAAGCCTTAAAAGATCAGCGTATTTTCTTTTGTTTTTTCCTTTATTGATCTTGTAGTTCCCGACTAGCTACATACTGTCGCTTTCGTCTTCTCACGCTTGTCGTAAAAGCTACTGGAAGCTCTCGCAAGGCGGAGGAAGAAAAATCTCAGCTGGCGCATTGGCCGCGTATCGGTCGTCCTTCTTTCTTTCTCCTTGCACGCGCGCATGCTGTACCGAAGCTTTCTTAAAGCTCGAAGCAGCCTGCTACTGCCATGTTGTTTCTTCGCTCTTCTGGACTGGAAATGGTTGACGATGAATGAATGCTGAAGAGAAGCACAAAACCGTTCATATTAACAACCATAATCGACCGTTCAAGCCCGGAGAGAGTGCTGCAAATAACAGGCAGGCAGTCGATGTTACACTGGTGTGGTGTTGCCTGATTTAACAAGCAGTTTGGGAGAAAGAAGAAGAACAAGAAGAAACCTCCAGGGAGGCTCGTCAATGCCATGGACAGTGGCGTGATCCACGCCGCCGCCGGGGTAAGCCGCATGCACGCACAGTAACAGTGTTCTTGGATTCCTGTTAGAGAATTGGAGATTGCAGGTCGAGTTTAGCTTTCGTGTGAATATCTCTCTCTCTTTAGTCGTTGTCATCATCACAAGAGAAAGAAGAGCATTGGAACAATAACGAATGTCGAGAGTTGAAGGCAAAAAAAACGTGTCTTTTCTGTGTGGCAGGGTAATAAGAGGAAGAGCAATAGCTTTGTTGCGGGGGCCGAAGACCTGAAGGAGAATGTCAAGGGGCAGAGGGTATGGACGTCGTCGAGGCTCGACGATATTGTTGGCTTGAAGAGCAACAACGCGCACAATGTCGTCAATGCTCAAAGATCCGCAGTAGACTGGATGCCGCGATGGACGACGACGCCTCACCAGAAACCACCACAAATGCCGAGTGCGCTTTCTCCGGTCCTTAACTACGGAGCGATGGCTGCGGCTGCATTACAGGTACCGAATCTCAGAACTTGAAAGCATGCAACAAGACGCAAAGTATGCATCACAGTTCTCGATTTTCTCTTTTGATCTAACTTCTTCATCGTCTTTCAAGCAGGATCTTCGTGCCATTGATCCGCCGAACCATTTCTATCAACCGCAAAAACCACCGCAGCGGCAGGAGCAGCCGCAATTGCAAAGCAGCAGGCAACATCTTCCAGCCTCAGAGTCATCAGCATCGGCAGCAGGGTTATTGCAGGAAGTTTCAGTGTCCGCTCTTCTTCTTCCACAGTCTCCTCCTCCCCCTCCCGTCCGATTACCACCACTACCTTTGATACGCACTCCTGCTGCTGCTCCCCAACTCTACATTGAATCCGATCTGCACAATAGCAGCATCTCTCCGACGACATCCTCCTGTTCTAGTCCCTACACCTCCTTACAACAACATTGCAACATGATCCAGGCTCTTCCTCATTCGCACAACAACAGCACTTCCTCCTCTTTGCAGGAGTTTAGCAATGAGCAAACTTACTCCACTTTGCTGCAGACATCTCAAAATGGGACTACTCAGCAACAGCAACAGCAACAGCAACAGCATCAACTACAGTCACAACAGCAGCAGCAGCAGCAACAACAACTACAACAACATCAGCAGCAACCATCATCCTGGCTTCCAGAGAGGAACAACGCAATCCAAAAAGACCTTCAGGTTTGGTCTTTTTTGCTTTTGCTGCTCTTACAAGATGAAGAAGACAGTCTTAAGAATAGCAATTGCATGTCTGCTTTGTCTGTGGACCCATATCTTCCTGAAGCAGGTGTTGCTTTCAAGAAGCTTTGCAAAAATGTTCTGTTGCACCAGAGGTGTTGGACTTAGCATGGTTCCAGTGAGAGCATCATTTATTGTAGGCAAACTGTGTGTTGCAGTCAGAAATTGAGAACAATCTGAAGTTAAGATCTTGCAGCAGGTATCAACAACCTCTTGGTATTCTTCAATCCGAACTGCTTCCGCATCTCCAGAGTCTCAATCTGTTGCAAGCAGCTCCCGATTGCAGAGGATGGACACACCTACTGTATCAACTTCATTATGTGCTCCTCAAGTCGACACACAAACTCTCTCTGGCAATTCCTCTATTGCAGAGTCAGGCAATCAGGTTGGATTTTCTAATGCAATACAATGCTCAAACCAGAAGGTTTACAGGGATGCATTTACTGAGCAAGACCAGCAAGCTCAGTTTGATCATCGAATCCAGTCAGCATTTGGTGGTGGTGGACTAGGGCTTATGGGAGCTCCAAAGAGGTGCCCATCTCCATCTCCATCTCCATCAACATCATCTAGACTGGTGAAGTGCTCTTCACAAAGTGAAGCTCAGGGTCGGGGAGTACTGCTTTCTAGTCCTTACAGCTCTCAACCGAATGCAGGGGCAGAATTCGCAATGAATCCTTCATCTGCTGTCATCAAAGCAGGCCTGGATGACAATGGGGCCCTACATCACAAGATACCTTCTCCTGCAAGGCCTGTTCGAACTTACACTAAGGTACTGAGCTCCACTACACAAGTACCATATGTTGCTACTGTTAGTCATCTGTAATTTTGGATTGTGCTTTGTACATGAAGCTTTCAGTACATGAATCCTTTCCTGCAACATCAGTTTGATTCTGGTTAAGATCTGGAAAGAAGATAGCCTCAATGTTCCACCCAGAAACATTATGCAGTTCTGCAAGCAGTGAAGAAGATATACAAGAAGAGCAGAACTACAGATTTCTGCCCTAATTTTTATGACAAAATTGTTGTCATGTTATTGATGCACAAAAATCAATCTTGAAGTTAAACACATGGAATTTACATTTCTCTGGACAGGTTTTAGGACCTGATGCTATGCTGTGAAATGTGCAACAAAATCTGGAAACAATACTCAGTGAAATCTGGATACAAAACTGACATTTTGAAAACCATTTTTGGTCTCTGTCCTGTTGAGAGCCAGTATAAGCAATTGATACCAGTAGAAACTAAATGTGAAAGACCTAGGCATATATAGTCACTGTGCATGATCTATGTGGGGATTGTGGATCTGGACAGGTATACAAATTGGGATCGATAACACGGGCACTTGATGTAAATCGCTTTAAGAACTATGCAGAACTCCGGTGTGAACTGGCACAAATGTTCAACCTAGAGGGTCAGTTGGAGCAGAAGCATGGCTGGCAACTTGTGTTTGCAGATAATGAAAATGATCTCCTCCTTGTTGGAGATGACCCTTGGGAGTAAGTCCGTTTGTCAAAACTCTCACAGCCCTCATTATGTCTTTCCCAGCTTGCTCCTTGCGACTCCTCTTGCTAGCCCTGGTCATTAATATGTCAATACCAAAGCATTTAGGAGCACACTTTGCCAAAGAAATTCTTCTGTTGCAAGGAAAGTGGATATCTAGCTTTTGGTGGTTCTCATCAACATGTCTGCTGAAGATGTTTCAGTGTAACACATGCAGCCAAATTTTGGACAAGGAGATCTCTCTTTTCCTTGTGCATGCCTCTCCATAGCTATTGAACAGGAAGTGATTCAATTTCAGCTAGAATTTAGTATCCCATGTTGGCAACCCACCCAGGAAGTTTTATAACCAAAAATGAGTAGTTAGGTGTGAATACACCACATACACACATCTGATCTCTGGCTTTTGTGATTGTTGTTTTCAGGGAATTCAAAATCACAGTGCGCGGAATTCGAATATTATCTCCACTTGAGGTTCGCTTCTACACAGATGAGCAGTTTGGAACACTGAATCCTAGTGGTCTGAAACATACCTGAGACAGTTGCCACTTTCTGTGTAGCTGAATGGCCTCTTTCCTCCCTTCATAGAATTCAATCCTCAAGTTCTGGCTGCTGGGGCACAACCCAGATCAGCTTCACATTGCCCTGTGTAAAATCTTGGAAAACAGTTCCTCCTTAGGGACAGTTGCAAGTAGTAGAGTTAATCATCAGTAGGACTCTCCTGAAACTGGCAGACCCATCAAAAGTGGACCACAACAACCCATGTACAACAAATGGAGGCAAAATAGCGCCTTCGTTTTGCTTTCCATCTTTGCTGTAGTCCTGTGAGAGGTGCTCTTGTGACACCAGAGGGAAAATGAATATGTCTGATGCTTGGGCAAGTTGTGCAGCCATCTCAAAAAGCTCCAAAGCAGTACAAGCTGCAGGTCAGCAGCTAGCTCTGTTGGAGGTGAGTGCAGATGGAGAACACACTTACCTACACAAAACTTCAAGTCTGCAGCATGGAACAAAACCTCATGTATTATTTGCATGTGAATGCCCAAAATGCGTGACATATTCTCATGACACAAAAACCACTTGAAAAACAAGTGATTAATTTGTTTTTTGTTTTTCTTCTTTAGGCAGCATTCAAGTTCCATGTTTTATATACAAATTTGATTGAAAGTATTATGCTAAAACCCCCTGTCCATTCAACTCTACACAAGCAACACCATATTTTGGTGCAACGATCATCACAGGTCTGAGAAATTAATCTGTCACAAGTGCCTGACTATCAGTGTTTTCTCTCAATGTTTTCCAAGAGAAAACTTCATAGCAAATTTTCAAGAATCTAAATCCAATGTACCAGTAAGAAAACTTGCCCCATCCCCAACAAAGATCTTGTCCACCAGATGCATTTCCTTTTGCCAGATACCCTTCTCCACTTTCTGATGACTGCACTGAGAAAATACCATTTCTATTGCAGACTGCATAAGAATGGTCTTGTGTGACCAACAGAAATGACGCAGTGGGGGCATTTTCTTGTGCAGGAGAGAGAGATATAAGTTTCTCTCTTCACCCTGTAGACTGCTGCCTGTCTGTCTCTCCACCCAATAAGCTGTCTCTCTCCAGATAACACTGAGCTCAAGCTTCAAGTTTGTCGACATGAGCTCTCTCCCAACTTGCTCTGCTTGCTTGACGAAGTGCCAAAACTTCAGTTGCAGATGTTTGCCACCAGCTATTGAGGATGCCAAGCCAACATCTCTCCTTTGCAAAGCCACAGTGCAAACCATTTTATCACAATCCAACTTACAGTTATAGCAGAGTGTTGAGGAGTCTGTTTGCTGATTTCAGGTCATTAATTTTCCCCAAATAAACAGTCCATGGAAGTTTTCCATGACTACCCAACTGTTATTTCTCAACACATCAATGCCAAAATGGTTAAAGGATGCAAACTGCAAAAATTACATACCTAACAACCCACTTGGTAGCATATAATAGAGAGGTCAGGGGTTCTGGAATACCTGTTTCAGGGTTGATATGCAATGCTGATGTAGGGGTGCTGGTGAATAGGCTATGAAGGAAATTTAGACTTCAGTGATATCAAGTGTGATGTCTGTAACTTTCACCCTAGATTCCAGCAACTGGTGTGATGTTTCCTTTGACCTGCCATTGTGCCTGGCTCATGTTCAATGGATCCCCCTCTTTTCTCAAGCCATGGAATTGGGATGTTGGGAATCATCCATGCTGGAAAACCCAGTCAAGCATGGTGATTTTGAATCTGATTTGTATGAAGCACATAGACATTCCTAACTGACTGATTGAGGAAGATCTTTGTTATCCACAGATATTACACAGATGCTCCATCTGTGTCAGATACTTTGTCCAAAGCATCTGGAGCTGCAAGAACTACTCAAGCTTGCCCAATTGAAGGAAAGGAAGTATCCATATAAAAAAGGCTGTCAGACTTTCATACCCAGAGTGGAAACAGCAAAGTTTCTTTGTCCAATGGCCAGTTAAGTCAGTACCTTGCTTGGTCACCTGCATTTTCCTTACTCCCCTGAACTCATACGCAACAATGCCACTAGCAATGTTCACATTATAATCTTGCTTTGCTATGCAAGTCCACTTAAGCTTGCAGATCCCTCGAGAGATGGCATTCCCTTGTCCTCCTCCTACAGCATCCATATGATCTGAATCTCCTCTAACTGCAGGTTCCGATTTCATGCCTTGCAGCTGTAGATCAACCCTGCCATACACCATAGCTTCTTGGTCCATGTGTTTCTCTTCTTCAGCAACATCAGCTGGATATTTTGCATCATGCTGCTCCAAAGCTGGCAACTCCCTGTGGCTTATTTGCAGTTTATTTTCCATGTTGTCAGGAGCCATCTCTCTCTCAGCACTACCAAGCATTCCTTTCCCAATCCCACCCACAAAAATGCTGTCACACTTCTCTAGTGGTGCATCATCAGCAATAGTGATTTCCCCTTCCCCATGATCTTGCAGAGTGCCTGGCAAATTATGTACAATTTTGCTTATGACCTTCACTTTTCTCTCTTGTAAAACTGGGTTAGTTGCAGTTTCCTCTTCACCTTTCAGTTGTCACCCCAATAGTCCCTGAAAGAACAGGATATGTTCTGAACTGGAAATATCTCATCAGATTCTACCCAAATCCTGAACTATGCAAGAGAATGCAATCCAACCAGTGAGATAGTGAAAAAAAGTCAGAACAGATACAATTCTAGAAATGGACACTACAAAAACAGATTCATCAATTTGCAAACCAGAAAGTAATATCCAGCAACTCCTGCCTTGCATACTAGTATGCTGTTACATAGCTCACCCCTTCCCATCCTCTCTCTTCTCCTCTCCACACTGCATCCCCAAGTTGTGATGTGAACATTTCAGTATGCCAATTGGGAGAAGAATCCCTGCTCTCAAGCATGACTGACACAATTCATACGTCCTGAGCAGTATACTTGAGGACTAGTACATTTTGTGAACAACTTCTCCTGATGTTCACAAAGCCCAAACCTGTGATCTATATATACCATGTGAGCTTCTGTATGTGCTGATCTCTCTCTCCATGTCTCTGTCTATGGTGCTGTTACTGATG
The DNA here is from genome assembly GCA_963921925.1 of Sphagnum tenellum. NCBI lineage: Eukaryota > Viridiplantae > Streptophyta > Sphagnopsida > Sphagnales > Sphagnaceae > Sphagnum > Sphagnum tenellum. Next base: position 3,639,056 of record OY998158.1, read on the forward strand.
GCCATTGGGTTCTACAACCTCAAATCATATTCAAATGGCACTCTATGCATAGTTTTAACTCTGTTACATTGCTCAAATCTACAATGCAGCTTCACACAAGTGTGTGTACCTCCTCATTGGTGGGTTTCATCAGTGGATATGTATCCAGTGACACTTCCCCCCTGGCTCTACATGGCTTCCCTGTGCTTTCTCTCACATCCATGTTCAATTTGTCACGATATACAGGGGTCTGCTTCAGTGATTTCTCAGTGCGTCTGAGTACAACTTTGGAAACTTTGACAGCTGAGTGCTGACCTTTACTGGAAGTCCTTGAAGTGTTTGTCAGGAATGCTGCAGTACCAGGGATCTCAAAGGTTGCTGGTTTGCTCTCAGCCATGTTCTCCCCTTCCTCCAGTGATGAATGGGCCTCTGTCATGTCACCTGTAGCAGCCTCCACAATCTTGCTGTATTTCTTCTTATCTTCCAGCAACTCTGGCTTCATTTGACTTGGAGGGAGCACAGGACATGGGCACCCTGCAACATCTGGGAGGTCTGTGGATGCTGTCCCTTTTTTTGGTGTATTGGGCCCTGTGCTAGAACTAGGGTCACTCATTCGTGAGCTCATTCCCTTCTTGTCCTGCTCATACAGTTCAAGCATCTGATTGCTTACATCTGCACTCCACACTAAATCACAAAACTTCAGCAATTGAAACTGGAATTAAAGCATCAGCAGCCTACAGATGGGAAGGGTCTTTCCAACACAATTCTGAAAACAGCATGTGCAAGTCCACTGTTACAAGTGTACACAATTGACCATTGGACATTTTTTTTGAAAACATGATTTCTGGAGTTGCTCTTTCTACCCTGACTTGTGTGTGTTTGTGTGTGTGAAACAAGAAAAATACGTAAACATCCTGCCCTCCTGAATCCTCCCTTTGCAACAACAGAGATCTTAGACAATGTGCTCAAAATGCCCCAAACCCACAAATTCAAGATTGGGGCTGCAGTCTTAGGCACACATGAGTCTAGTAATTTAGTTGTTGGTTTGACAATCCACGACAGTGTCAGGCATGATATAAAGTCTATCCACTTTGCGTGACCTGAACTAGGTTAGGGATTTGTCCAGAACACATACCTTCAAGCTGCCGTGGAGTGACTTCAAACTCTTGCCACCACAGTTTGTCTCCTTCAGAGGTCAGCTTGATCTTTAGGAACTTGGTGGCAAGAAATATTGCCCCAGCAGCAACATGGTGGGGCTTGTACTGAAGGCAGAGTGAAGTGCGTAGCCTGCAGAGGGAAAGCAGAGACATGAGCTTCCTCAGACATGCATGGGTTTACTCCAAACTCTTAGTACAGGGGTAAATTTAGACCCAAAACTGGCTGGGGCAAATGTGTCCTGCAGATTCAAATAGTGACTTGGACAGCCACTGATCAGGGTCATGAGCGTACCCATCATTCACAAAGTTCCAGGCAACTTGTGCAAGAGGGTGCTTTGCCATCCCCAGCTTTCTTAAAGTTGCCCCAAGTGGTTTGTAAGGGTGGTGAACATTGAAATCAAATCCCAATGTGGTAAGCACCAACCACTCACCAAGCAGCACCCTTTCCTTCTCAGCTTCAAAAACATGCTGCATAAAATCCATGCAACAACATCAGAAGTCATTCACCAACAATTTTGTGCTGCAAAGACTCATCAGACATGAACCACTACAGTACTATTCCTTTCTGGCCACAAATGCAAGCTGGTCTTCACTGAATGTGTTAACACTTCCAGAAACAGGTCACAGAGTTTGCAGCAAAGGCAAAGAACCCCCAGTTGCCCAAACTTTGAAGACCAGAAAAGAAGTGCCATTTGCTTTTGAAGAAGGGAAATATATATTGTCAGATAGGGCTGAAGCCAGGACAAATAACTGAGGTACGTTGGACATGACCCTCTGGACAAAATTCAAGCATCTTTCACAAGAGAAACACAAGGAAAAAATCTGCATAATGAAACCAATTGAGCTAAATTTGCCAACAATCCACAGACACAATTCAAAGTTGTTGGTGGCAGCAGAACCAATTCAATGGGCATTGGTTTCCCAAGCCACTCAAAACCTGGATACAAACTCAACCAAAAGTAGAAAAACAAAAGACTCGGGCATCAAAGAAGAGGAAACAGAAACAATCTGGAGTGTTACACCACCACCTTCTGCTTGATCTTCTGTACAGCAATGGGATCCTTCTTGAACCGAATCTCGTATGACATCAAGATAACATCTTGCAAGGGCCTTGGGCTGTCTTCAACCTTTCCAGCTAAGAACATGCATACTGTTGCAATCAACTGCCAAAACACATGCACAAATAAAAAAGATTGCATATCAACAAATCCTCAGGTCATCCTTGATGAAACCACCCATAGAGCTATAATAAATCCAGGAAATACACAGACAGGTAACTAGATGCCCTAGATATATGCATAATATGTCAACAACAACCAAGTTCAGATGCTGCCACATGAAATTTCCTTACATGGCAGTCATTCTTGTGATGAGACTGGCGCAAGAAGAAGCGGTGGCAAAATACAATGGCCGTAGCAATCGTCAATTGTGGCCTACAAAAGATTCAAAGAACCCCACAAAAAAAAACCCCTCATTCTCCACAAAATTCAAAACTCTCCACCACCAATTCAGAAAAATTCCAGTGGAACCCTGATGATGATGGGTTTCCAGAAAGAATAATGGGGTGCAGAGATGTTGCAATCAGGAAACAGATTCCAAAACTGGATGCGAGCAAGCAACGGAGCCAGCCAGTCATCCATCATCTACCGATCCACCCAATAGAGTGTTAAGGGGAGCACAAACAAAAGCAGACTTACTCTTTTAGCCGCATACCCAAATCTTGCAAGAAAGTGCAATAAGATTTGCGCAAGTAATTCTCCTTCTTCAAATCGATACCATCTCTCCTTGAAGGCGAGTTGTTGTCAATCTGGTCTTTAGTGAAATACCAATGCGAGGAAGAAGAAGAATTAGTGGTACACAACTCTTCTTCTTCTTCTGGCTGCTGCTCTTCCAACTTCCCACTCCCTCCTGCAAATGCTACCAATAACTGCACACCACCTCCTTGCAATAGCAGCTCCCCCATCATCCTAAATACACTTCTCTAATATTTTTCCTTCTTCACCTTCTTTCTCATTCTTCTTCTGCTCCTCTTCACCATTTTCTCTCTTTCTCTTGCAACATATATATATATATATACACACACACACACAACTGCTGCTGATGCTACCTACTCCTGCTATTATTCACATCCTCAACATGGCAAAACTACATACACAAATGCTGATTTTCGCATCAACGCAAGCCGGATCGGAGCCACAAAGGCCTTCACACAAAAAAAACACCCAAACAGAAGGACAATCCAAACACGACGGAAGAGCAATGGGTGCTGCTGATGAGATCAGAGGCGTCAGCCCAAACCGAACAGCACCACAGCGCCCATGAAAGAAAGAGAGAGAGAGGGGGGACCGAGAGAAGGGGACAGAGCGTGAAGGTATCCGCCGGTTACCTCACAGACCCTTTTCACGGGCATCATTTTTGCTGATACCCTTGTTAAGAGGCCGCTCCCCCTCCCCTCTTAGGGCTCTCTCTCTCTCTCTCAAACGTTACTAGTTACTGTCAGTGTTGGCGGGTTACTGAGTTTTGACCGGTTATCAACTCGGTTATTAATAACTTGCAAGTCAGTCATTGATTTTTGATAACCGGTTCATAACCTAATTTCTTGGTATTGAGATTTCAAATTTTGATTTTTTCTACTTTTCCATTTACCATTTCTATTTTAAACAAATAAATTCATATATATATATATATATATAGAGAACACAAGCCTAATTGTTTTTCTATATAGAAAAATAAGTAGGCTCGTGTTCAGTATTTATGACTACAAATGATGGTTATACTTGATGCTAATAACTCATTTCATTTTTATTTATATCTAGTTAGGATTAAATGTTTAGCTTTCAAATACTAGATGACCCATTATAAAAATCACTACAATGGGTCATGAAAATTTTGAAACTAAAATTTAACAATAACAAAAAAAGCTTGCATTTTCAATCATGTGCCAAGTAACTTAACATTTTTTCAGTTAAATATGTAATAATAAAAGTGGTGTAATTAACAAATTTATTATAGCTACAAATAGTGTAGCTCGTGTTGTTGACCCAAGTGTGAACACATTGAGGGCTCAACTGATTTTTCCTTCCAAACCCAATTTTTGCAATTTGTTTAAATTTCCAGCAACAACAAAATCCACTCCTTGGAAATCAATATCTTCCACACCTTAACTCCAAAGAGTCTCAAACCAATTCAATGCACCCCGATCTCATCATCAAGAGCTTTTCGAAGATACCAAGGGCACACAACATGAAGCATCATGGTTTGGGAGATCTTAGCATGACAAACAAAACAAAACAAACTACCTTGCTTCATAGGTAGTAGATTGCACCAAGTACTCATGTGGTGAGATGAGCTAGTAAGTTGAATCTTTCCCTTATATCCTTGGACTTCTAATGCTTATGAAGGATTAGCTCCACACTTTTTTGAATGGATAGAATCAATGATGGATGGATATCATAGTGTAAAGAGATCAATGAATGGAGTTTGCATACCATAGTACCTTGGAAACTTTGACACATGTTTGTCGAATAATCAATTACCTTTGAAATTTTCATTTTGACAAATCAAATGTTCTTGAAGATTCAGTATTTTCTTTTCCTTTACAAAATTTTGTTTTTCGGAAACAATTTTTGAGGATTTCAACACTTTGAAAAATAATATAATTAGTGTCAAAGCTGCCAAGGTACCATGTTATTTAAAATATCAAAGGATCTACTACCAACTTGATATGCCCTTCCTTCTAACATTGCAAAGTCATTTCGCCCCCTTCATGGCTATGGCATGTTGAATGCTTAAGAGCCCCATTATGGTATTCAGGTCCCTTTATGGCCATGGCTTGTTGAATGCTCAAGACCCCAAGGACACATCTAGTTTATATTGTGAAGCAAACATTTCCCAACCAATGTTTTCTTTTGTGTGGTGAATTTTCACCATTTTGCGGGGAAAAAAGGTCCAGCAACATGTACAAAGGATTGAACTTGGAGAAAAATGGCCTAAATCCATCATATTTCAAAAAAATAAAAATAAAAATGATTCTATATTAAGCTAATAGGTATATTATAAACAAATTAGTTAATTCCTTCCACTTATTTCAAGTGGTTTGTCCTAGGTATTTAATCACAATCATTTTCAAATTGGAGTTAGTGAAAATTTCCCTTGTAACAAAATTCTGAATGTAACCTCTACTCTAACCACCTTCTTTGGGTCAACAAGTTCAATAAATACTGATTTTTAAAACCTTTACTTATATAACTAGAAATGCTTACATGAATGCCATAGTTATGATGGGTCATTGCAGGTTCAATGTGTCATGGACATCACAACTCCATAATGTTAAAATGTTGCAAATTGCATGGATGAACATATGTCATAACTTTTCATCCAGGGGTTGGGGATGAATTACTTGGAAAAGAAATTTGTTTTTCAGATTTTGCGAATTTGTATTACTTAAAAAAGATTGTTGTTGTGATTGGAACTAATGAAAGGCATTATTCATAAATTTTTCTTTTGTTACCCAGTTTTTTAGATGTGCTTGCAATGAAAATACCAAAGTTAAGTTCATGCTTTTGTTTAACTCATGTTTCTTGACCATGCATAATGGGAATACCAAGGCAATGTTGATGGATTCCATGTATGTGTTTTTAAAGTGGCTTAAGTTAAATAAGTATATGTTAGAGGTGAGGAGTATGAACCCACACATCCTTCTAATGAGTCTTCTTGATATGTGTGATGGGTGTGGAGGATGATGCAACCAAAAATTGTTTACATTGTTGGGTGTTTGCACATTATAATGACCACATATGGATGTCACAATTATTCATGTGTTTTTTAAATACAAAAAATAAATAGAATAAAATACATTGAAATAATAAAAAAGGGACTCACTTATTTAAAACTATTAATCAACCTTCCAAGAATGAAAAAATAAAATCAAAATTGTGGATAACCAATAAGTAATGAACTTTTGAATTTTTCTCGCACTTTTTGTCACACTTGCAAAACTCATGGATATGGACTTTTATCTTACAATGTGTTAGTTTTATATGTTTGAAACTTTGGGATATTGAATGAATTATGTTTTAAAAACTAAAAATTCATTGAATGAATGAAATGTGATTTTAATTTACTATGTTATGGACTTTTTAAAATCCCAATTTTTTTTTAAAAAAAAGGCCTTTTAAGCATTTACAAATAATTACTTTTAAAAAGTTATTTTGTGATATTTTTTATATGTCTTATAACATAATGATTTGAAATTGGAAATGAAAAAAAATTACTTTCAGACGTTAAGCCAATTTTCAACTATATTAGAAAAGGACTTTGAAAAGGGATTTTAATTCACCAAAATTATGACACCCTAGTGTGCTTTCACCTTGTTTCCATTTGGTAATATATGAGTTTGTTTAGGTCTAAGTATTCAACATTGTTGAGTTGATCCAAAGTGATTGAAATGAACAATTAATAGTTAAGGTTATAAAGTTGTTGGGTGATAGAAGTGTCACAATAATGTTTATACCTCAATCATGCAACCATCTGAACCTTGAACAATGAGTGTAAAACCTCGGCCTTGAGCTTTAAACTTAGATTTTCATTGATACTTCATCCACAATTCCATCCAAATCACCATCCTCATCCATTTTTTCATCCCAAACATCATTATCACCCAATTTTTCCATTCAATTTTGCCTTCCAATTTTTCATTCATATTTTCCATGTTCTATATGATAAAAAATGCACATATGTTGGTTGAAAATGGCAAATAACCTTCATCCATAACTTTGTCCACCACTTTCATCCACATTGATATAAAATATCCATTGTAGAAACATGACAAATGAATCCATCACAAAAATTTATCCACCATCAACAAATAGAGGAAAACTGAACTTAATGTACATATAGGAACCAAACACAAAAAGAGCACATGCATAGATTTTTCAACAAAGGTAGGCTATTGATGACATTTCAAGAGTTAAACACAAAGAGAATTGAAAACAAAACCAAAATTGAACACAAAATGACCCAAACATGTTAAAAAACTAATATTGAGAAAGCATATAGAAAAATTAAAAGCATCCGAATCGAAACCAATGCACACAAAGAGGGATAAGAACATGTCAAGGACTTGAAACACACAAAAGGAAACCGAATGCTCACAAAAAACGAACCCAAAACCCACACACAAGGTATCGACAACACATAAAGGGAAACCAAATGTGCACAAATAGGAGTAATAAAAACATCAAGGAGGAACTAATGCCAACAATGGAGTTTGATAGGTTTGAATGTCATATTCAAGTTAAAGGGGATGCTTCAAGATAAATGTCACAATGTGACTTTCAACAATAGCGACATTTCAATGTATGAAGTCATTCTAAGGCTTGGATTGCAAGAATTTTAAAACAAGTATACAAAACAATTTTTGATGTATGTTAGGTCTTTAACTATGCCCCATAAGATGAATTTGTGGTTGAAATCCATTGGGTAACATAATTTAATATCCTTTTTATAAATGTTCTAAATTGGGAGCACTATAGGATGCATAAACATTTTTTGGACACAAAACATAAGAATTTTAGATTGCATTATGTACCTATTTTCCATAAGTGCCTTTTTCATTTCTTTGTTAATATGTATCATGGTACTCACCTCAGAAACATGTTGGTGGTAGACCATAGGCTATGGGTGAACATTCATAATTTGCTTTCTAATGTTATTTTTAACGATTCTTTTAAGCTAAATAGTTTAATTGACAATATTTTGTTGAAGATTTTTTCTTCTTACTTAGAGTTTGTCTTAACTTTTGAATAACTTGTGTTTAGGTTCATAAGCAAAAATCCTTTGAATGGGATAAACGTTTTTGCATTATTTCAATAAGAAATACCAAAAAACTTTCAAGATTGTAGCATAGAATGTGATTCAATCCTAGTTTTAAAATAAATAAATAAATAAATCTTCGTGAATGTTGTCAATTGTCTATGCCATTGTTCATTTTATTTTATTTTTAATTATTGTAATTGGCTATGATTTAAATTCCATATTGTTAGTGTTTTGTGTTAAGTGATTTTGTCATGGATTGAATCATTATATTTTACAAAACATTTATGGTTTCACAAATTTATTAGGTCAATGTTATATCTATATTTTGTGAGGAAACAATTTATCCTACACCTAGAGATCAACTTGGAGATAGTTCACTTGTGTTTCATAATCAAATTGGAGATGACCCATTTAATTAACCTACTATAGTCAATGCAAAGAAGGCATTTACAACTCAAGTTGTAGAATATTTATTGACATTCTACCTTATTTACAATGGTGAGATGGCTTCCTTTGGGTTGAAGGGCAAACCCATGCTTAGGTGGTACCACTAAAAATGTCACACCTTTATTTTATTAGACCCATTGATCTTTGGAGAAATATAAAAAACATTTAAAAAAATATTTTCATTAGATTTTTCTCATGAATACATTTATTAGGTTGTGTAAAATTTGAAGCTTTAATGATATTAATTAAAAAAAATATTTTGATGTTCCTAATCATTTCATTTAGAAAAAGTTTTCGAAATGTAGTGGTGTTTCCTTTCCTTGAACTTTCTAGTGAAAAACACAAGTTTGAATCATGTCTTGGTAAGTTTGAAGATATTCTATTTGAACTTTTTAATGTAATCAATCAAGTAGGTATAATTTAACTATGAAATCAAAGTTTAGGAGTGTGATTCTTGAAAGGGCCATGATAATTAAAAATACAAATTTGTTGCAATTTTCACCTTTTCTTATTCCAACAAAAATTTGAGGCCATATACAAGTGCATGTAAATGATAACCATGAGAAAAAAATCTATAGTGGTGAGAAAAGTTTTTAAAAAAGGCCTAGAAATATCATTTGGCCAATTTTGGTTCTTTAACCATTCTTTGAAATGGTTCCTAGTGGGACCAAGTTAGATGTGAGTTTACATGTTATTTCACCTTGAAAGGTGATATTGTGGGCAAATGATTCTCCCATGAAAAGAAGGTAGGGGGGTCATTGTATTGGTACTACATGGTCACATATTTAACCATGGATTAAAGGAATTCCTCACAAGGTGTTCAAAGTTTTTTTTTGTTTACAATTAGTCCAAAGCTAAGGCCTACATGATTAAAAGGGGCTTGATATGATTTGCAAGGAAACAAAAAAATTGTTTGGTCTAAAGGACAATTTTCCATAAGAACATGAAAACTTAATATTCATTTTTTAACAATAATGTTGAAAAAAGTCAATAATTTTTTTTTCAATTTTTTCAATTTGGTTTCCTAATGTTTATTTTCAGAATATGTTGTTAGTAGATATCATTATGACTAAAGGGGTGTTTTGTAACTGGCTTTGTAACTCAATTTTTGAATTGCACTAGACACTTGCACCTCATTAAATTTATACACCATGAGTGTTAATGGACAAGTTTTATGAGTTACAAAGTTACATTTCATTATATATAATGTAGCTCATTACAACTCAATTGCAATTATGTTAAAACAATTCATTTCTAACTAATATATAACTCCATTATAACAACACCCATGATGTCATGTTAATGTCATTAATTGTCATCCATCTATTAAAATTTGATTCATGGCATTATGAAGATTTTTGGAGATAATATGTTTTTTCAAGATATTGATCTTCATTATCCATTATGATTGTTAATGATGGTTTGAGATTGTGATAAGTGGCACAATAAAAAATTGTCACATGGCATATTAATTTTATTTTGGAATTTTTATTTATTTAGTGGTTAGGTAGGTTGGTAGGTCTTAAGATTTACATACTTATGTATTTTCATAGGACCTACCTACCTACTTACATAGGTAGGTAAAAAAGTAGGACCTACTTATTTACCTAGGTATGTAAGTAGCTAGGAAAACACAAGATTAAGTGAACTAAAGAATATCCATGAATGTTTTTTTAAAATTTAAAATTTTGCTTTTAGGTTAAGCTTTTTTGAGCTCATCCCAAAATGACACATGTATTTTAATGTGAGAACAAAAAAGAAAAAACCTTCTTTATATAGTTTGTAACATGGGATTTTAAGACAAAACATATGGGTTAAACTTTTTAGTTGCCATTAAGTTGCAACTATAGGGTAAACCAATTAGTGATTGAACATTTAAGTGTTTAGACTAGGCTAGATCCAAGGGGAGGGTTTTGTTGTTTCCAATGTCCAACCAAAACTTGAACCCCTCCTATTGGTGCATCTAACACATTAAAAATCATCAAAAACATAATATAGTTAAGAAAGTTACAACCCCCCAAAAATATAAAAGGTTAGGAACTCAAAAAAACAAACCACCAACTGCTATAAGGCCAATTTTTAAACACCAAAAAAATTCCTTATATGTTGTTCTATTGCTATCAGAATTCAAAGATGATTTGTGGAACTTCAAATGGTGCTCATATAACATTCTAAATTGTTTAACATGAATAAGAAATAAAAAAGCTATGAAACCTTTGAAAGTAGGAAGGGTCCAAAAAAGAAAAAAAAGATTTTTTTTTTGTAAGTTGGGAATTTTTTTTTTTCGTGTTATTTTTTCATTATTCCTTTTCCTTTGCACTTCAAAGTCGATTTCTAGAGCTTGGGGTGGCACTCCCATAACATTTTAAATCACTCAAAATGAAGCACATATGATGATGATATAAATAACTATATGGTCATATGCAAGTGATCGATGATGGGCCCATTTACCCAAGAAAGATTTTTCCAAATGTTTTATCTTTGTTTTTCATTACATAAGTCATATAATTAAATAAGTGATTATATGATAATTAAATATGTGAATTATTTATTTAATATTTAGTTATTTGAAATTATGAATTGAATTATTTATTTGAGTTAATTATTATTTTTAGATAATTTATTATTAGATGATTAATTATATAAATTCATATAATTAGGCAATGAATTTAGATTATTAATGATTTGTTATTTATTGATGAATGAGTAATTATCTTAAATAATTGATCTAATTCATTATGAAATATCCCCAACTTAACTTAATATTTATTTAATTAATATTTAGTAAACAATTATTTTGCTAATTAATGATAAGTTGATTTATATGAATTTCACATATTTATTCATATTAATAGTCAAATTACTGAACAATAATTCTTTATAAAACATTACATATGAATATGTATTCTTATTATGTTATAAATAATTGTATTATAGTCATAACATATTTGAATATTAGTACTTTAGTAGTGGTGCACTAGTGGTCGTATTAATTGTATCAATGGGAATCATTGTTAAAAACTAATTTCAAATGTATCCCATAATGGGGGGTTGAAATGTGCACACATAGCATGATCACATGTATATACATCGCATACTAATCGAAACATAATTGTTATTTTAGTGGCACATTTACAGTAGTTCTAGAATAATTACCACATGCAATTAAAGCAACTTTTGAAAAAGTCAAACATGGTTGATTACATATGTATGTACAAAATGTATAAATTATTGTATAAAAAACCCATTTTCCACTCATTTACAACTATAATACAACTAACTAATTTTTTAACATGGTAATTTACTTATTAAATGCACCGTATTTCTAAAGGGATAGTTGCACAATAGTTCTATATGGGTTGGTTTTTGAGTTTTAGTTGTAAGGTAATGTGGTTTCAATAGATGTGATTTCTCATAATGTATTATTCCATACATTAACATAGGGAATCCTCATGATAGTGTCACATTCTTTAAGCTTTAAGATGCATTTAGTATAAATGGTAATTACTCATAAGGGATTTTACTCCTTTATTTGAAATAATTTGATTCTTATGGATTGGTTGTTTTTATATTTGTATAATATTGTCTTTTCAATTCCATTAGGAATCCTAGTTTTTATGATTTTATTTACAAAAGATCATTTCAAAATTGCACCTTGGTATGCGATCCATCTTATTGTAAATTGGACTTTTATTCTTATATATTCAATTTTTATTGTATGGTTACTCAATTTTGAAAGTTCTTAAATTTGTGAAAGTTTGTGAATTCCTTTTGTCTTCATAAAAAAATTTAGCATCCTTGATCCTTCATGCAAAGCTTCTTTGATCCATCATACAAGGTTGTGTGACCATCATTGTTTGATGCATGGTTGTTGTTTTTTATAAGTTGTATTACCATATGAATTAGGGAAAACCATTTCAAATGCATAGGTTCTCCTTGGCTAATATATGCATTTGATGAGTATACTAGATTATAACCTTTGCCTCCAATTGAAATCATCAAAAGTAGTATGACATTTTTCATTTTTGCATCATTTCCACATGTTGAGATCACACTAATGTCTAGTGTTGGACCTTCATCTAAGGTGAAGATGCATTTTATTTTGAACCTTAATGGTGTTCTTGTGAAAACTTAATACAACAAATCGATCACTTTTGCAATATCAAAAATGTCCCCTGATTCATTCTATCACTTTAAGGCCCAAATTTAAAAAAATCCTTGCATGGTGTAGGATTGATATTTTGTTTATATATGATTGTTTGCCCAACACCGCAATATAATAGATTATTTGGAAAGGATCCATACTGAAATTCAAATTGAGTTTAAAGTTGTTTCAATGTTTTTTATTAGGTTTTTTGTAGACAAAACAACCATTTTTTGCCTACTAACCTAGATGAATTTCATGTTCCATAAAAACCTTGCAATTTTTTTTGTAAAATATTAAAAGCAATGTTGCTAACACTCTCCTTATAAATTGAATATTTGTTCTTGTATATCTATCTTATTTTCTCCTCTTTTGTTATAGTTTTCCATTTATCATGGGATATGTTTCACACATTTGTGAATTGGATCTTTCAATTTTAGATCAACATTAAATGTTTTGCCATTGATGTGGTGTCTTGATTTGTGGTTGGGTTGTTATTATATATTTTGTTGTTGGGTTCTAGTTATGTTAGGTTTTTTGTGCAAATGACATATTACTTTGATTTGTGGAGATCCTTTTAATGTGTAAACATTGCTTGGTGAGTGTTTTTAACCTTTGAATTTTCATTGCTTTTAATGTTTGATCTCTTTGTGTTTTTCACTAGCTATCTATCTGTTGGCATTTGCATTTTTTGGTTGTAGTGTGTTCAAATCTTTAGGTGAATTCATTTGGGCAATTAACAAAACATAGATTTATTTGTGTCAAATAATATTTTGTTGTTGGGTTCTAATTATGTTAGGTTTTTAATTAAATGACATATTACTTAATGTTATTACATTTCAATTTTTAAACATTAGTAAATTTTTATTCAATTATTTTGGGCTTGTAATATTTGACCCTAAATCTTCATTTTAATGGATGTAATGATTTCTTTAGGGTGAAAACATGAATAGGGGGATTGTTTGGATTGTCACACTTATAATTATTCTAGGTTACATACAAATGAAAAACTTAAAGTCATATTCAAAATTAACATTATCAATTTTCTAATTATTCATGTTGTCATAGACTTTAATGGGAATCGTCATAAATTTTTTGGACAAATTCTAAGAAGATTATGGACTTGTAATGGACTTTTGAAATGACAACACTACATTTGTCATGTAGAGAAAATGAAAAATGTGGACTCAAAACAAATGTCAAAGTAATGTCAACATAAAAATTATTAATGATTTGAAACTAACACAAAGTCCTAAATTATTTGAAAACATGTTTCTTTTTCCATGTCCAAGTCAATAGTGCCCTACTTTCAACCTTTTGAACTCCTCTATTAAATATTGGTCATGAAAAAATCCTTTTTAATATGTGATGGACTTTCATTATGCATAATAAACAAATATAAAGTCCATTGTATATTTCAAAATTTTCAAACTTTTTAATCTTTCACTTTTTTAAAAATGTTATTGACTCATTGTTTATAATGGAATTGAAATTTTTATCAAAGGTTATGATATTTATTGTGACCCAATAATTGCTTAGATTCCAAAGTTCATTTTTCACTAAATATTAAATTTTCGGTGTACTTATTTCAAAGTTAAAAAGAGGAAAAAAATATTTTCACTTATTTGAGTCCATTTTGTTGGAAGTTTCAACTTACATATGGTTTTTATGCAATAGGAGGTCTCCAACCCAAATTTTTTGGCCTTTGTGTCATTATTTAGAAAAGTCAATTATAATTTTTTTCACCCATTTATTTTAAGTATATTTCGTACTATGCCATGGCAACTTTAGCAACTAATATGTAATTAAGTAAATCCTTACAAAACCTTAACATGAGAGAAGGTTCTTCCCATAACCAACTTCCTATTTCGACAATGGACAAAACTCCATTAGTTAACAATGAAACTTGAAACAAACCCAACCTTGAAAATCTTTGAAAGAGTCAATGCATTCAAGCTATAGAATGTTGCATGCTTGTTGAGCGTTTAGCAATATGCACTCTTGAGAAGAAAACCTTAAAGCAATGATGCTCAAGTGCAATGTAGAAAGTTCCTCCATAGGCTCAAGATTATGTGCACCCAAACTAGGATTAATATTTTCAAGTTTTTTAATGTGTGAAGTCTTACACTATTGACACCCATCTATGTGAAATGTGTATTATGACATCATTTGACATCAAATTGTTGGAACATTAGAAAAATGAATTTTTTTTGAACAACCAAGCTTAACCAATTTTTGATCAATATTGTATTATTTATCTATTTTGTGAAAATGAGTTGCAAATAGTTTTAAATAAAAAATGAAAGACTTGTAACACATTATGTTTCTTCAACCAAAATGTCTATCAAGAATCAATTTATGTAATTCAATCTTATCTTGTACTCATCTATTTATAATACCCACAAAAAATCTTGGCTATAAATGGGTGCGAGTACAAAGATAGGAGCCAAAAACATAGTAATGACATTCTTCATTTTGCACTTTAAAATTCGCGAATTTATGTGGTAAAGCACCTTGTCAAAACATTATTGCCCGCGAATGTTTACCAATTGTTCACTGGTTGATTTATAAAATTCGTTAAAATTCTTGCTTCTTTGGGCTTCCATAACATTCCCGCACCAAGAATTTCATAACTATGGCCAAAAACCATGTCGGATAGTGATGAAAATTGTGAATGTTTTTTACATTTTTTTTTTCTTGACATTTAAAGTTATGTTAATCATTCCAAGTTATGTTAAATGACTAATATGAATGTTGAGTAATTCAAATAAAAAATTCATTAAATTAAAATTTGGGTTTCAGTTTTACAAAAAGATGTTTGAACTTGAATAGGTGCTATGTTAG
The DNA here is from genome assembly GCA_963921925.1 of Sphagnum tenellum. NCBI lineage: Eukaryota > Viridiplantae > Streptophyta > Sphagnopsida > Sphagnales > Sphagnaceae > Sphagnum > Sphagnum tenellum. The sequence continues at coordinate 3,654,443 of OY998158.1, forward strand.
ATCATGGTTGATTTTACAAAGGACTAAGTAAAGGACTATTGGAATAACATAATTTTGATGGTAAAAAAAATTAGATGATAGTAACCTACTACCCAAGTTCAAAAAACATTCACAATTTAAAAGATATGGAATTAAATTTTCTTCAAAATTCAAAGTATTTTTCAAAATTTTCAAAAATCCTTTACAACATGTAAATGGGTGTAATCTGCATGACATAAAAAATAAAGTTGTTGGTTATGATCTTTTTTTAAAAACCTAAAATAATTTGCATATTTTGGTATGATTCAAAATTATGATAAAATTTCAAGATGAAACACAAAATCTAAAAAAATTTACACACTTTGAAAAATTCATATATATTAAACAATGATTAACAATAAACATGTGATCTATTGGGGCAACTATATATATTTTTAATAAAAAGTTGCAAAAGATTTCATTCAAAAACAATTTCACATGAAAAACTTTAAAAAACTAAAAAAAAATCATAGTCCTTTTGTTAAATAATATTGTTAGAAGCTACCTATGTACTTGCACCCAAATTCATTTTGTGGTGCATGTGATTTGTACATATTTGTTAACAAAATTATAGACATTTGTGGTTATGGTAACATGTAGGATTATTGCAAATGTAATCACAAAATGAATTGAATTTAACATTAATCATATACCAATTGCAAACATAGGGTTGAAATGGACAAGATTTCTTCTAGTACCCCATTGGAAGAACTTGGATTCATCATAATGTACTTGTATGCAATTACGAACATTTGCAACTTTGGTGACATGTAAGATTATTACAAATGTAATCACAATATATATATGGAATATGCAGGTGGGCTCCTATTAATGTAGACTTTATTGCTTTTGATACATGTAATTTATTACCATTGAACCCATGATCCTAGAAAAAAATTTAAAAATAACATTGTAGAATGGACTTAAGTCCATACACCCAATTCAACCATCAAGGTAGAATACATAATTGTTGGTATTTTGACCAAAGATGTGATTTATATGTGATGACTACACTATAACACATTATGTCCTTTTAACTTAGACCCAAAAACAATTGTTGTTTTTTTCAACTATATTTTTAATTATTTAATTACATGAATAATTAAATATTGGTAAAGGACATCAACATGCCATGCGCTATCATGATTTTGTGAGTATAGTCAATATGAAAACTTGCTAGTTTTTGGGGTATAATATTTTCTTATTTCCACTTTGTGTTAATTATATATATGTGTGATGTGAAATTAGTTAGTCAAAAATACCATTGAATTTTGCAATTAACAATGATTCAATCTCCCATGATGATGGGATGGTATGCCATGTGTTAATAAGGTGTTGTGATTATAATCAACATCATGATTCATGGTTGCAACAAAACATAATACATGAAATTATTAAACAAACATTTTAACTTTATGTCTCTATTTGTCAAATAATAAACTAACACATGACATCACAAAAAAGTTGCAAAACCAAAAGATGTGTTGTTGTGCCTAATATAATCAAGACAATTGATAATAACAACTAATCCCCATTACACTAATAATGGTGAATATTTACATTCCAAATGAAAAGATATCAAATAAAAATTCGACACATGGGTGCAATAAAACTAATCAATACATGTAATTATTAGAAAAATTAATTGTAAGCATTTGATTATTAAATAATAAACTAATACATAACATCACAAGAAAATTACAACACCCAAAGATGGATTGTTATGGCCGATATAATCATAACAAGTGGCAACAACTAGTCCCCATTGCATGATTAATAATGAATGTTTGCATTTCCAAATGAAGAACATAAAATAAAATCTTGAAACATGGGTGCAACAAAACAAACTATAAATGATTATTAAATGAATGTTGCAATTATAAATCATTAATACCTAATGGTAGATTCACACATGCCATCATACATATTGCAAATGGAAATGTAACCTTGGCAACCCCTAAACAGGTCACTAGGTAGTATAAGCAATCCTTAATTAAATAGCCTAACTTAAATAACCAGTGGGTAGCCTAGGTAACCCTGAGGTAACCCATAGGTAGCCTAGGCAACCCCTAGATAAACATCTAGGTAAGTCCTTACATAGCATGAGTAACCCTTAGATAATGTTTTTTAGGTGAACCCTTATGTACCCTAAATAGCCTGGGTAACCCTTAGGTAGGTGTTTAAATAATTTGGGTAGCATAAAGTAGGTTGAATATGTCATTTAAATAGGTTCAAAAAATGTTTATTAAAATATGATTATATTTTTTGTTACATAAAAAAAATTGATGTACAATGATAATGACTTTGCCCTTCAAATGTGAAGGTGAGAGGTTCAAATCCTTATTTTTGCAACTTATCTACCTTAATATAAACTAAGTAGCTTACATGGTTCATTTCGATTAAATTGTGTAGGTTATGCCAATTTAAACTTTTATCTAGTCCATGTTTTTAACCTAGGCGACCTAGGTTAAGTAAATTAAGTCATCTAACGTAGGTGGCATAACAAACTTAATGTCGGTAACACAAGTTAGCTTAACCAATTTAGGTTTTGGGATGCAATCGTACATATCATGTTTTGACATAATGAATTTGATTCAAACATTTACATATTTATCAACCTTTAATATTTAATAAGATATTAACAAGTGAATTTTACATCTAATTCATTTTTGTCATGTAAAACTCATAGTTAAATATGTGTAAACAATTTTTTTAACACATCTCACTTTTATAAAATTTATTTTTTAATAATACATAATCACATAAAATGACTAGGTTGATATGACATTTATATCACTTTACATATAAAAAAATTTGACATGAAATTTTTTATAATATCACAAAATAAATCAATTTTTTAATTTTTTAATAAAACAACTAACCTTTACAACTAAATACCAAGTAAATGGCACAAGACAAAAACAGCTTCTCCTAGTGAGAACTTGTTCTTGAGATGGGCACTCTCAAAAGTTCAAAACCTAGCATCTAACGGCTAGTATCTAAGATGTAAGGGCCCATGCGATGTGGAGTCGAGTGCAAGCTTGAAATCCAAAAAATCCCATTGCTCAGGGATTTAGAGCATCTCCATCAGCGCAATGTACAATAGATTTTGGATGAGGAAGAGCATTTCTTATGTGAACCTGGAGCAGGAAAATGGCTGTGAGTCGACATTTTCACACATGATGGCGTAAAGGCACGCAAACGACATTGCATTTGTCCAACTCCTGCAGGTGTTTATTGACCAGACTGATTGATTGATCGGATTGATTTGATTCAAGATCCATGTGGTTTGCTGTTAATTCTACCCCGCCTTTTCCGGGCTCAATTTTATGTTTCATATGGATGCGGGCATGAGAAATAGTAATCCACATGGATCTTGGAAGAGAGGTCCGTCGTCTTCATCGTCCTCGTTGTTCCTTAATTTAGGCCTGTTAACCGCTTAATTAGCACAAGAGGAAGTCTGGTTAGAGATCCTGGAAGGCAGGAAGAATTAGCGAGAGGAGCAGAACTGGGCTCCTCCACAGTAAAGGCTCTTTCAACCAAAGATGTGCGTGACGGTAGGATGCTTGGCGGCATCATGCATTTGTCGCTCGTGCATCGCTGCGCCGAATCGCATGGTTGCACGCTATATCTATGGCATCTTTTTCCTCCTTTGTAACCTCCTTGCGTGGATGGCACGAGATTACGGCAGCAGCAGCAAAAACTTGAACTGCGCTCTAGTCCATTGTAAGTCGACCTGCTTCCTGGCTTTACTGTTTGCTGTTTTCTTCAAATCAGTAGTCTTCTTCTTTTTGACTACCAATTTGTTGGAAGTTTAGATTGTCTGCTCTGTCAAATTGCATCGCCCCGTAGGTTTTGCGGCTCTGTCCATTGAAAAAGATTGTTCTGCAACACTGTCCAAGTTTCACAAGATTTGGTTTCTTCATGACTCATGAGTCGATTATGTACATGCAAGAATTTTCAGATGGTGATGTATGTGCAAGAAAAGTTCACGTCTGGAATTTTCCCTGTAGACCTGTCATGTGTGGAGATGAGCACGTAAAAAACTGATGACGATTTTCTGAGTTTTTTCTCTTTTGGTGTTGCACTGACAAGATCGCTAATATGAGTGTGCAGATTTCAAGAGTTGTCGAGGCGGCTTCGAGTGCTTAGGCTCTGATGGTGTTCTCCGCCTGAGCTTTGGCTGCTTTGTATCCTCTCGTTCCATATTCAAAATTTCGTCGTAGAGTTGAAAGGATGGTGAAAGGTCATATAAATTGCATTTTGTCACATGAGAGGAGAGATCGTTGCTTCAAGATTCGCATGTCTATTTCTGAGATCCGTGACCTCCGGGGATACTGCAACTCTGGAGGAGGTTGAGATCGTTTACAGTCAACAATGTGTAGATAGATCTGGTGTTCTGAACGTAGATAAAAAAACCAATGTTACAAATATGTGTATTTGTTTCTCTTCTCAGGAAACTTGATCCTTTACTCTCTTTCATGCAGATCTTTTTCCTCTTAATGTATCTCACAACTGTTGGAACATCCAGCACAAATGACATTAGAGATGCATGGCATGCAGGCTGGTGGCCCATCAAGAGTCTCCTTTGGGTTGCACTCATGGTGGTGCCCTTTCTCATTCCCTCTTCTTTTATCCAATACTATGGTGAGTGCACAAGTACCTGCAGTGGTTATGGCACTTTCATATCTTTGATCAACTGAGTTCCATAACATCTCTTGAAAGTGTTGTTTGCTTGCAAAAGCCATCACTCCCCACCTCTTTCCTCTCCATAGCCCAAAACAATATGGAAGGAAGAAACAATATGGAGAAACACTTCAAGGGAACCATAGCTGGTCATTACATTGCGATTGTGTCAATTTACTGAAACAATGTTGCTTCATTTGACACTCTTCCATTTCTCTCCACACTTTTTTGCAGGGGAGATTGCAAGATTTGGTGCAGGGTAAGTCTTCCGCCAGTCAGTGTCCACAGTCCTATATCTTCCATAAAAAGGGTGGATGCTGACAAAGGTCCCTAGAAAGCTTAAGTAACCTATTGTCCAGTACTCTATATAAACATTGACATCAGATTCCAGAAACTGACTGGTGCAATTTAGGTTATAATCATCTATTGTAGTTACTGCAGAGTTCTAGTCCAGAGAACCCTTGATTCTAATTTGTCATGTTTCTGCTCAGCAAATTTAATGCTGCCTATCTGATTTCTTAATCAAGTATACCTATTTGTTGTAAATGGTTTGATTGCTCTTACAGAATGCTAACTCTAGTCAGTTGTGTTTGCAGAATTTTTTTGATGATCCAATTATTGAGTGTTATTAACTTCATATATTTCTGGAATGAGGACTGGCTCTCAGAAAGGAATGAGCATTGCTGGTATATTTGTCTTTGTAAATTCTTTTGGTCCCTACACACATTGTGCTATAGGGAATGCATATCTTCCCTGTATCTCCAGCCCCTCAATTTGTCTTGTAAAATTTCAAGAACACCAGCTTGCAAACATCCAGCAATATGTGGAACACTATCCACATGACTCATGAGATACCTCATGTAAATAAGGACTTTACTTGAAATTGAAGGAAGTTCCCTTAAACCAAGGACTTGTTTATCCTCAAACAACCTGGCTATGAACTTCTTAAAACTGACATGAATTGGGTTGTTGGGTGCTGCAGCCGAATGCCAATGGTGATAACCTCCATACTTTCATATGTTGTCTCACTTTTTGCAAATGTGGTGATGTACATATGGTTTGCACCATATTTCTCTTGCAAGCTCAATATCTTCTTCATCACCTGGACTCTTGTCCTCATCCTGCTGATGACAACCATCTCTTTACATTCAAAGGTGGCGACAATTTTCTACTTGGAACTGATTAGGTCTGAAGTTATAAGCTACTTGCCAACAATCTTTACTCATATAATCTCCCATGTGTGGAATTGTGTGTGCAGGTGAATGCAGGTCTTTTGACATCAGGCATTATGACAGTCTATGTTGTCTTTCTTTGCTGGTCTGCCATTATGAGGTACAATGAGTCAACCTTTCCTCTTCAAGTTCAGAAGCACTTTCTGAGGTAGCATTAAGCTGATTCATGTTCTCCTCCAGATTTCTGTCACCATTATGGGATTTTCTCTCAGAAATTTGCTCATTACAGCATGATTGGATAGTGGTACCTAAATTTGTAGCAGCATTTTACCACCCTCCTGTCAAATTGCAACTGTTAGAAGCCAATTCCAGATGAGATGTGTCATCAACCGACAGAGCCTGGACAGCATAATCACATGACCTGATAATCTAATATGTAGTTGACTCCAACATCAAATGGGCCGTTTGTGCAATAATCCCTCTAACAATGGTGTTTAATACTTTGCTGTACCTGGTGGATATTGCTTGCTTATTAAGCAGCATCCAATAGCAGAATGACTGATGCATCCGGGATATTGAAGAGACCAGAGTGTCATTTAGAGGCAATTAATGCTGGTATACCATGCATCTACATTATGTGCAAATGAATTTGTCAGCCGCAACTGCGTAACAAAGCACATCAAGACATGTCACACATGCCTTTCAGTCTACTCCATGTGGATCATTAGTGCACACACAATCAGTACAATTGTATACAACAGTAGAAAATCGTCAGTGTCAGGCCTAAATTCTGGACCTGGTTTGCTGAAAGAGTTGTCTGTGTGGGCACAGTGAGCCAGACTCAGCAGTTTGCAACACTCAACCTCGCCAAACTGGCAAAGGGGACTGGCTTACCATTGTGGTAGAATGATCAGTTCACTCTCATGTTGTAAACCTGGGAAATCAATAATTTATCACTAGAGTGATGGGAGAGGAAGCTATAAAGAAAGAATGCAGGATCCATGTGGAAGGGTGGAGGAAAATGTGAAGCTGATCAGATCATGTGAAAAGGAGATCTTGAGTCTTTTCTCTAACAAATATTCAGTTGTGGAAATTAAATTGTTATAGTCAGGTCTTATGGTGAGTGCAAAATGTTTTGCAGGAGTTTGCTGTTGGATTTTGCGCCATAGTATTGGCAACCTTCACAACTGGAACAGACTCCAAATCCTTCTCTGTACTTCCCTTACATCTTTGAGATACATTTGGACTGGTGACTGAAGACGATGGAAATGATTTGCAAAGTTGTTGTCATTCCATATTTCTAGGGAGAATTTCCTCCTTAGATTAATTTGAGTATTGAGCCACCCAAATGTTTAAGACCATGCTATGTGTATACACAAGAAAAGCCATAAGAAAAGCCATCTTAGTATACAAAAATGTCATTACCCACTTAACAAAGACTCCATTTCCCATTCTTTGTCTTCATGAGGAAACTCAGCCTCCTCATACTCCTGAGCTATGGGTCTTTGTTGCTATAAGATCACAAGGAAGGATTGGAGTGAGATGCACAGCAATGTGCCATACAGTTATGGGTTCTTCCACTTTGTCTTTGCAATGGGTGCCATGTATTTTGCCATGCTCTTTGTGGGCTGGAGCCCCCACCAAACTATGGACAAGTAAGTACTGGTAGACTTCTCACATGCCATAATGCTTTGGTCATTGCAGTTAAGTAATTTTCTTTTTCATCAATGCTAAGCATGGGAAGAGTACGACGGCATGATTCTTGTTGTGAGTTTTCAGGTGGAGTATGGACGTTGGGTGGACGAGTGTGTGGGTGAAGGTTGTCAATGAGTGGATTGCTGCTGCAGTTTATGGTGAGTCCCTTGACTAGGACTTTTCCCTTAACATCAAGTAGATTGTTATGATCATGAGAGGGTGAATCTCATTCTCGTTATTCATCTTTTAGCAAAGCCCATGTGTTGTATGGTTAAAATGGGCATGGGAACCTCGGATTTTGAATGACATCACTCCTGCTTTCCTGTTAAGGGCCAATTTTTTTGATGAAACTAGGGTCACAACAACATGGAAGGCAGGCATACCATTCCATCAACATAAGTTCTTTGTCAGAAAAATGAACACTTCTAATTGTGGAGCTTGTCTCTGATTTGACAGTATGGACAATGATTGCACCCTTGGTGCTCAAGAACAGGAACTTCTCCTGACAATACTGAACTGCTCAGGACTCTAGAAACGTTCTAAGGTTCGAAAGTTACTTTGACCTGTTGCCAGAAGTTTGTTTATGTTTACCCAGAGATCCTGGAAACATTGACATATATCTTTCCAACAGCCATGAAGACCGATTACATGTTCTGAACATTATGTGAATCCACTCTTCAGCCTGCAATGGTGTTGTCACTGCCCTTGTCATAAGGAAATCCAAATCCACAGTGAAATGCATCTGTGCACTGACCTAAGAGTTCTATGATTTGTTCATCATAACCTGTGAATAATCGATCACTAACTCCTCTTTCTGTCTTCCCGTGGCCATGACCTATTTCACTTCTTCTGTGACTGATTCTATGTTCCCCTTCATTGTGCCAGATGTAGAAAGTTCAAAAACATGGAGTCGCTCCAGCATTCCCCAGACATTGAGTAAACACGAATTTTCTAGCAAAAGGTGTTGTATCAAGAGTGGCATCAGAAATGATACCTACATGAGAAAGGTTGCGTGAAAATAACTCCGCTGACAGTGAACATGTGATTCCAGGTATTTCTGAAATGCTTAGTTGCATATGAATATGAGCAGGGTCATGATTCCATTGTTGCTATGGTGACAACACTGGGTAACATCTAGCACGCATCCAACAACACAATTGATACCATTTCAAGTAGTGTTGAACCAAGTCTTAACTCCTATGGATATTTGGCTTTGGTGCTAGGAGGAACAAACTAGAGTCAGTGAAGTGGGCCACAGTGAACCAACACCCATCAGTGCACCATTTTGGCTGGATGCTGGCTCAATAGGGTTTTGTTTTTCATTGGGCTCCTAGGTCCCCAAGCCAACCACACCTATTTATCATATTTAGTCTATTTAACACTCTAATTACCGATATTTGCATGTTTTCAAAAAAAATAAAGAAAAGTGTAGTTTTTTGCCCGCCTTCACACTAACCTGCCTACTTGCCTACTATTTCTATTGATTACCTACCTAATACCTAGCTACCTAGCTACCTACTTGCTTGAAACAACATGCTTGCACGAACCTACTTATAAACATATGTGTTACAAAAATTGAATTTTTTGTACAAAAATTGGAGCAAAATTTTGTACAGTGATTAATATCCATTGATGTGCCATTGCAGTCACATTTTAGGGTCAATTCACTTATATTGTCTGGTTTATATGGTGGAATGGTCAATGGTGTCTTCCACTCCATGGACGTTTGGGTGGAGTGGTCTAGTAATTTACAACCTAGCCTTTAGTATAGGAGAAGGGTCTATTAGCATCTCCTTCCGGACTTTTGATCCTGCTCCCTGGCTGAGTAGAGAGAGTACTATTTTCAAATTGTGTAAGTTATTGTTCTTACGACATCATTGTGATGTCAACAAGCAAACAAGATTTTTTCTACCCAGTGAGGGACCAAAATATACAAAAGACAAGCTGCTGCCATGCTTTATGTAATGAGAAAAAGTTGATTATATCAATTTTGGTGTAGCCATGAATTTGGGCTCATTAGCACACTAACCAACCCAACTTGGATCCTCACACCAAGTTGGTGCTGCTAGCATCCGCAATGCCCTCACATTTTGCATATATGCCAACCAAGCTAAAAGGAACATGCAAGAACTCAGGCACTGCAAGGGCCGGCTCCTATCTCAGCAAAACAATGTCCAACTAGTAACATTTTTTTGCCACTAGGGTTACACCCAACCAGACATGAAAAATTGCATCCATCTGAAAATCACATTTTGTGACCACTTGTCATCTTCACATTGGTTAAGCAGCAAGGGGCCATTACATTTTTCGTAAAGCTTACCATGAAAATATAACACCCATTCATGCCCATTTCTAGGGTGGAGGAATACTTGCACACTATAACATGCATGCACATGTACAGTTAAAAAAAACTTCGAAGAGTTTTCACAAAAATAAGGTGCCATCCAAATACATTAAGAAATTTCTCTGGATGTTTTATGGTTATAAACAACAATGTGCAAAGCCTATGAGTCCTTTATGTTAATTAGGTTTTTGGTAAAGCTTTTTTTATTCATTGGTCATGTGACAATAATTGGCAAATCAATGTGAAAAATATTGAATTAGCTAGTTGCTTTCACAGAGTTCACAAAAAAGCCAAATAAGAATATATCCTAATCTTGAAATTAACTTCTTTTCTATTCATTTGAATTGTTGGTTTTTTACTTTGTCATTCGTTTTTCAATATTGATTTTTTGTTTAACATTTTGAATAAATGTGCAAGATTCAAGCAATGAAAGAGGAATTGGTGATACTCAAAATTGGGAGGATGTGTTGCCCCTTATAAGATGTGCTTCTAACTTTGTTTTTATGCAAAAGTTTGTAAAATTTTGACCTCGAAAATTTTTTAAATGTATTTTGTTGCAAATTCCTATTTTGAAAACAATCACCAAACTTTTAAGATTTTTTTGGGTGGAATATTGTTTTAGATTTCAACAAAATATTTAGTTATGGGGCAAGTTTTTATTAGCTATCCAAAGTTTGTATATTTTTTGAAGAACATGCAAGTAATTAATTCTAATTTTTAATAAGATAATTGCTAATTTGTGCCATCAATTTGAAAAAGTTAGTCCATCAAATAACCAACTAAAATTGAACCAACCTCTCAATCAATGGTTTTTCTTTTAGGCCATGCTAATTTTCTTGTCATTGGTTAGGATTTTTTTCTTTTGTTTTGGTGGACAACTTAAAAAGATACCTTTCAAATGACATGTCAACTACAAAAATAACTTTTGTCAGAAAAAATGAAATTGGCATCAAATCAAATACACAATAAATGAAATAGTAGTTTGAATTTCTTATAATCATTGCAAATTAAGAAATTTTCATTTCCTCATGTTGCACCACAATTCAAACATTACAATCCATATTTCCCAACTCTATCACACATAATGACATTTGCATCATAACATTCAAACTCTCCAATTTCAAAGAAGCTCGCAATCGACTCTTAATAACATTTTGTTCTAAAAATCCCTTTTTATAGATTGCAATAAGCATAGGAATCACAAGGATTTTTGTTATCAAAGTTCCATGAGATATGACCAATTGGTGCTTACACAAAATTGTCATGATTGAATCCAATTGATAATTTGTTTAAAAACCCTTGCACATGAGAAAGTAGCTTGATAAAAGAAAATAGTAATGACTCTTTTTCTTTAAAAGTAAACCACTCAAACTCTCTTAACTTCATGAATGTGCAATTAATTAGTTCCTAACTCAACCTAATTTGTTGAATATATAATTTATTAAAAAATATGGGTGTCAAATTGAGTTTTTTAAAAATTAAATTAAATGCTCAACAATGGATTGTTGAAGTATCGCCCTCCTACTACACTAGAAAGCTATTAAATAGTATTAATTTTATAGCTATTTCTTTAATATTTCCAAAGTTCCAGTATTGTGTTTATGCAATGTTTCACTTGTTTGTGCCTAGTCATTTCTTTTTTTGGGCAATTTTTTTGCAGTCTAGTGACAAACATTTTTAGATTAAAAAAAAAAGAATTAGTGTAAATTCGAAAAATTTGCTAAAAACTTGGGGAAAAGATCACCAAATTTTGGAAACCACAAAATTTGAAAAAAGAAACCTTGATTGTGAAATTTCACTTTCACACCTTATTCCGCCTATTTCCACATAGCATAACCGACATAATAGCCATGCCAAATTGTCCCAGGCTAGATGGCCATCGACAGCGTGTGAATCCGGACACCAAGTGGAGACTAAGACTTTCCCACGTGGCTCTTACGTGGCTCTTACTCTACCCTTGGGAGCCCCAGCGTTTTTTTTTCCATGTTTGTCATGTAGCTGAACTGGCAAACATCCATAATACAGTTTAGCCAAATTTGGCTATAAACCCAATACCAAATCAACAAAGGTTTTTTTTTTTGCTTCCTTCACAATTTTGGCAACATACTAGAACCCAATAGAGAAATTTGTCGATATTTCCACCAGAAAAAAAAAAAAAAAGAAAAGCTGTAGAAATTTTATTACTAGAGAACTAAAGAATATAAATTTTTAACCATTTTGACAAAAAATAAATTTGCCAACTCTCTAAATTTAGCCAAAACAAAAAAAGGCTACAACTTAGGGCTAAACCCATAAAGTCATTTCCAAATTTGTAACTTGGATATTTTTCTTTGTAGTCATTTGCATCTAAATTAGGGTTTGCTGTTGTGAAGGGGGAAATCTTCAGTGCTTATGGTGTAACGGTTTGCAAGGAGCCGGGAAGAAGGAAGGGGGTTGTCAACACTGCGCGCGACGACGATGCTAGTGGGCTTACAGCACTGCTACGAATTGAGCACCTTGCTGGAGGTTTTTTGGCAATTTAGTTTTCGACCGAGACAAGGAACGAGTTCAAGCGCAGTAAGGTGGGAAAAATTATCTCTGGAGCTGGAAAGAAAATTAGAGAAGAAAGGGTCCCTAGAGTTTTGTTGTAAAGGAAGTAGGTGTAAGGACTTGAGCTTCAGGGATTTTTTTTGTTCTTTCTTTCGGGCTTGGATTAGGTCACGAGCTGAATTCTGGCATAGACCAACAACTGAAGGCCAAGATTAAAGAAGTGGGTTGGAGGAAAGATCGATCACAGGACAGAGGTGATTGAGAAATCGGCATGCAGGCTGTGATGGAGGCGACGATTGGAGGGTTAGGACTGCTGGGTGGTGTGCAGCTGACTGGGAGCAATGTAGAGTGTCAACTACAGACAGGTAGAGCATGCTGTCAATTAGCCCCATGTTCTTCTGTAGACTCTGTGAGCCTTTTCTCTTTGTCCCATAAAACTGCTGTTATAAGAAGAAGGCAGGAGGCCAAGGACCGGGGTCGAGTCACGACCGTTTTGGCGCAAGGTGGTGGCAGCAGCAGCATGTTGAGCTTGGGCGTTGCTAGTGTCAGGTCAAGGGCTGGGGTTGTTGAACCACCCAGGGGGACACTCGCTGAAAGCTCCATACCTGTAAGAATTGTTTTCCGTTTGCTTGCTAATCTGCTTTACCACATCTTTTTTATGTCCATGAACTCGATCCAAATTTGCATAATGCTGTCAAGATGTTGGTTTTCCTGAACTTTTGTAGTTGACTTGAGGGATTGGGATTTGAAATCCCAGGGGTATTGGGTTCATAGTTCATACCTCGAAGTAAGCAGGAACTGCAATTTTTGTGTGTTGAGCAGCACCCACATGGTGGAAGTCTTAGGTTCAAAGCTTTTTAGGGTTTGATGAGCTGTTTTGTTTTGTCCATTGAATAAAACTAACTTCTTGGAGAAGGGCTACATGGGCAAAGAGAATATGCACCTGTTACTAAGTTCTTGGGTTGTCACCACTTTGATTTGGTACTCTGTTTCTAAGTTGAAGTCTTGTTTGTGTATGTGCTTTTCAGGTTGTGAGAGGAGTGTGTCGGTTCTGAAAGCTGACTGTTAGCTCTTGTCTGTGCAGCAAAAGCAAGGTCATCTTACAGTAGGTGACTTCATGACACAAGCAAGTGACTTGTTTGTGGCTAATATAGACACCACTGTTGATGAAGGTGTGTACTGTGGTCTTTTACCATTATGTTCATTTGTTGATGCATTTCCTACATATGAAGGTTACATTGTGTAATAAGGACTGATTCTCGTTGGTAGCTAAGGGTTGTTGGAATTGCTGTTGACAGCTTTGGAGATTCTGGTTGACAAGCGGATCACAGGCATGCCCGTTGTGGATGAAAATTGGACTTTGGTATGTAAATTTTTGGAACTGACGTTCTGCACATTGTAAACTCATGCAATGCATATGAGTCAATTTGTTGCACATTGGCTTGAAAGTCCCAAAGATCTAGCTGGTACTAACCTTCTAAGAGCCCAAGCAACTGGAATCAGGTCACTGGTGTGAGCTTTTGCATATAAAACCTGTTGGAGGTGCATTCTGAAGGAGATGCCATGAAGAAAAAAATTCTAACTATGTAATATTGAGCAATATACTTTGCATTTCATGTGGAATTGTTTGATGATAAGATGAGCTGTTACATTTTTGTTCAGATGACATTTAGCTCCTTGTTGCTGCCCAATCAGTGTGCCGTTGTATCTGCAGGTGGGAGTTGTCTCTGATTATGATCTGTTGGCACTTGACTCTATATCAGGTATGATCCTGCAGAACAAATGGAATTAGCCCATGTTGCAACACTCATGAGTTGGCTAGACATTACTGGTAGTTGCCAACTCAGGTATGATGTGATAAATGGGTGGAGTGAATTAGCAGTGAATTTGAAAATCTTGGGGGTTTAGTGTGTTCTCAGATTTTTTTGTCTTGGACTTTCCAGACTACAAGAGTTTCATGTACCTGGATAAAGACTCTTTTGGTGGTGGCATATAGCCTAAAAACCTCTTGTGATTTATATTGTACTTCTGGTTGTTTCTCTTGTGCAATTGTGGATTTAGTCATTAACCAAAGTCCTAGGGGCCTTTCATTTGATATATTTGATAAATTTACTTAACAAGAGTATGCATGTATTGACATTATCTGTATTCTGCATGTTCATTCTAATACCTACATTACTGCTAAGTTACGCATTATCAATTGTCCATTCTACAGGTTCTTGAGTCATTTTAGCTCTAAATATTTTCTTCATTTCTCAGATGGTCAATCTTATTGTCCTTCTGAACAATGAAGGCTTCAATTAAAGATGGCCAAATGTTTGCTCAATAGAGAGAAATTTCTGTTTGCAACTCAGAGATTTCCAAATTCTTTTATACAGAATCTCCTAAGTGGGGATCTTTTTTAAAGCCCACTTTGTCTTTGTTCATCTTCTCCCATTTATCTTCTGTATTCTGTCCATTCTTCCTTGTGTACTCTCTCTTTGTTGTTACCTGCTTTGTTCCCTTCTTTGGTGTAGCATGCTACCCAGTATCATCGCTTACACAGAGGGGAAGATTTGTATCAGTAAAGTCATTGCTCTCTGTGCATTTCTTGCAGGAAAAAGATCACCAGAAAGCAGCCTGTTCCCTGAACCAGGCAGGACATGGAGAGTAAGCAAAAGCCCTGAATCCACAGCTTAGGGTTGTTTGTGGTCAAGTATGCAATGGTTTCATGATGAGGGGTTTTTATAGTTTCTAGTTTCTCCTTTGGATCTTTGTGTTATTGCTTGGGTTGCACTGCTCTTTCTGAGTTGGAGTTGATGTTATAGTGTGGTTTGCTCTGGTTCCATACAGTCTTTTGCCTAAACTCTGCTTGTTGCATCCATTTGTAGCCTTTTAAAGAGATACAGAAGCTGTTGAACAAAACTCATGGAAAGACTGTTGGAGAAGTGATGACTCCATCACCTCTTGTTGTTCAAGAGATGACCAACCTGGAAGATGCTGCAAAGTATGCCTCAATTTCACAACTACACCTCTTCTAATTGGAACTTTGGTTTCATGGGAACCTTGCAAGGATTTTGTAATTTGATGGTACTGAAGGAGAGTGGTTTTGATTTGTTGACAGTCAATACTGCATGGTGAATGTGTGCTTGGTGTGCAGGGTGCTGCTAGATTCCAAGTTCAGGCGCTTGCCTGTTGTAGATGAGAAAGGGAGACTGGTAAGTGTCATAGTATCATGAATTGAAGTGTATTGGATAGACATTCTAGTTGCTTTTGTGCAAATGCTTTTCTTCTGTTGATGTTGCAGGTTGAACCCCTAGTAATTCCTGGTCTTGTGCTTGCTATAGATTGGGCTGCTGACAAGGGGTAATGTGGTGAGAGCTGCATTGGAAATGAAGCGAGCTGCTATGAAGGCTGATGGCAACTAAGATATGTAAATTTCCATAGCTAGTCATATATGGGTCTTGTATGCTTCAATCTGCATGCAAACACCTTACAGGCACAATCAATTCATGGAGATAGCAGATAGCCTTCGTAGGTTAATTAAAGTTGATGGTTTTACACACACCTGTTGCAGTTGCCCCAATTCTACTAATTGCATAACATTCTAACAGGGAAAATAGCAAAGGGGTTTTCCTTGCCCCCCATTGACCAAGGTTACAGTTCATGCTGGACTAAATGGAAAATGATCTGATCACAATTTGGAAGCTTGGGTCCTGATGTGTTATTTATTGGGCAGTAATCAGGGTTATTGATCATGGATCCACTGCAAGACTTTAAAGTTGATCGATCTATCTTTACCATGTATATGTATTAGGTAATGGCCATTGGGAGGACCCAGCTGAGCGGTGGGTGGTTGTGAACTGGGTTTGGCCAATCACCATTATCTGTTGTAATTTGCACTCAAGAGAGATTCTGCTACATCATTAAAACCTCTGTAGACAATTTGCTAGTCCTCAGGATGGTCTAGTCTGTCAGTTGCATGGATTTGAACAAGCTGATGACCTGAACGCTAAGGAGCTTAGTGTGAAGAGCGGAATTTCTTCTTAGTGACAATTACAAACCTCTGCATGGGCTTAGGGTGAGACAGAGATATGATGACATACTCCTTAGGTTGTTTCTGTACATGTTATCATCATTGTTTTAAATGAATGAGTGAATTTCCACACTTTATGATGCCTGAGTTTGTACACACTTTTGATTGTGTTGCCTTTTGAACCCACACCCCACATGAAAGCTTGTGGCCATGAACCCTGCAGAGAAACTGGTGTGCACATCAAGAAAACACCACTCCTTGAAACCCATTGTATATAAAAACATGTGATGTAGTGATCACACACTAAACAAGAGTAACAAATTACAAGCAAAAGCAATGTCAGTGTATTTGCAAGACAATGCCCAATAAGAAAAAAAAATTCAATTTTTTTTTGATTGAACCCAAACTATGGTTAACATTTTAAATGTCTTTCTTACACAATATTTGTAAGGAAAATAAATTGATCTAATAGTTAGAATCTTCTCTTTCAACCAAAGGGTTTAGATTTCAATTTTTTTTCAAAAAAATTTTCCTTTCATGAATGAATTGGATGAGAAAAAAATTCCCAAACAACGTTTTCAAGTTAAATGTTCTCACGACGAAAGAGATTTTCCTGAGGGAGAAGATAAGACAAAATGATAATCCCAACCATGTTCCCCAAGAGATGGAGAACAACTTCCTTTGAAAGAAAGGGATTAAGTTGCTCCAAGGAATAACTTCTTAAGCAACTTCTCAAAAGTTTGACAAGACAATATAGAGAGATAAACTTTGTGTAAATAAAATGTTCTTTATATTATTGAAAAGTTCTTGAAACATAGATATCTAAAATTATATTGCATTCTTGATTTGAAGTTATAATCTAAAAGTTATGTTGGAAAAAAAAAATTGAGAGTTTAATTTTTGAAATCCCCTTCTCCCTTTAGGAATAATTTCCCCCAAGGAGATGGGGATTAACTTGCCCAAGAAGCAAGTTCTTGAATGTTTGACAAGAAAGCTAGCTTAGGGGGAAAACATTATCCAAATCAAAGGTTCTTTTTATTATTAAAAAACTTTTGAAACGTAAATATCTAAAATGATCTTGCATTCTAGATTTGAGACTATGAGTTAAAATCTATGATGAAAAAAAAAGTAGAGTGTCAAATTTTTATAACTCCCTTTTTCCCCATGGAGAAGAAGACTCAATTGCTTTGTGGAGAACAAAGAATGGATGTTGAAAATTTGATCCCCAACTTTTCTTTTCCTCAAATCGAAAATGCAAGATTATTTTAAATTTGTATGTTTCAAGAACTTTCCAGTGGTATAAATACCATTTTTTTTGGATGACATTTGCCCCTAAATCTTTTTGTCAAATGTTTAAGAATTTGCTCCCTGTGGGAAATTGTTCCTCAGTCTTTTTCTTCATGAAGCAGAAGAAAGTCACTTAGTCCATTTCCCCAACAATTCCCCTGTTCCCCTAGGGCAAAAGCAACTTAATCCTCTTCTCAATGGGGGAAATTACTCCCCAAGGGAGAAGGGGACTTGGAAAATTTAACTTGCAATTTTCAACTTCAACATCACACATCTATCAACAACGCAACAATGTTTCCTTAAAAGCAAATATAGATACTCCTTATTGTAGTAGGACCTACACCAATATCTTTCTCCATCTTTGGAAGTTAGCATTGTCCCTATCATGCACATTGTTCATCCATCACTAGTGAATATGCAACAATTTTTTTCAATAGCAAATGACATGGGAGCATCCAAATCTTCAAAGCAACAAAAAGGCACCTTCCCCACAAGCAAACAATGAATGAAAAATAAGGAAAAGAAAATCCTATGCGGATAAGACCCAAGGCTACGAAATGACAATCAATGATAACAAATAAGACTTAAGACAAGAAAGTTGTTTTCTATCACATATCAACTAGTGACAAAGGTGCACTAGCTATGATGTGTGGAAGAGATGAAGAACCATGACCAAGTGTAGAAATTTATTGAAGAATTGTTATGGCTTGCACATGTTGTAGGGTTGGACACACGTTGTCAATAGTGAGAAATGAACATCAAAAGGATTTTTAAAAGGCCGATAATGACACACGATAGTGATATGTGCACAGATGATAATAAATGAATCAAAACAAGAATGAAAACACCCATATGTCTCGATAGCAAGGGGAATGAAATCATCACCTAGTGTTTGTTTGGTGTAGGATCGTGTTTACTCTTAAACATTCATAGTCATTGGATGTGTTATTGGCGTCAATGTTCATTACACCACACCTATGTGAGTCAAGTTAGCAAAGATAATGTCCATAAAAGTACGAAAGCCATCTCTGGTAATAAAAATATCCACTCATCATCTGATGTGGTACGGGAAAAGATGAAAGACCTCCCTCTAAACATGTGTTCCACTCTCCAAAGCAATAGGTGCAATAATATCCCGAAGTGTGTTGTGGGTTGTTATACAATCACTCCCACAAAGGCATCGAAACAAATGGGTATCTAAATTATCAATGGTATGACCACATTGACACCATGAAAGCCTGGATACTATAGGATGTGGCAAGCCAAGACAAGTATGTAGTGTTGTAAGAAAGTGGGCCTTTTCAAAAGTATCAAAAAAAAGTAACAAAAAATTTATAAATAGTGAAGTATCAAAAAATGAAAAAATAAAATCCACACCCCCCTCCCCCCTTCAAAAGTTTAAAAAATTGAAAAGAAAACCCATGCCCCTTTTCCCCTTACAAGCCACAAAAAAAGCAACAAAAAACTTATAAATAGTAAAAGTAATAAAAAATACAAAAATAAAACCCACACACCCTTCCCCCCTCCACCTTCAAATAAAAGTCCATCTTTTGAAGGAGTGAAAGAAATGTTTTGTGGTCAACCATGTTTTTCTTCCCCCACCCTAAAAACCCAACCCCCCCCCCCACCCTTTTCTAAATAACATTGAATAGTCTGCTTTCACATTAAATTGGACTCTTCAACTTTTGAAATAGTCAATAATGTTTGTTGATTTTACTGTAAACTTGGGGGTTTAAAAATTACAAAAAACTACTAAAACTAGGTTCAAATAGGTGAATGGTTTTCATGACCAACCATTTGCAACGACCACATTGGTTGAGGACAAAAATACATGACCCACCCAACCCCCCATCCCCCCCATGACCTTCCCACTCAACCCACTTTTGGGGGGAAGGGGGGGGGGGAACCTTCAATCTTCTCCCACTGTGATCATAATGGTTAGATCATACTAATAGGTTTTGCCAATGTTATCAAGTTATGCCAATGATAAACAAAATGTTGGTGGGGTAGGACAAGCTAATAACCAAACACTTGCTCCTAAACTCGCACATGAATAGAAACATGTTCGTGTGATATCCAAATGAACATCTACTAGAAGGGAAACAAACTCCTACTCATGTAAGCAATTCACCAAAGAAGCTTACAACTAGGGGGTAAGATTAAACCCCTAGGTTTTCAAATGGTGGGACATGAGAAAAAACACCTTGGGGTAACATGGTTTAGACATCTCATAGTGCCACCTGGAACAGGAAAATGCTAATTTCAACTTGTGTAACATTTAGAAGAACATGGCAATCATCTTACTAGAATCAAGTCACAAGAGCAAGAATGATTAGTGCCCAACACCCTAAAAATGCGAAAGCAACAATCTGAACTACAAAAGGGAACCCAAACTTGTTTAAGAAAATTTTAAAAATTACCTATCGACGAACTAAGTAACTGATATAACCACCAAAAGATCCCACCCCAAATAACTTTTCCAATGTAATTTTAGTGCGAATAACGAATTCAACATAATGTTACAAAATACTTGGAGATGGGAACATTATATGAAACAAATAGTTTAAGCACTAAGCATAACACAACAAAAACATCATAAAAGCCAAATGAAGATTTTCCAACATAAGGGAATTAGATATTGTCCCAAGATCTTCATTGATGCGCTCCCAAGCTTTTTGATAGACTCAAATATGAGTCTGAAGTGAACACATTGGTAGAGCAAGGAATTGGGGGCACGCTCTTTGACTTGTAACACTTTGGGGGGTAGAGGGGCATGTTGGAGCTCCGGGATGGGACTAGGAAGATTGACAAACATTTAATCATTCACACGGACCTACACAAAACCAAACAAGTTGGTTAATGCAGAGTTGGAGCACTTTTGGTGTTAAGACAAGCCATGAGCAATTCAAACTCACAAGATTCACCATGGCTCGGACTTGGGGGAAGTTACCACCTTCCCCCTTATAATATTTCTTGTACTTCTCCACAAGGCCCAC
Organism: Sphagnum tenellum; assembly: GCA_963921925.1. NCBI lineage: Eukaryota > Viridiplantae > Streptophyta > Sphagnopsida > Sphagnales > Sphagnaceae > Sphagnum > Sphagnum tenellum. Next base: position 3,675,185 of record OY998158.1, read on the forward strand.
ATCCAAATGACATTTTATCTCAAAGTTAGGATTCTTGTAACTTTGGGGCCCCATACCTTTGCATGCAGACCTCATATTGAAATGAGGTTTAAAGAAAAGTTATAGCCTCATTGAAAGCTTTCCAACTATATGTCGCACGCCACCTGAACACAAGGAAATCGGGTCGATTTTTTACTTTTAATGTTAGGGGGTCAAATTAGTAATTTGACTTGTGGCCCTTCTTTTGGCCATAACTTGTGTTTCAAATGTGCAAATGGGTCATGCAAGACCATTTTAAACATCTACATACAACTTTCCAATGGTTTTTCCAATGGTATAAAGAACTTTTCAATCCATTGAGTTTTAGCCCTTGCAATTGCTTTTTGACCATTTGGGAGTCCACCGGGACTTCAACTCCCAAGGTGGAAGCTCCCTTAGGAGTGTGAAGGTTTATTCCCTCACACTTTCTTTCCCTCCTAGGCTTCTTTTCTTAGCCCGCAACCTTGCAAGCCCTTGCCTTGGTCACAAGCCCAAGGTTAAGGTTACAACACTCATGGAAAACTTCAACCACAAATTATTCAACAAATTATTTGGATCCCACCGATGCACCTAAAATACAAAAACCCAAGGCAAGAATAAAAAAACCAAGAGGATGTGATATAGAATGGTCCAACTTTTAAAGAGACCAAATTACACATTCATTAGTTGCACTAAAATACCAAATGCATTCTTCTTACAATTGTAAAAATGCAAGAACCACATTTGATGTGAAACCTATTATATGTGTATCATCCACCAAGGAAAGGAAAGCATAAGTAAGGTGGGTTACTATTATAAAACAAAGAGCGCAAAAGTGAGCTAGAATAAACAATGCTCCTTTTAATCGTGTACCTAATTTCGATGAAATGATTATGAAATCCCCATGTCAAAAAGCTTGGGAAAAATACAGTGGGGATGAATGTGCAGATAATCGTCAAACAAATGGGAAGAATTAATCCAAAAAACCAAGCGAAGGTCATAACTCTTGAAAAAATGGTTGATCATGACATTAAATTGAAAGCGTTACAAACATCCACCCATAGCACCACCCAAAATGGGTACAAATTTAACATCGTTCAAACATCATGAACCATTATCTCACACCCACCACAAGTCATTACATCAAACTAATGAGGACTAAAATCCTCCACAAAAGTATCCCTAATTTGAATAACCAAAGTGTAGGTGATTAAACGATAGGCCACTTCATTGATCGCGATGGGACATATGCTTCTGGATTGCTTCTCTAATGACAAAAATCGAGATGTAAAAAATAAACATTATACTAAAGGTGGAACATGACATTGAGCAATGTGCCCACATACCTCGAAAAAAAGGTTGAAGCCACTTGCAGAAGCATATGGGACAAAACAATTTGGTAGAAGTTCATACACCATATTCAAAAGGCCATTGGGAGAAAGACATAGTGAACAAGCCAAGATAAAAACAAATGTTTCATGATCTAAAGTAACCTTTGTCTTAGGATGGAAATCATCAACAAAAGGGGTGAAATCAAACTCAATAGGTGGGTGGAAAAGGTGGAGGATTCTTGTGGTTTCACTAGATGGGGTTGTAAATGTGTTTGGAGCTAATGCGCATATTGCTTGAACGTATTCCCCTACATGAGCAAAGGCTTGTGTGCAATGTAATCATGTGCTCTTCCTATAATGCCTCCCAATTACCACCCATGTATTAACGTAAGCAAGTGCGAGTCTCTTGGTGGCCTTTTTCACCACCCTATGAACGAAAGGACGAACACTTAAAAGGGAATAACAAAAAAAATGCCATGTTACAACATTGTAAAAATCAGATGCTAGTCAAAATTAAGGGATATATAAAGTTCGTTGAACATTAACTTGAAACACATATGGGATGTGATGGTAAAAATGACAACATGATAAACCCAAATGGAAACATCAATGATGTTTATGGATGTAATCCATGTCCATGCTAAAGAAGGAGGAAAACATGGCAAAGTTAGGGATAACATTCCCCTTGAAACAAATAGTTGTCTATGAATGACGCATGAAAGTTGGTGTCGTGTTACCCCCCCCCCACATTGAATAGACGACCACAAGGACATGGAATGCGAGGTCGCATAAGAAAGGATTACACGACAAATACGAAAAAAGCTTTTAATGGGTGTGGCGAGTGAAACATAAAAGGGGTTAACAGACCCAAAAAGGGTGAGGGGAGTGGTGAAGTAAACTAAGAAAGGTGGGAATGGTGGGTGGATGGATGAAAACTAAGGTACATATGGGCATAGGGGTAAAGTTAACAATTGGCACCTGATACTAGGACAGTTGGGATGCTCAACAACGTTTCAAAGACAAATAACCCACATGGTTTGCCATGCCTATCCCCAACCTAACATATATAGTCCAAAATTGGGACCCTAAATCTCAATCTTGGAAACCCCCTTAATCCCCTTCAAATCTTAAAACTATTGCTTCAAAAGAGGTGTACTTAGAAACAAAGCGAAAAAACAAAAAGAAGACACATGGCAATAGACTCACGAAAACCCACAAAATGGGTGAGAATAGCAAATGGAACCAGCTACGGATTCACCATTGCTCGTGTGCTATTCTCAAGGGGCCCTAATCAACTGCGCTACTTGCTCTGGCTTGCTCCTATGTCGCTTTGCATCACCCTGCTCAACCTCGCCCTGCCCTAAACACTAGTACTACTAGTAGTGCGTCACCCTGTCTACTCAACCTTGCCCTACCCTAAACACTAGTACTACAAGTAGTCCTGCCACTATTCCTACACTCTCAAAACTCTAATAACTCTATTCACTACTATTTTCTCAATTGATGTTGCCCCTCTCTCAAACCCTATCCCAAAAGCCTATCTGCTTTTGCTACTCAGCAACTCATGTGGAGCTTGGAGCACACTGCTTCCCTTAGCCAGCTATATTATAGTTAGAAAGCTTGAGCACCACATGTCCTCTACTGCCACTGGCTACCACTGGTTCCCAGATCTAAGCTAGCACGGTTTTTCTTCTCCACTGTGTACCGATGTTGTTGCTGCTGGTGGCTGTTGCCATTGCGCTACTACTCCTACCACTTCCCCATCACCGCTATAGCTGGACCCACTGAAACTTTACGACGCTCGGATGCGCACAATTTGCCTCTACGATCCCTTGAGCAAGCCATTGGTTTTCTTCAGTACTCTTGAGGCTGTCTTTTGTAGAGTCAGGATGGGAGATGATGATGATACTCTTTCTTCTTCCTACGAGAGGCCTAACAGCTTTGAGTTAATCCTTCAAGATATCATAACTCTATAAGAATCTCAAGTTCCAACACAAGTCAAAATAGTTTGAGCTAACTTGACATTCTGTAACTTCTCCCTTTTCCTTTTTTCTTACTCCTTTGTACACATTAAAAAAATCAAAAGAAACCTTTGCAGGTTTCTAATAAAAAATAATCATCTTTCAAGAGTCCTCATATAAAAATGGATCTATTAGGCTACCTAAGGGCCAAAATCTCTTGAGCTACAATGTACTTATAGTGAATCTAAACACAACATCCTTGCCTACCAAGGCAAGGCCAAAAAACACACACACAGGCACAATTTGATGATGATACTTGTTTTCTCCAAGTTCCAGCCTTCTTTTTTGGTGACAAATTTTGCCCAAATGCAGGAAATAAAATTTTGGGTAAGAGAATTCGCCAATTTTAGGGATTTTTTTTTTGGAAATTTTTTTTTTGTCATATTCCTAGCTGGGTTTTAGAGGGGTTCAGCATGTGTTTTTTTTTTGGAGAAATTTTGCAACTTGGCGAATTTTCTTTTTAGAAAAAGCCAAAAAAAGAAAAAAACATGTGAAAATTTTGTGATTTTTAGGGATTTTTTCCGCCATTTTTCAAATCTTATATCTTAATTCACTTAGTCCGTCTGTCTGTCTGACCCGACCGTTTTGCGTTTTAATTTGCCGGCAGAACCGGCACTCGGCCCCAGGGGGGTACTGTGGGAAAATTTTACCTGTCTAGACCCTGTGCTGGAAGCGACCTTTTGTGACAAACAGTTTTGGAAATAAAACTTTTATGCAAGCCAATGAGAAGGCTCAGAGCATGCAATCATGAGGGGTCCAGATTTTTTTTTTCTTTTTGGGGGCAAGGTGAGGGATTTTTTTTGGGGGGTTTTTTGGCCTCTTTCCAAATGTGTTCTCATAGGGTTCCTACAAGTTCTCAAAGTGTTCCCAAGTTGTTCCTCAAGAGGATCCTGATAGCACTACCTCAGATTTTGCAACCAGGGTCCAAAGAGGTGCTTCTACATGGTGGGAACCCATTGAGAACTTAAAAGGGAACAAAAGAAAAAAGAAAAAAAATCCTCTCGCTCCCTCCCCCACAAAACTGAAAGAAAACAAATCTAGGCACTTTGAGTGCGTGCTGAGCCTTCTCATTTATAAATTTTTTTGGCCAGAGCCAATACCCCCCCATGGCTGTGACGGAGCCCGGCGTAAGAGAGTTGTGCGTGTTTGGTGGGGGAGGGCGGCGATGGCGGGGCAAAAGTCTCACGAGTGAGTAGTGTAAGTTGCTTACTTTGCTCCAGAGGACAGAAGTTGCTTGGAACTGGGAACGGTGAATAGTACGGACCCCTGGGGAAAAAGAGAATTTTAAAAAAAAAAGTGTTGCAGTAGTGAAATCGGTCATAAACAGATTTGGGTTAGAAGGTGTGTTTTTCTATCATCGAGGTGTGTTGCGTTAGCCAGACCCATATTTAAATTTTTCGTGCCAATTCTAAATAGGTACCTTACCTACAACTGATGTTTAACACAAAATAATTCACACAAGGTCTAATTTAAAAAGAGAAATTTTACTGATTTGCTGAAATTATTGAGAATTGAACTCCCATTGGGTTACTGTTATAAGTACGCAACACAAGGTGTACTTTGCATACTTATTCCTCGATTGTTGAAACTCTGGAAAATAAAATTTGAAATTATCAAACCTTATTTAAATAAAGAAATATTCAGCAAAGAAGATCAGAACATCAGCTGTAGGCATGGTACCTACCAGAAATTTATACTTGGAGAATGCATGAAGCCATACAAAAATGTAGATGTGTGTGAAGCTATGAGTTTGGATCTTGGCATGTGAATGGTTCCCAGAAGTGAAAGCACAAATTTTGTACTAACAAAATGGACTAACACTCCAGCTTAATACCACGGTAGCTTAGCAGGTTTAGCACCTTGATGTCAAATATTTAATATATTTTCTTCTAAGATTCTGGCATAACCAGTAAAAAAATCATGAAGATGTAATTTATTTGGTAAGTACACATTAATAATTTCTAAAAGTCCTGAGTTGTTTTTCTCATAAGTATTTAGTGCCAAACCTGCTAGGTTACTAAGGAATCAACTATCAACCAAAGATATCAAGTCAAACCATCAACCTTGGCTTGGCCTATGCATTCACGAGGCAGTTGGCCTGCTAGAGCCTGTAGCTAGGCTCAAGGTAACTAATATCTAGTCCAAAGAAGGTGAAGGTTATCAGTGAGAAGCATAGTACTGACAGGAATGAGAAAAGCTTCAGCAGTTTCCACTCAAATCATATCATAAAGTATATAAGAAGGGTATACAAAGTTGCTTGCACAAAGCAAATAATGGGTATCTCAAATGAAAATCAGTAAACCACAAAACAAAGAGAATAGAAGCTTAAGAATTTGCATAGAGGACATGCTACAGTGTGGAGGAGATGGTGCACAGGTCTGTTGAGTTCTCACTGGAAAGAAAAAACTCAAAGTCAATCAGCAATCACAGACGTCAAATTTGTCTCATAAGTACATCTCATTTACATGCTAGGCTATACATGTACCTCTTCAAATTCAATACCTACAAATTTGCATATTTGCAACATTGTATAGACTCTTTTTTGTGTTGCAACATACCTAGTGCAATTTGCTTGACCTACCCGTTAGTGTTGATATTCCAGAGGAAGCTGCCAAAAGCACCAATGCACTCATTCTCCAGTGACTCCACTCCCACCAGTTCCATCACCTGTTCTACAAAACTCTGCATTGTCCAAACAAAAAACTACCAAGTGCTTGCTTGTCACTTAATCCAGATCCAATTTGGATCTCTGAAATTCTCGATCCCCTTTAGAATTGTTGCCTACTGATTGTCACCCACACCCATATGTAGGGAACAAAATGAAAATAATGTCACAATTGCAAACAAGGATTAACCAGACAATGAGGTTGAATGGTGACATACCATCTTTGTCTCGGCATCAATATCACCTCCAAGGTATGACCAAGTCAAGCAGACGTAAGAGGTTCACAATCAATGACTTTCTGGGAGATACATCATTCTGCTCACAATAGACTGAGATTCTAGCAAAGGTTTTCTGGTTCTTTGGGAATCCAGGATATATCTATGTAGCCACCACTTTTTCTTCCATGTATCAGATCTAACAACAGGAGTCAATTGCTCTTGAAGATCGCATCCAGTATGAACCGGTGGTAAACTTTCTTATGAACCCTGAGCTCTATGACTTGATCTCTCAATGCACTTGTTTGGGGTGGCAAAATTGCTTCCCAAAAACTCTTTGACAACCAGTGATTGATTTTTGAGCATTGCATGAAGAGTAAGGAGCACCACATATCGCAGGACTGGTAGCAGCTTGATTTCCAAGGCAGTGGCAAGATTCTTCTGGCTACATGTGGGATGCTAGAAATTCAGCGATGGTTTAGAAATTCAGCGATGGTTTCGCGTTTAATTCGTCGGTGGAACTCGCCTGGACAGTCGAACGTTCTACCATAGAAAGGCCGGACAGTCGAACGTTCTACCATAGAATTAAATTTAATTAATAGACTTGACTGACATCAAATTATATCTGTTGATAATTAATTAGTTACACATCTTTGAATGACTGTTTTTTTTTTATTATTATTTTATTGACTTAGTTTGACCTCTTGGGAATCCGATCTATCGTATTTACTTTTACTGGGTGTTTTTCGAATTACTTCAAATCCAGCCACCTTCTTAATTATCTCTCGCAGGAAAAATTACCGACAGAACCGGCAGGGCTAACCCGCGGGGCAGGGTAGGGGCAGGGCAGGGCAAGGTATGGGTGGGGCAGGGCAGGGCAGAGTGTCCAAGGCAATAAAAAATAAAAAATAAAAAATAAGAAAAAATAAAAAACAGTGGCCAAAGGCTACAGGCACCCACGAAGGACTTCACAGTGGCCTTCGGCCATGGGCACCCACTAGTGAAAATAATTATCTCTAAAAAGACGATATGACAGTCCAGTAAAGATTCTACCAACAAATCTCAAATGAATGTCGCAGCCATTTTTCATCCACCTCTCGCTCATCCTCATGGACAGAAAACGTACACGGCCAACTTGTTTCCGTCCTCAGATTTTTGGCGCTGTTCAAGGATCGTGTTGAAACTGAGAGGAAAAGGGGTTTAGGGTTTTGAAGGATTGAGCCACAATTCACTACTAAACCCGAAGCGCTTATTACGAAGTTAGTTGTCTAACTTGAAACTGTGGATTCGGAAATGCTGCAGCAAAGTTTTGTGGGTTTTTCTGTTGGAAGAAAACGCATATGAAGAACTGTGCAATCCATCGAATTGTGCATCTTTTCCCTGAAAATTTTGAGGAGAAAGTAATAAGACGACAAGGAACCAAGAGGCTCAAAGAAGAAGCATCAAGTAGTATTTGAGGACAAGTGCGTTTTTGTGAAAAGCTTATTATTGTGGAGAAAGTAAATAATAAAACTAGGAAGCAAAAGAGATTCAGAGAAGAAGCGCATTTTCAGCATTTGAGGAAAGAGCATTTTTTTTTTCTGAACTTTTTTGTGGAGAAAGTCAAATTAGGGAGCGAGAGCTTTAAAGAAATAGGTATTTAGTATTTGAGGAAAAGCTTCCGAAGAATTTTGGCTTCCTTGTGGAGCGAACAAGGCAGCAGCAAGTGTGCCCATGGCTTCTTCTTCTTCTGCTGCTGCTGCTGCTGCTTCCACTTCAACTTCACTCTGCTGCTCATTACAATCTCCTACTGCAGCAGCTTGGAGAAGTTTGTTGCCTACTAGTAGCAGTAGCAGACAATCAAAGAGATTCTGGTCTGCTTGCACAACAATCCGTGCCTGCTCGACTGAGTCTCCAGATCCTCATGGTATGTACTGCATTTTCTTCCCTGACAAGCGTCCTCTTGCCTAGGGTTTGTGCTTCCAATGTACAGTCCATGTGAATTCTGTCAATCAGATCAGAAGCAGCATTTGACTCTCATTTTGTTCCACTTTGGTAGATAGAGGAGGATCAGGTAGTGTCAAGATGCCGACTGTGGGAAGGAGAAGAGCAGCATTGGTAGCAGTGGCAGCAGCTGCAGTGCCCCTGCTATCTGCACTTCCTGACTTGAGTGTATTCCAGTCACAGGAGACAAGCTTTCAAGCTCTGGCAGCTTTGTAAGCAAGCAATGGTCTTTTTTCCTTTCTGTTGAATTCAAGTTTATGTATCTCCAGTTTTAACTTTCTGTCTATTCTTGTTCCAATAGGATTTGATGCCTTCCCCCCCACCTGTCACTACTGCCCTCTTTTCATCATTTTTGAACTTTCAGCAGATTTGTTTAGAATTGTCTTCTTGTAAAAACCTTGTCCTCTTGAAACAGGGATGAGAGCTCAACACTTGAATTGATACAGACTGAGCTGCGGAAGGTTATTTCAAAGGGCAAAGCTCCAGGGGTCTTGCGCCTTGCTTTTCATGATGCAGGCACTTTTAACATCACCAAACTATCAGGTACTCTGCGCACTGAGGGTCTCTTTCCATCAGGCTTCTGTGATCACAGTTACACACAGTGTTGTGCTATGATCAGCAGCCTAATAGAAAGCCACTGACATAGGGCCTTGTTACTTGCCGCTGGGACGGTTGCTTTCTATTGTAGAGCTACAACTGTTGTGAAAATTTGTAATTAATCACGTTAGGAAACTCTGAGAACACATGCTCTCATGAATAAAAGGACAGATGTCATGGTAAGGTGAGTCACAGTTTGACTCACAGCTCTCACAGCTCCTGTAATTGGTCCATGCTTGATTGGTAGAGCTGTGAGCACAGCTACTTGAAAACATGGAATGGAAAGCTGCTGTAGTCACAAAATCTGTGACCACAACAGCCTAATGGAAAGATGTCGTTACTCCACATCCTGCTCTCCACATAATTCATCATCTTAATCAGTAATGGAAAAATGCAGGATTCACAGTTATGCATTTTATGTGCTACAAGGTTTTGTTTCTGCACAGCATTGTATTGTGTGATAGCTTGATTTCATGAAACAGTCTGCATATGCCTCTGCTAGCTTCTATAGGCTTTGGGGTTTTCTTTGCATGTCAGATTTTTCTTGTGTAATTGCTAGTAGCTGAGTTCAGACGTAAGTGTGTCCAATGGGGATTGGAGTCTCATTTATGCACTGGGTTTTATGCATTTTGTTCCAGTAGAAGCATCAAATCCTTATATCTGGCAACACTTGGAAATGGTTTGGGTTCAGGGGGTATGAATGGCTCCATCATATACGAGCTTGAAAGGCCTGAAAATGCAGGACTCAAACGCTCAATAAAGGTCTTCTGAACATTCTCATTGTGGTTTGTATGATTGCAAATTGTTACACTTGATGCTAGAGAGCTAGCCTTACTGTTTTCTGACATGGGCTTTGTAGGATAGGCATAGCTTCATTTTCCCTGTCAAAGTTTCTTTGTAGTTTCCATGTGTAAGAGTGACATAGTGATGATTGTAGGTGCTGCAAAAAGTGAAAGCTGAGCTGGATCCAGTAATTTCTGGTGTGTTCTCATTGGGTTGTTTCTTCCCTTTCTATGGACCTGTCATTTGCAATTTCACTAGTTGTTGCAGTTACTTGTTTGACACAATGTCCTCAGAGAATAATTATGGCAAATGTCTGGGAGATTTGGCAACAGGGAGTGCTAGTATCTTTGTAATCCCCCACATGCACCCACACACATACACAAAAATGGACACTAAACCTTCTGCTGGCCTGGCAGTGTCTTGGGCAGATTTAATAGCTGTGGCTGGGGCAGAGGCAGTGGCAGAATGTGATGGACCTCGCATACCTGTTGGACTTGGGCGCCATGATTCTGTGTAAGATTCATTTTTTCAGTATATTCTCTGCACTGTTTCCACTAGGTCAAGGTTGTATCTGCACTTCCACAGTTTGCATCTGCAGGTTTTGTCTGCACACAAAATCAGGTTAATGTCCATACAGTCAAAGAGATGAGCATGATGAAGTGATCTGTGTGTCATAACAGTGAGCCAGATCCTGAAGGACAGATGCCAGAGGAGACACTAAGTGCGAGTGCACTCAAGCAATCATTTCATGGAAAAGGATTCACGTAGGTCATGTTTTTTGTTTATGTATTGTTTAGCCATTTCAACTTGCTGGATTGTAGAAGCAAAAAGGTTTGGGTCATTTTAGTGCCGGTTTCTTGTTTCATCAACTTTTTGAAAGCTCTGGATAGGAAGACTTTTCTGCTCACAATACTCAAAAGGGGAGGGGAGGCCATGGGTAGGACGCAGGAACTAGTGGTGCTATCAGGTGCACACACATTAGGGGCAAAGGGCTTTGGGAACCCAAACCTTTTTGACAACTCATACTTCCGGATACTTCTACAAAAGCCCTGGAAAGCTCCAGGTATGAGTTTATGCTGTTCCCAGGTGTCTTCACAGCTATTAGATGTGGCACCATCAGGGCTTGAAACCTTCTGCTGTCAGATAACAAGTTTCAAGATTCACAGTGTTTACTTATATTTAAGCATGCAGGATGTTGATTTGAATTTCTCTGCATGATATAGGAATTTACATGGCATGCTTAGATTACTTGCACCCTATGTGCAGGTGCTGGAGAGGGGATGACTGCAATGATTGGACTGCCAACAGATAGAGCACTCAGTGATGATGATGAGTGTATACAGTAATTTCCCAGCCAACCCCTGCCTGAATCTTACCTTGCAATTCATAATTGTTGACCTCCACTTGTGCAAAATGCTCTACTTGCTATAGACCTTTTTTAGAACAGTTGTTTGACAAAGAAGGTAGTTGTCTTTCTGTAGATCTTTTCTGGGTTTTTGAATGAATGCTGATGACGTTACATGCAGATTTCATGAGGGTGATATGACTAATGCAGGTGGATTAGAGTTTATGCGGGGGACCAAGGGCGATTCTTTGAAGATTTTTCCACAGCATATCTTAAACTTGTCAACACAGGAGCACAGTGGGAAAGAAGTTACATGTAGTACCATGTGGTGGGGGACACTGTGCACTTCTACTTGGAGCCTTTTTGGTATTCCAAAACTTAGACCCTTCTTCCTTTCATTCCTATACTACAATTTGTGGAGAATAAATTCTGTGGGAAGGCAAATTGAGAATTCACAATGGAATGCAATGCTCCAATTGCATCAGAAGTTGAACATGTTAGTTTTGGAAGCATTGGGTTCCTGCAATGCCACTCCAGGTGTAGCCATAAGTAACACAATGGCCCAGAGGCCTTTCAATCTGAACATTTGTTCATTGAATCTGGGTACATTTTCAACCCTTCAGTAAGCCAGCTAGTGTGTGCATGATGAAGAACTTTTGTAATGCAATCTTGTGTAGATCTTCTTAAGGCAACTGGTTTCTCTGGTTTCCCTTCATATTCTCTCTTCATCTGTTGTTATTTAGTGAATCTTGATTCTTGTGTGTGTGTGTGTGTGTGTGTGAGAGAGAGAGAGAGAGAGAGTTGAAATGACAGAAGAGGCCTTGATAAAAACAGTGGAAATTGACACTCAGTTACTGGAGGTTCTCAACATAGATACAATATATATACCGTTTTTAAGCCCAATAGGCTTTCATCCTGAATCTCAAGATGCAAAATAGGTAAAACTATATCTCGAAACTTCATTTCTTTTGGTCCTCAGTCATCTATTCTAGTAGATGCAAGGAGCAACTTATCATAATGCTGGCTAGTCTTTAGATCAAACGCCCACGCTGGCGTTTGAAAACCCTTCAAGAATGAATTTTGACATTTTTGGGGCCATGTTGCTCTATAACTGATGAATGAATGAGGCCTACCATATAACAGGTAGGTACATCTATAGTTGTTAAATCAAATGTTAGCAGGCTGGGGGAAGAGAGCAAATTGAGGGGGAAATCAGCCATCTGGGGTCCAAGCCATGAAGGCTTCCAGAAGCTGGGTGAGACAATAATGGATTAGATCCCACCACTTTGCTGAAACTAAGTATTCTTACAAAGCAAATGTGCTTTGACTAGTACATTCCTTTGACCAAATAGCTCAAGGAACAAGTAAGGTGGAGGCAGAGTGGAGGGGTAGGGTGGGTGCAAAAGAATCATCTGTGCAAACATAAAAGTCTATGAAGGCACAAAAGTGCCACAATATCCCACACCCATTAGCAAGAATGCAACAGCCTGGCAAAACAGGTAGATGAAGAAGTGGTTTTTCCCTTCGTAGTGGAAATCGTAGATTGCACAGAAGAACAAGAATGCTGCTGTCCAGAGCTCCAACATATTTAACCTGGCAGAAACAAGTTTTGAGTTGTTATTGTCAGAACCAGTGCAGCTTCCATCGCTTTCTTTGTACTCGTAGGATCACTCCTTAAGGACTTCCAAAGCCATAGTCTTCTGGAAAGAAAGAGCAATGTTTGAAAGCCATTTTTATCTTAGCAACATGTTAAAGGAAAATTATAGTTCACTGGATTGGTATGTACAAAGAACTGAGGCATGGGGAGGAAGGATCTCAAACAACACACACACACACACACACCTGTCACCCAGTTTCCAGCCTTTGATAAGTACATTGCTCACAAGGCGTTGCAATGATCTCTTTCCTGAGAGTTTGGAGGACATCTTGTACTTCATTAGGTTTCCAAGCTTCTCTGTGACAATCCATTCATTGACACGACCGAGGTCGAAAAGCCCAATGAAAGTGGCCTTGGTGCGATGCAGCGACATGACATTCTCAAAGAGGACCCAGAACACCAGCAGGTGCAAAGACCTGCACCAATATAATTGCAACCCCAATCTTGTAGTTAACAGCTAGCTACACTGCATATGGGTACTTTTGAGTGCATCCTCTTATTTCCCATGTCTACAAGCATCTCCAGCAGTGCTCAGTATGGGGCCCTGCACTGGAAATCTTGGATGAGGTGCAGCAGTTACATCCAATGGGTTCTGTGGAAGACTGATGTGACCCTGAAGAATGCACATCTTCCAGGGCCTTCCAAGAGTCCTTGAAGAGTACTAAATGCAGTCAAGTTGTATTTATTGACTACTCCTGGTTTATGGTTGTCTACATAGTTTGATTGGTCCAGGTGTGTTGCTATTAGTAGTCTCCCACCTATTTGCAGTCCCAGTTTTAGTTTTATGGGTTGGATTGGAACTAGAACTGGGATATGAGAAACATTCTTGCAGGGTTACATACTGAGCACCTCTGGAGATGCTCTAAATATCACTAAACATGAGAAGATCGCAACAATTGCAGAAGCAAAAAACTTGTTGAGGAAAGGGAGCAATCTATCCATACTTGGGAGTGCTGATGGCATTCAAGATGGTGATAATGGATGGGATGTACACAGCTCCCCAGAGCGGCAGGTCCACTTCTGGCACCAAGACTGTCGCAGGGATGACGACGCAATAGAACACGAATGTAACAACATGTGCAAGTACCTTGCGAACAAAGAAGAATGCATATAGCATGTGCAATTTTTTCCACAGCTTCACTTTCTGCGGCCCATCCAAATGTTGAGTGGAAATTAGATTTCCTAGCCTTCATTATTATATACCATGGGTGGATGATGAACAATGTTTACATGACAAAAAATGACAACCAAAGCTCAGTATATTATTTCTTTCATGTGGGTTGGAGGAGGAGGTTTACATACCTGGTTTTTCAAAATCTGGGGAAACACTTTGCGGAAAAGGCTTGCTGGGCCACATGACCAACGATGCTGTTGGAATCGGTACGCTTTAAAGGTGCTTGGCAACTCATTTTTGCACTGTTCCATAAAACCCATGCAACAATGATGCATGGGTGATTGATTCAGTACTGAAAAACTTTGAGAAATTTATCATTTACTTACATTGGCCCTAAGATGTTCATTCATTTGATTCATGTTGGATCCAATTGTTTCACCTTTTTAAAGTTATAATATATCCTTTAGTGCAAATGCCCTTACCCTGATTTTCCATTCAAAGACAGAACAAACAGTCCTGCATTGAAAAAGCAGTAACAAAAGAGCAGAAAATTAAGCATTGTTTATGCTTCTGTGATGTAGCAAAGTTGGGCTGCACAATTAAGTTTGTTTTTAAAGTTACCTCAAGGTCATGGAGATAAACAAATTTCCAACCATGCATACTGGCACGAACAGCCAAGTCCATATCTTCAACTGTAGTTCGGTCATTCCATCCTCCAGCTTCATTCATAGCTTGAATCCGCCACACTCCAGCAGTCCCTGCATACATACATGTTGTAAACAGCCAGTTCAAAATAACTCACTCACTCACTTACCAACCAGGCAAGCTCATGTTTAAACACTTGGGGAATTTATTTTCTTTGAAGCACAACAGCAGACTCAACCCACAAGCCATTGGTGGCACCCCGCAAGTCAAGCCAGAGGCAGTGGATAGCAAGGCTTTTTTCACCTGCACACCAGTGGGTTTGAACCCAGAACCTTCTTCAAGGTCCCAGGGTCCCAGACAGGGGCCATAGCACTGAGCCATCACCCTTGGGACTTGGCACAATCTTTAGAGGAGGACTGGAGGCCACAATAGTGTATGAAGACAAGCCTCCAATAAAAGAACAATATATGTAGACACTGTGGCAATTTCAAGCAATGCAAGCCCATAACAATGCAACAATGCAAATGCAAGAAAAAACCAGTTTCAAGCAATGAATTTTCTTTTTGCAGAGATATGAATTGCAGTACAAGTGGTAGGTACCCCATTTTTAAATTGCTTGCTTACCATTGAAGCCAAAGAAGCCATAGGCAGCTGACCCAACACGTTGCTCCACAGAGAAGTGGTAGTTCAGGGACACCTCTTGCATCTTTGTCATCAGGCACTCTTCACCATTCACTGTGATCACAAGCATAAAAACCATACAAAAGAAGCAAGCCAAAAAATCAATGATTTACGAAAAGTCTTTCAACACAGAAAAACTTCTTGGATTGTTGTAGTATAATTAACTGGAGGGCACATTATTGTGCACAATTGTTAAAGCTCCATCTTATGAGTAAGCCTTAGTTTTTTATGGTGAGTGAAGGTGACACCCTTTGAAAAACACAAAGCCCTTGCACTTCCCCTTCATTGATTGATTGCATCAATTTTTTGCCTCCACGTAAAGCCCAAGGGCAAGGGCATTGGTACAATCTTGTTGCATTCATCTATGGATGACCTGACTTCGATTATTGAGAGGAAGCTGAATTTGTCAGTTCTACTTACTCCAGGCGAGTAAACTTTCCTCTCCATAATAGAGAGGTGACCTAGTTCTACCTCCTCTTCTTCTTCTTATTATTATTGTTTTTTGGGGGGTTTGGGGTGGAGGTTTTAGGATGAAGGAAGAGGGAAATATCCAATTTGTATAATTTGACCCGGAATTTTTTTTTCTTTGGAGCCAAGTCCTCTGTACCCCTAACTCTAGTCAAGTCCTAAAGAATAGTCACAAAAGCTAAGGTGGGAAAGAAAATAACTGAATGGTGGGAATACTCTTGGGCCTGGTCCCAAGGCTAACTATGTTACTTACTTATTAGGTACTCACAACAACTGACAAAGGAACAATTCATTAGAGGTACAAGGTATCATTGATCTTGGTTTGAAAAAGAGCACTAAGATTAAATTTCACTCTCCCCCATCTTACCTATTTTAGCTACTTATAGTAGTAAAGATTAAGTTTAGCCTCAAAACTCTAAATATAATGGGGAAAGTGGGGATTAGGGGAAAATGCTTGGGTGGGTTGAGAAAAGGGTGTTCAGTTACCAAATTTCCAGCGTGCTTGCACCAAACCAAGTTCGGGGTTGTGGACAAGGAATGGAACGGTACGGTGCAGGAAATCTGGCTCTGGTTGGAAGTCCGCATCAAAGATGGCCACATAATCGCATTCGTGTACATAGTCATGCCGCATTCCTTGCTTCAAGGCACCAGCCTTGTAACCATTGCGGTTGCTTCGGATCTCATACCGGATATTGATGCCTTTGCTCGACCATCGCTTGACCTCCATTTGCACCAGCTCCTGAAATTTTTTTACAACTCATTAGCACAACAATATCATCAATTCTCCTTCATGAGTACTACAATATGATGGTAGTACTGTAACTTTTTTCTTGAAAGTTTCCACGCTCTTCATTGACTATTTGCAAAGATTACCTTTTCAGCTCGTCATAATACAGTGCCTACGACTGATGTTCAACATTAATTAATCGTTTTAGTTGACAAGTAGGGGGAAAACATAGACTTTCTAAAGGCAAGTTGGGTGGATGGGGAGGAGGTGGGGAGTCGGGGAATTGACCTTTGGCTGGCAAATAGAGGGAAAAAAATTTGAGCTTTAGAGAGCAAGTAAGGTGAGCAAAAAAATTTGAGCTTTAGAGAGCAAGTAAGGGGGGCAAAAAAAATTTAACCTCACATTGTTGGATTTCCAAAGAATTAAACCTTGCACATATTGACAATAGGTAGCAGTCCAGAATAAATCATTTCACCAAAATAGGAGCTAATGCAATGCAAGTGGAATCATAATATACTCGAATAAATTCTAAAAAGTTTATGGGTTATATTTAATTATCAATTTTTTGAAGTGACATTATATAACCTTGGATTAATCTAGAGCTTTCCCCAGGGCCACCCACAGGGTTCTTAGATCAAATTTTACGAGCTCCAGTAGTCTGCCACCAACTAAGATCCATTAATGTTAAGATTTGCACTTGATATCTGTGAGAAAGTAAAATGTCGGGCCAAGTCCAAGACCCTCCACCCCACACATCCTGATTCTTAAGTGTATTGTAGGGTAAAGCACGAGGCCACAGGCTTTACCAGAATATCAAGGGCCTGTGTGAGGAGGAGCCGAGTGCAGTACATTATTACCTTGATGAAAGGATCTGTGGAATCATCTAGCACTTGAATTACAATGCGGTCTGCCGGCCATAGCAACCCACAAGCCGCCTGTATGGACAACTGGTACACCTGCGAAAAAAAAAGAAAAACACAATCCAAAGGCAAAATTCTTCAGAAACCCATGTGTTCCACCAAATTATAATCTTTCTAGAAGTGCAGAGAATTGTCTACTCCGCGTGGGTTGTAATTAGGGTCCTTTGGCCAAGGGCCACCTTTTGATTACTACTACCACTACTACTACAGCAGCCAATGATGCAGGTGGGAAAAAGAGAAAAGTAAGTAAGGAACCGGAACTTGAATGTATGAAAAATGTTGTTTTGCAGGGTCACATAATACTGAACTGAGCAAGCACAGCTGAAGGAAGATAGATGCTCTAAGGGAGTAGATTTTTTACCTCTTTTTCATTGTACATGGGGATTTGGACGAGCACCATGGGATAAGAAGCAGAGGAGTTGGTCCCTAGCTCCACATCTCCCTGCAAGCAGTAGTCATTCATGGGCTCAAATTTGTAAGTGGTCTTGGGGGTTCTCCCCAGCAACTTCACCACCACCAGCACTCCACACATGAAGATGCGCTCCACGAACAGCATGGTGACCATCACCAGGCACACATTGACTGCGAATTGCAGCAACGGTGCCACTATGGGTGCTCGCACCAGCAACCAAAAATGCACTAGCTGCTCAACCACGACTGACAATCCCTGCCCATCTTGAACCAATGCCTCTGACAGTATACCCATGATGGAATCTGGGCTGGTAAATTCTCCTCCGCCTCCTTAGCTTTCCCACTTGCAGAACCTCAAAAGCAGCTGGGCTAATTCCAGCTCCTCCTGATCACACGCAATCTGAGCTCACCACCTCATTGATCATCCGCTTACTTCTTATCTAGCTCAGCAGCTATTGCAGTACACGACTAGTATATATAAATAAATAAACTCCCACCGCTAGCTCCTAGCTAGGATGATCACAACACTCGATTAACCTTCATGTGCAATCAATGTTGTTGTTGTTGCTGGCAACTAGAAATGTCTGCTGCACATCCAGGGCACCTTCCCTAGGACGCTAACAAACAGTCTAGCTCTGCAAACAGCCAGAGAGACATGACCTGATGAGCTCAGCTCAGCTCAGCTCAGTTTAGCTTGTGATAAAATCTTGTCGCTACCCAGTTCGTGTGTCTTTGCAAGTGTGTGCCAAATCTAGCTACCCAATTCGTGTCTTTTGTGAGTGTATGTGTCTCTGCAACTGTGTGTCAAATCTAGGTGTACCCAACTCGTGTCTTTCCTCTGAGTGGGTGTCAAATATATTGCTAGCTACCCAATTCTTCGTGTCTCTGCAAGTAATGTGTGTGTGTGTGGAGAAGAAGAGAAAGAAACTAGTAGTTGATGTATGTCTCTCTCGAGGCTGGAGAGTAAAGAGAAAGAGAGACAAGGAGAGCGAGAGAGAGAGAGCTCTTGATGATGCCTTTCGTCTCTTTGCCTACAAACCAAAGACGGTGTCCCAGTAGTATAAATGATGAGTGAATGAAATAGGCCTGTAGTAGTGGTAGTCTGGCTGCTGGAATGAATTATAATAAGTGAGTTTGCCTTGGCCTTTTTGTTCTCTCTACCGCCCGACCACTCCCCCCCCCCCCCCCGCCCAAAACCCTACCGAAAAACCCTACCTAACGCTAGAGACTGCAACAACAGCAACAACCTCCTCACTTTTTCAGTTACTACTTACAAACACCCCCCTCCCCCAACCCCATGCTGGTGGGACCAGGGGGTTAAACCAGCACCCATGTTGATCCCTTCACCTCTTTGAATGAGTGAGTGCGGCCTCTTATAATTGGTCATATTAACCTCGAAAATTAACCAGCACCCATTTTGGTCCCTTCACCTCTTTGAATGAGTGAGTGCGGCCTCTTATTAGTCGCCATATTAACCTCAAAAATTAATCAGCACCCATGTTGGTCGTTTCGCATCTTTGAATGAGTTAGTGCAGCCTCTTATTAGTGGCCGTATTAACCTCAAGGAATATCTTGGATTTGAACTCAGAGACCTTGATTTAGTCTGAGCCAAGCATTGTTTGTAATATTTAGAATAATTTTTTAAATGGATTTTGGGATTTTTACTATGGTTGCCAACGTGGGTGCTGGTTTTTTGCCAAGGCTTTGGGTGAACTAGCTAGCACCTACTTTAGTAGTAGTATCATGGTTAAAACCCTTAAATTTTCTGGGTTGCTTCTAAACATTATTAACACCCAACCCCTAGATTAAATCAGGTCCTTGAAGTTCAAAGTTAACATTTCCCCAAGTTGAATATAGCTTCTAAGAGGCCTCTTCACTCAAGAAGGTGAAGGTACTAGTGTGGGTGTCGGTTCACCTTGGTGGTACCTTCACCTTCTTGAGTCAGGCCTGGTTTTACCATAGTACTTTGGCCACAACTTCAACACTAATTATATATGTACTATTTTCAGAAATGTTGAAATTTTCAAACATTGATTTTTTGCAAAGAATTATTTTGTGTGAAGGAAAGTAACTATATTGAATTTTCATGAATATTTCATTTTTTAAATGAAAATCTCAAAACTAATTAAATAATTGATTATTTCGCATATGTACAACTAATGTTCAAAATATGGAAGTATTACCTAATTAATTATATGTAATATATATATATATATATATATATATATATTGAACATGTTTATGTTTTGAATATGGATGAATTGTGCAGCAAGGTGACATAAAAGCTTCAATTATGCACCAAATTTGCTTAGGATGCAATGATCAAAACCAACCCTTTCAAAACGAATAACTAACGTGAATTTGTCAATATTTATGATTGGCCTGTGTGTAAACTAATAAGTAATCTCTAAGTCTTGAAGTTGCATTATTAAATGTTTATTGGTGAGGACAAGATCACATTGATCACTAAATTATTTTAATATAAAAAATCAATTTAGTGCTCAGAGTAGAGATGCTCAATATATGTGTTATACATACTTCTATTGGTATCAATGCATCATCAAATTCATAATGCATGGGTTATTTAGATTATTTGTGATATGAAATACAATAATTCTTTTGAATGTGTTTCTTTCTAGTGTTTCACTTGTATAAATATATCACTTGTATGAACATTGATATACCAGGACAAGAGTGATATGTAATATATTTGATACCAAACCAACACTGGTCAACTCAGGTACAATGAAATATGGGCCCAATTCGCTCAACATGTCACTCATTTTGTAATGACTTTCATGGAAATTCATTACAATGAATCCACAATTGGATATGTGAACAACAAGTGACCGATTGAGTGAAGTAGGACCAATGCTATTGACCAATTGAGCTACACTGTACCTCAATACAAATGTGTTGATGTTGTCATGGGAAATGTCATCCTATTATTTTCATTGGAATGAAGATGTTGTGAAATAGCAATATAGAATGTGCCCATGTTTTGTTGTAGTCACGAGGCCCTGAAATCTATCAGAGTTGGAAAGGTCAAAAATACAAAACAATTATCAAGGTTCACATCTGTGGGTATTCTCTGTTGTTGGCCCCAACTTCTCCTTCCTTATCCCCTGAAACCTCAGAAAGTAGCATGAGGTTCTTCTATGGAAAAATTAAGAGGTGGCAGATGTGGGGAGCTGAATACCACATATATTGAAGAAAGAATATATTGAGGTAGTGGTGAAATCATTCTAAAAAATGATTACCAAAATAGTGGTATAAGAAAATGCATATTTTAATTTTTAAAAAGAATCCTTTGTTGGTATGAGAAAATGCATATTTTAATTTTAAAAAAGAATCCGTTGTGAACTTGGGCATGTCTTATAAAATTCTAAGATAGTTTAGTGCAGGGATGGTATTAGATGGGGGGGTCTTGTTTAATGGCAAACTCACAAAACCCCTGTCCAGGGGTGCTCCATATGTGACCCTACAAAAAACATTTCTCACATCCAAGTGAGGTTTTCACTTTTTTTCCAACCCCACCCATAAAACTAAAAACTTGGACTGCAATGCAAATAGGTGGGAGACTACTAATAGCAAACCATGCAGAGCAATCAAACTATTTAGTTAGCCAATCAACAGCAGGTGTTAGGGTTTGTTATGCGTAGTAATACGAGCCTTAGTCAACAATGCTGGCCAAAACCATGATGCTGAGCCAAACTGACATGTTTTGACTTTTTTTTAAATCTAATTTTTAATTATCAGGGTCACATACTGAGAGCACTGGTGGAGTTGCTCTTATGACAGATGTTCTCTTTTTTGCTGGAACTACTCGAACTTGTTGGACGTTTTAGTAGTCAAGATGAAAATTTATGTGGTGTTTGTCAGGCTCTTTCTCTTCTTGCATGTCCAGAAAAGAAAAGGAACAAGAAGAAACAAAAGGATTTTTTTTTTAATAACTCTTTGTGCAGGAACGAAGGCCGTTTATTTTAAGCAATGATGGAGGTTGGTTGGTGTCTTGAGTCCACCACCCACCCACCCACCCCCCACTGTCAATCCCACCTACAACAACTGGTGTGTGTGTGTGTGTGTGTGTGTGTGTGTCTTAGTGGGTGTGGTGATTTTGAGACTAGACTGGCTCTAAATGGGTTAGAGGATACTCCATGACAATAGAATGCTAACTGCATGATTGATTGATACACCTAATCAATCACTACAACAGCACTAGTGTCAGAATTATAAGATCCAGGGTGTTTTTATGTACACCTGCTGAGATGGGAGGAGGATGTATGGAGGAATTTATTTGATTGTGTTTCAGCAGATTCCAGCTTCCATGTTTTTTTTCAGCTATAAAACAGACAACAGGAGCTTTTATTGTTCAAGGCTTGAATCCTTGGATTGATAGAGGTAGAGTGTGTTTTTTTTTTTGTTTTTTTTAATTTTTTTTAAAAATATTTTTCCCAATTTTGTGAGGTAGCTAGCATGAGTGGCGATCATTTGTAAGACCACTTAGCAAAATTTGGCCACAAACAAGATGTGAAAGTGAAAACCATTTGAACATCCTTCGATAAGATCAATTTTGGTAAGTTCCAATTTTGAAAATCAGACCTGGTTCCAGTCTGGTTAGCAACCTTGAGAGAGAGCGAAGCTTTACTTTACTCAGTTTGTTTTTGTAAAGCTGATTGTGGAAACAGAACTCATGGAGTGGAGTGAAGTGAAGAGGAGGAATAATTGTGCACTGTAACATGCCCGCCAGTTACACTACAAAAATTCCAAGAAGGCATTCACACGTTTTTTTTTCCATAAGAACTACATGAATTGCAACTGTCGGTGGCACTTGAGAACATGGCTATCAAACATTACAAACATCATTTGATCATGGTGCCCCCCTAAGAGAGGGAGAGACAGAGAGTGTGTGTTTGTGTGTGTGTGTGTTTGTGTGCATGAGTTCTGACAACCACCAACAAACAACATGATTGTGCAATTCTTGTCAGATTGACGAGCTTATTCCTTTGGTCACAAGTTATTATACTCTTCTTGTGTGCAACCCCATATTGTCTCAAATCATACAAGTAGTAAGTAGGTCTAGAGAGAGCTAGTTGAAAGATAGCCTGTTTGTAAAATCATAGCCCAAAGACTACTAGCCTTTGCTAGATTTATTTACTATAAGCCAGTCATTCTATTGGCCTTGCCTATACCAAGAAGGCAAGGATATTGTGTTTAGATTCATTATGGAGTTATAGTAGCTTAATGGATTTTGGCCCCCTACTAGGTAATAATAAATAGGTCTATCTATTTTTATATGAACATTGTTTGAAAGATGATATTTTGGCTTGTGTTGAAACTTGAAATTGATCATAGAGTTATAATATATCTTGAACAATTTCTTGGTTTCTTTTAGAGGATTTTTTTGAAGATTAATATATTTTTGCTATGGTGAAATATATTTGAGTTTCCATAATTCTTCTTTTGCCTTAGGATACTTTTTAATGTGAATGGCAAGGCCAAAGTGTGACACACCCCTTGTTATTTTCTATTCTCTTCTTTTGGGGGGCCCTCACCCCCCCCCCTTCCTTATTAGGTATGTAAGCAATAAGTCCACTCCGTTTCAGTTGATGTAACTAAATAAGCTTTTGAAACCAGACACCCCAACCAGAAAAGTGGGCCAGGGTGAGGTCAGGGTGAGAAGCACTACCTCAACTGGTGTACCTTCAACTTCTTGAGTGAGGCCTCTTAAAGGCCATATTTGTCCTCGGAAATGTGGAATTTGGACTCCGAGGCCATGATTTTGTCTAAGAAAGAACCTTATATATCTATAATGCTTAGAAGCTGCCCTAACCCTAAACCCATATATAGGTCAATATGTAAGAAATTTTTTGTGATTATTAAGGTGGTAACCCTAATAGGTAAGGGTTGTTTTTATTAAACCTACCTAGTTGATAGGAAGTAAACAAAGCAACTGAGCTAACCACCATGGTTAGTTAGGGAACTGCAACCAAACCGAAAACTTTTTCCCGAGCACTCGCCATCCATCCTGAAATAATTAACCAACTTCAAGAGTGAAACAACCCCATCCCCCCCTTAGGGAAGGAGAATTTACTAGTTAGAACATGGCCTCCAAAAACACTAGGAAATATTTCTGCAAGCCTCTTTTTACTCTTTACTTCTGAAGATGGGATATTTCTAGTATTCCTAGTTACAATCATCCATCCCCCAAAAAAAGCAATTTAGGGTTTTTAACAATTTAGGGTTTTTTCAAAACTATCTATTGGACAAAAGTGTGTGTATTGATCCCCAAAAGTACTAACCACAGATATACTACACCAGGGTCCCAATCTAACCCAGCCAAACTTGCTCCAATCATTGGTATGCCACAACCCAATAATATCAGGTTCCAAAATTGGGTTAATTAAATATTATTTTTCACCAATTGAGCTTTTATTGGCTCTGCCAAGTGAGAAGAAACCCCCCAAGAGCGCACACATGTGATGAGAGAAAGGACGGGTATATAGTATATACCCTGCCCCCATTGAACTATGAGAGGAGATGATCAACTTTGGTAGGTCGTACCGACTAGCGTGGGGCGGGTATCTATTATCTACCATTGAACCTATTGGCTAGTAACTGTTGTCAAGAGAACCTTTTTTTTTTTCATTTCCTACCTACCAGCCTAGAACGGGTATCAAATCATTTTTAACGGTTCCATACCAACTTGGTACTATTAGGGTATACGGTTAATTATTAGTTAGTTAATATGAGGTTGGTTTATATTTAGTATTGAGATTTGTAGTATGGCTCATTGTGTTATCTTTGTACCATGCACACCAATGGGTGTGCCAATTTTGTTCAATTTCTACCAATTTAATGATTTGAACCTATTTATTAATTGTGCTTCACTTGCAATGGAATAATACCACCAAGAGAACTTTGAAGCATGACTAAATGGTGGGGACTATGATGATGATGGTGATGACAACAACAACAACAATG
The DNA here is from genome assembly GCA_963921925.1 of Sphagnum tenellum. Taxonomy (NCBI): domain Eukaryota; kingdom Viridiplantae; phylum Streptophyta; class Sphagnopsida; order Sphagnales; family Sphagnaceae; genus Sphagnum; species Sphagnum tenellum. Next base: position 3,699,729 of record OY998158.1, read on the forward strand.
AACTTTTTTCTTTTCTTTGTTTTCTTTTGAAGCACAATGGCAAACTCAACATGACAAGCCGTTGACACCCCCAAGTCAAGCTCATTTGGCTGGTGGCCCTCCTTGCCTTGCCATCAAAAGGATTTGTTAACACTGTATCTCATCCTTCACATTTTCATACAAACTTTCCTTATTTCAGGTGAGACCACAAGATAAAATGCCTTGTGGCTTTTGAGATCTTATGACTCAATAGCTTCCAAGTTACCTTCCATCTTGGAGAATTTCAATCATTCCAAATATCATCTCCTACAATTGTTTAGGATATTGTGGATGCAATTGTGAGTGAAATGTTATATAGTTTACGGTTGTAGGCTTTTTTTGAGGAATTTTTGTTTGTAGCCAAAATAGCAATCATCTTTAGGAAGCTATAGCCAAATCTGGCTATATATCAAACATGAAATATTAATTTTTAGTCATCCTTCAATATTTTTGGCTACACGCTGAAAATCAAATATAGAAGTCTGGTTTTTATTTTATTTCCTCGTTTTTAGCCATTAAAAACCTTCGAAGTAACTTGTTTTCAATTTATTTAATTTATATCTATATTTTTGGCCAAAAAGGCTAAGATGTAGCACTACTACTACTATATCTCATTCTCAATAACGAGATGATTGTGGAAATTAATATCAATTCCCTCAAATTGTAATGGACCATTTCCTCTAGTAGGAACTGAGAACTTTAGAAGGAGGAGGTAAAGGAAGGCAAATAATTAATATTCAACCCATGGAAATGATCTATAGGCACTCCATTATTACCCATTTCATTTTATTTTGCTCTTGTGCGATTTTGATTTAACTACATTGTTATCTTATGTTATGTTAAGAAATACAAATTGTTAAGTATAAAATAAACAAAGTAATCTGAAGTGCAATTCAATGTGTTTTTTTGTTTCTTTCTTCTTATTTTCCAATTTTGTGATGTAGCTGGGGCGGCAAACATCCATATTTGGCTATCAAGAAAAATATGAAAGAGAAAAATTGAATATCCTTCTTCTTCTTTTTTGGCTACCCTACTTGAACCATGTATTGAAATCTGGTGAATTTTTAGATTTTTGGGAATTTATATCCAAATGTTAGCAATAAAAATTCAAAAAATCATTGAATTTGCAATAAAAATATGAATTTTTTTTCAATATTTCGAAATTTCGCACCAGAATAATAATAATTATTATTATTTTAATTTTAAAATAGACACTACACTTATGTCGAAATCGAAATACAATGATTGTAAATATTATGGCATAGAGGCATGGACCCTGTGTATTTTAATGAACAACCTAGTATGAAGAGATCTTTGGGTATAAGATGGTAGAAGATGGGTCATCATAAGCTTTGTTTGCACTACATGGCATAGTGTGCTCATGTGCTTTTTGTGATGGTGAAAAATCATGCACTCTAAATTATGTACACTATTATAATTATTATTGTTGTTGTTATTGTTTTTATTTATTGGAGAAAGTAAATGATAAATACATAATAATAAGTATTAGGCAATTTGCTACGGAACCATCCCAGGTACTACGTGTAGTACCTAGGTCCTAGGGGTGGTACCTAGGCTGGTTCTTAGGTTAGTTCCACAGCAAGATTCCTAATATTATTATTTTTTTGTCAGCTATGTTCGCCAATAATAATAATAATAATAATAATAATATACAATTCAATATTGTAATATCAAATAGTGGAGGCTATATTGTGCTTGAGAGCTTCATTCAGATTTTTGGCATGGCAAGCACTATTTTTTCCAGATTTTTTGGCAATTTCAAAAATAATTAAATTATTGCCTAACCAGCCTAGGTACTATGAAGGTATATGTGCTGGAACCTGTTACCAGCCAGTTATACCTGACGGGATGGCATGTTACATTTCCAGGATCATCATGTCCCTAGATGGAATAGGGATTTTCCGTAGTAGTCGTACATGCATGGAATGCACATGTTCCCATCTGAATGATATATATTCCTTTTGGTGAATGGTTACAAATCAATTTTAGTTGTCGTAAGGCCCCATGCCCCCCCCCCCCCCCCCCCCACAGAAAAACAAAAAGGTGGGGTGGGGAGAGGGGCAGGCTTGAAAGAACCACCAAATTGTGTACCATCCCCCAGTTGAGTATGGAAAGGTCAGAGTTGATTTGGTTCATTGGCCACTCTGCGACCATTTGTTCATTCATAGATTCATACAATTGACAAGATTTTGAAGTTGAGTATGGAAAGGTCAGAGTTGATTTGGTTCATTCGCGACTCTGCAACCATTTCTTCATTCATAGATTCATTCAGTTGGCAAGATTTGAAGTTGAGTATGGAAAGGTCAGAGTTGATTTGGTTCATTGGCAACTCTGCGAAGGTCAGAGTTGATTTGGTTCATTGGCGACTCTGCCACCATTTGTTCATTCATAGATTCATACAGTTCGCAAGATTGAACGATCCGTGAAAACAACCGCTTACTGTAACAACAACAAAAAGGGTCCACAACAAAACAAACAAGCAATCAAATTTTCACAACAAGGCATGCAAAACATGCAAAAAGAACAATAATAAGAAGAGAGCATTTACAAATCGGTGGCTGGAAAATCAATCCCTTTCTTCCCCCCTCTCCCTTCTTCTGTGTGTTTGTAGCTGACAAGTTCCCCCCCCCCCCAACTTATTATTAGATCTTCTTGTTGATTGGAGCTCTAGCCTGGGGCAGCAGCAGGCCACAGGAGCAAGACAGCATTCGGACAGACCACTCAAGCAAATTTTTCTATTTCTTTTTTCTGTTAGAGTGTGGAAAATCGGTGTTGGTCTCGTAATCCCTCACTACATTATTATGTCAGATTCAGCACATATATTATTGATTCCAATTCCTCTTTGTTCAATTTTTTTTGTGAATTATTTCTTTTGATATGTCTGAAATTTTTCAAAATAAAACTTAATTTTACATTGACTTTGCTGAATAGTGGGGAAAAATCAAAAATAAAAATTAAATCTCTTTTTCTCTCCTTCCTTCTTTACGGCAAAACACTCATTTATTTATTTATTTATTTATTTATTGGTAACTTACTTGCTTGCATTGAAATCGCTGAAAAATTACTCACCTTTCTGTGCGGGAAACCTGGAAGACTTAAAAGTGAGATGTCAAAATGCTTTGACATGTCAAAAATAATTTATTTCTAGACAAAATGTTTTGATATGTCAAAAATAATTTGTTTCTACACAAAATGCTTTTGACATGTCAAAAATAATTTTTTTCTACACAAAATGCGTTTGACACGTCAAAAATCATTTGTTTGTACAATTGGATGCTGTGAGGGGGGGAGGAAAATACTATACGAGGGGGGGGGGGGGGGGAATAAATAAAAGTTGCCATAATTTAAACAATAGGTTGTAGTAGTAGTAGCATGTGACCAAAATATAGCATGAATCCTAAACTTTTTTTACTTTCCTCTCTAATAATGTATAGCCAAATTTGGCTAAGTCCTCTTGTGTATGATTGCCAACCCACCTTAGACCTCAAAAAAAAATAAATAAATAAAACAATTATCCATTTTTTCATGTTTATGAATGAAGATGGCGGAAATAATTCATGAACACCATAAATAAAATGTTGCATGTGGAAAACATTGGTAAAAGGAGTGTGAGTGGGTAGGTGCTAGATGACAAAAAGGCGCCGTAAAAGCGTGGTAAAAGAGGGACCTCGTAATGTGTCCACATAATGTGCCCTGATTGACTATGGAAGACTTGCATCTTTGAGATTTCATCGTAGATCCTTACATGACTTTAGATCTAATGATGAAACCTTACCGTGCTTTATGAAATAAAAAAGCACCTACCCGAAAGAAACAAAGAAGACAAAAAAAAAGAGGAAAGAACAACAACAAGAGAGAACCAACATCGAACCAAGAGACAACGCCCAAAGAGACAACACCCAAAATTGCAATTGCACAACCCGGGGCCACAAAAGAGAAAGAGAGAGCAATGGAATGAGTTGCTTCGGAGGTTCTTCATTCATTCATTCCTTTCATTTCTAGTCTAACCTTCTCACACCCTAAAATGTCGAGCATACAAAAGTGACCCATCAAATTACCTACAAAAGAAACCCAATTAAGATCTAAATCTGGTTTTTTTTTTTTTTTTTTTTCAATATTTTTTTGACATTGAAAGTTGCCAAATTTTCCAAAAAATAGAAAAATTTGTAGAAATTACACATATTTTTTATTAAAAATTCCAAAGTTTCCCAGTTTTCTTGTTGGAAAAATGACAAAATTTGTTGATGAATGAAACATTGATCACTTGAGGTGTTCCAATTAATGCCTTTTTTGGCTCAATATTTGACCATATGATTTGATAGCCTATGCTGCCTTTCAGAGTCAAGATGTGGTTCAAATTAGTGTTTCTTCAAATTCATCATAAGCACCAGTGTTGGACAGTTATTAGAAATGGCAAAACATAACCAGGCATTATAACCCTGGTCCTCAAAAAATCAACAAATAACCAGTTATGATATATAATCATGGTTCTCAAAAAAACTAAGAACCAATTCTAATATGTATTCCATCGTTCCCCAAAAATCCCAAGAACATGTCATCAGATGTCAAATAACATCAACAAGTTTCTTTTTTTCGTCAAATTTTTAGCTGGAAAAATCTGATTTTAACTTTTACAAAGGTTTTTTTATGAACAAAAAATGGCCCAAATTTTCCAAATTTCAAAAAGAAAATTACCAAATTTTTACAACAGGTTCCAACAAGTAACCAAATTATCAAACCATGCTTAATATTTTTTCCTTTTGCCCACAAGGAAAAGACTATGTATTATGGTGCATTCACACTTGGTGTTAGGGACTCTAGTGTTGAGTCCCCTAACACCATGCTAGCCATTTAGCACTTAAACATACTTACCATGAAAATTATATAAAGCTAACATTCACTTAACAATAAGTTATCACCCATTTTACAATGGGTGCCACCTAGGATGCCACCTAGATTTTCATTTAACATTGACTTAGCATCAAGTGTGAATGCACTATAATTAGTGTAGGATTTTGGCATAAAAAATTTTGCCTCAAACTTGACCCAATATGTGAGTGACATCTAGAGGATTACATCTGCATATGATGGATGGGCATGTTTCACAGAAGTGCATGCATCAAGATGACAAGTTCTAGGTCAAGTAAGGGAAGCTTTTCACTTTGAAGTTTGAACTTGTCATAAAGTCTAAAAACATAATTGCATGATAAGTTGCTAGTTTCCTTTCATATTTAAGTTTATAATGAAATTTGGCTAAATCTTCACATCAATAACTATCAACAATGAATGTTTTTTCAATTTTCTGATGTTACAGCATTGGCTAGCATACCAAGAGGAATTTATCATTAAATGATAACAAGTTCTTAGAACCTATCTATATATATAAAAACTAGTTCAAAAAATGCTACGAAAATTTTTAAAAATCCAAATCCAAATGTGACGACATGTACAGCTTAGAAGAAGAAGAATGTGATGTGATCACAAATCGCTTGGAATATGGAAAAACATGAGTTGCAGGAAGAAAGTTCGTACTTAGAGAGAGAATTTTGATGTGAACAATTGTGATTATCCCAACCAAGACGGTGTCTAGACACGAAGTGAGAACATACAATACATTACATTTTGATGATAACCGTTGATTTCAGTTTTCAGAATCAAATAACCGTCAGTTGTGGGTATTTCAAAAACCTCAAAGAACTACTTGGTTCAATGAAAGGGCCAGCAATTTTCTCGGTAATTTTATTTTATTTTATTTTTCCATGGTAATAGAACCTAAAGAACCACCGTATTCCCAACGGGGATCTGAAGTAGTTTCTAATACCCACTCAACACCGTGTCGGTATTGACGACTCTTACCGTGCTGTTGAATTTTATATATTTTCAATATGTTCATCCGAGCATTAGTGCAGGTAGGTGATAGAGATATTATTAGGGTGGCACTTCTTCTACCCCATAACTGGTATTACTTTAGAGGTCCCTAACTGGCTTGTACTGGTATCATCAGGCTGGTATTGCCTCAATCCATCGGAGCCCGGTGGGCTCCTCCTTGTTACCACTACTCATACCAATATTGATACCAGGTGTAGACCTATATACAAGAGCAATACCCGTGCCAAGCAGCGTGTGGGACGGGTGTTTGATTTTTTTAAATAATTTACCAGTTCCAGGTATTTGAAAAAAATCCAAAATCAAAATCAAAGAACCACTGATTGCGGGTATTGGAAACAATTCGGAAGCAACGAGCCACCTGAGTCCAGGTATGTGAGAAAAAATCAGAATCAAAGAACTGCCGGTTCCGGGTATTACAAAAAAACCTCAAAGAACCACCAGGTTTCGTGAAAGAACCCAAAGTTTGTAGGCAGTCATTCGATTTTTCAAAATTTTGAGAACCATGGTGATACATAAAAATCAGGAATTTGATTTTGATAAGTGTAGTTAGTTATATATCAGAATCGAATATTTGATATTTTTTATCATCACGAGTATCAACTCTAATATCAGGCCTGATACCCGGAAAGGGTTTGGTGCAATTTTTAATACTGGCCACATTAGTGCAGACTGTATAGACTGGAAGGAGACAAGGAGTTGGATGGGTCCAATAAAATCAAGGTGTGACGTTCCTAGTGATACCACTCAAAATTAGACAATTGATCATCATTCACAATTTCGTATTGTATTCATGAATCTCTTTTGAAGTGAGATTTGTAAAGTTGAAATAGAAGAAGCCCTCTGTGCAGATAGATCACACACACTTTTTCTTGTTTTTACACATTATTTTTATAAGCTAGTCCAATTTTGTAAAAGAGAATGTGTAAAAGAGACTAGCTTATTAAAATGGGTGTACTTTTAGAGTTTAGGGTTTGGTAGCTGGATTGGTAGCTTTTTTTTTTTGTCATGAGAGTGAAAACTAGATAACATTCAAGAAGAGTAGGAGAGCAAAAATGGGTTGAATCATGTGAAAAGAGAAATTGTCACAAGCTTGTTGTCCTCTGGCAAGCACAATCTCTAGGGCAGTTCTTTGACGCTTGCCTTCAAATGGGGACAAAAGACCGTGGGACAAGAGCCTGATTTTGCTATTCAACGGTTTTCTCTCAACTTTCAGAAACTGTTCACTCACTAGCTCTCAAGCCTGATTTGGTGGTATTCAACAGTTTTGGACTTAGAAACTAACTATTCACTCGCTACTAGCTCTCAACCCGTAGCAAAGTAAGTGGCTCCACTTGACTAGTTGAGCCAAACCATCATCAATATATGAACACAAATCGAAGAGGTGGGCTCACTCACTCACTCACTAATGTCGCAATACAGTTCACAACTACAACTTTCATGTTCCTGGACCCATACCAGTCACGCTCAACTATTGACATGCTCAACTATTGACAAATCATGTAAGGAGGGGGTGGGGCGAGGGTGGAGGGGTTGGTTGGTTTCAAAGGCTTCGCCGTCTTTGATCCTTGTTTTTCATATTGTTTCCATGTGCAATTGTACACAATATTTGTCGTTCCTAGGCATATATCATTGTCCACATAGTGGCAAAGAAACATATTTATGCTTGACTTATACCCCACTGGAAGAAGAATTTAGAATAAACCCTAAACCCTAACCCCTAACCCCCTCCCCCACAATACAGTTTTGTCTGGCTTAGTGCCTACCTCTTTAGAGGCCAGTCCTGGTATCGTAAGATTTTGAATACCACCCTAACATTAATATAGACTAAAGTGAAAAAATTACCCTACAATTCTAGCATCCATAAACTACAAATCTAGAATTGATTTCTAGCATTATCCTTAATACCGAATTTGGATTGTGGTTTTTGGAGGCTAGAATTTGGGGGATTTTGGCAATGTAGGATTTTGGATGATGCTAGAATTTCTTCATTTGTGATTTGTGTTTAATTTCTACACCACTCATCGATATTGAACGTCCTTCAAATGGATGTAAATATAGCATTAATGAAACAATCTACTAGGGGTGGGTACATTTCTCATGGTGCCATGTCCTGATTACTACTAAAGCTAACTAGAAAATGGATGCTTGTGGGCCACTTCATTGCTTATTTCATTCATCTTTGCACCTTGGCAAATGGGATATTTGACATGGGATGTTTACATTCTCTTTTGGACAAATTTTGAATGGATGATTTTCTTCACCCCTAAATGGCCCACTCTTGATTTGTGGGACTACACATATGTGGTTTGTTCACCCACCTTGTTTTCTTGAAGCTCTCTCAATCAACACATTGTAACCAAGTAACAAATAATTGATTGCTTTAGAACTTCCATTAGATTGACTTGTGAAGAGCCTTGGGAGGGGGGGGGGCGGGGGTGGGACCATAGCTTTAGAACCAAATCTTGAAAAATGTCACCAAAAAAATCCAATAACAGAAGAAGAAAAAAATAGGGAATTATAGGTTCATTGTGAGGTGAGAGAGAGTTTCAATCTCATTGTGCACCCATATCACAAATAGATGAAGATCGTATGTCAATAAAGGGGGAATGAGTATGGGGTCAATTACCTTATGCAAAAACATTCCTCAACAAGTCAGGTTGAGTGTGAGTTTGCTCTATACCTTCCCACAATCCACCGGTCTATCTAGAATTGAAAAACTTGAAAGAAGAGCCCCATAGGGGACTAATAATAATAATAATAGTCATTGGATGACTCCTCCCCTCCCATGTAGTATAATGTTCAATCATAAGAAGAGATGGTCCTTTGGGGATTGCAATCAGCTACTAGTAGTGTTTGGCCAAAACTCCGCCTCCAAAGTCAATTGATCATCCCCCTTTCTTCCATAACTTAGGTAGTAGATGGACAAAAAGGAACAAACTGATCATGCAGATGAAAAATTCACATCAGCCCCCGGGGCAGAATGTGCAACTATGTATGTCAGTTGTTGTTGTCGTTGTCATATGAATGGGAAAGGAAGGAGGTGATATAAAATACAAAGATCCATAAAGGATTGAAGCATAGAGTGTTTGGTGAACAAACCCATTGTAGGTAAGTAAGTAAGTTGGCCTTATTCTTCTTCACTCAATAATACCTACCATGGTTCTAGAGATGGGTTGGCCATATCCAATGACCATGATAGGGATGCTAAAAAGAGAATGCATGTTTCCAAGGTAAAATTTTAGGTTTTTTTCTAGGGTTTTTTTTAATTAAAATTTTTGGGTTGCTGATCTTGAGGAAAAAGAAAACTACAACATTGATGAGATCACCATCCACTTCCCTTTATCCAACCAAATCCTAGTGTACAGTTTGTGATGACCTTATCTGGAGACTAGGCACACCCTACTTACTACTTACTACCTTGGCAGCTTTGACACTAATTATATTATGTTTATGTTATTTTATTTTCATTAATGTTGAAGTTTGTTTCACCCAAAAAAATCTTCTAATAACCAAAATTTGTGAAGGAAAGTATTGGATCTTTTTTAAAATATTCTCTTTGTTGAATGGAAATTTCAAATTTAATTAATTAATTGACTATTCGACAAACATGTGTGAAAGTTGCCAAGGTACTACTCCCTAGGGGTATGTAGACCGGAGGTTGTTCCCATTGCCTTTACAGGTTACTTACAACAACCATTTTTTCTACATAACTCTTGTTTTTTTTCCTCTCTTTTCTCAATGAGTGTTCATAAGTTCAACACTCTCCTTTTGAGAATAGTTTTCAAAATATCAAAGGCTTCATTTTTTTAGTGTAGTTGGATGGCATGTTACTGGTGTATTTTTGTTCTCCAATGTTTGTTTGGGGGTTGTTTCAAAAAATGGAATACCCACTCCAACGAGCATTTCATTTTTTGAAACGTTCAGAGTAGGCATTCATTCATCAAAATCCTCCTCTTCCCCCCCCCCTCCCCCAAATTTTCTCCTTTTTTTCTTGTGATACCCATCACAAGAAAAAAGTTTAATTAAAATTAAAATTGGAGCAAGTCTTTACACTCAAACTTTACCTTACACCGAATGATTGGTCTTGCCATTCATGTGTGGAACGGCACTTTGAAACATCCTGTAATATCATTGAGCGCGAGAAGCAAGGCAACTTACTTCCCCATTACTTCAATGCATTCCTTTATAGGAGGAAGGGAAGGGGTTCCGTGCCCAAACTTTTCTCTAGGGTTTTGGGCTTTGGGGTGAAAAAAAAAACAACAAACAACAATGGGGAGTCTAAGTAAAGTGTGGGTTGTTGGTTGAAGAGGAAGACTTTGCAACATTTGTGGGTTTTGCAAAAGGAGAGACACCAAACTTTTGGACCCTAAACCCTATTCATCATCATTTAGGGTTGGTCCACCAGGCATTGCTCATGAGGTACCAATGAAAAGGTCCATGTATCCCTAGACTATGAATGAAACTTCATTTGTTTCACACTAGTTCAACCACTATTCCCAATATTTTTGTCATTGTCCTCATGATGAACGTATTGTGGTTATTGTTATGTGAATTAAATTAAATGTTGCACAATGAAATATTTTGCATATTTATGGTAATAGGATTATTTCTATTTGTAAGTGTTTATTAAAGTCTTCCATACCATACAAAAACATTATTTAGAGAATGTTTTACTTAGAGAATATCTTCCTAATTGTACAACTTGAACTCATCAACATGGGCATCACTATTGATGGCCAATTAAAGGAAACCAATCAGCATTTTAATTTTTTTAGGTGACAAAAAATAATCCAATACAACTCATTCCAAGGAGATTTGTGAAAAAAATTGAACCAAAGTCCCAAAAGTCTGAAATTGTCATATTTAAGACAATAATAGGTTCCAACACCAAAATATAGTAGGATTCTTAAAATTTTCTACTTTCCTTTCTAACCTATAGCCAAGTTTGGCTAATCGCTCTTGTGGATGGTCACCAACATGGTTACATCACAATTGTTTGAAAAAGACCTTAGAACGAATATTAAAAATTGTGTACCTTACCTTAAGCTCAATTTTATCATTAAATAATCCTCAAAATAATGAAATGAAATTTTGTGAAAATACGAAGTTGACATGTTGAAAATCATAATTATCATAGGCTACATTCTAAATAATTTCACTACTCATATCACAATATTATAATAGATTATACAATTTCAAAAAAATTAATCAAATTCATTTTTTGAAAAAATATATATTATTTATTTTGTCAATGTGGAAACTAACCCTAGGCTACAATATATATAACAAACACAAATATTTCCAAGGAAAGGATTTTATTTTATTTTATTTTTCATATCCAACATAAACACAATTGATGATAATGTTTTTTTTGGCCCTTAAATGGTGTCACAACAAGGGTTTTATTTTCAATTTTGTCAAGTAGGTGGATTATCATTCATTGACAAGGGGAGTGAACCAAATTTGGATAGAAGTCAAACTATAAAGTAGAATGTTTTTTAGAACCTTGTCTATTTTGGCAACCTATATTAACTCATTGTCTAAACATGGTGACGTGTGAATTTTTTCTTCAAAATATGATGATTTTTATAAATTTTTTCCAAAAAAAAACCTTTTGATAATTCACATTAGTATTTTTTTTTCACCACAATGCAAAAGTCCCCCAACCCCCCCCCCCCCCCCCCCCCCAAAGAACATTGTCCACAATCACATGAAGGTCATACCTACACAAATTGTGACTCTTAGTATACAAGTTCTTTCAAAGCAAAACATTTAGCAAAAATGTAACCATTGATGAAATAAGATATAACGTACAAACTTATGTGAATTAGTTTACAACCAAAATGAAAATATTTGGAATTGAAATGCCCCTAAATAATCACATGAGTTGAAATCAATAGGTGGTGGAATGGTTGCGTCAAATGCCTTTGGACACCAAACTTCAACAAGTATATTCACTTCTCACACTTCCAATTTGAAGACCTCAAATGCAACAACTTCATGCCAAATTACATACGTGTAAAGTCATTTCTAAAATGTTGATCAAAATCATCCTTTAACTTCAATCTCTTTCCTCTCCTCTTTCCCTTATCCTTTTAGTATATTCTCCATCTCTCCATTGCTTTATTGATCTTGGAGCCAACAATTCAACTTATCATGTTGTTCACTTTAATGTGAGTCACCACCAATAGTAACTATGACTATCAATGTGCATTATGTATATCTATGTGTAAATGGATGGTGTTGGGAATTGTTTTAAATGTTTTGCAATCATACTCTCCTCTTTCATCTTTAAATCAACCATGCTCCCATGGTCATTTTATCATTGTTAGGGCAAACAATGTTAATGTGAAACCATTCTTCACATGTTAAATGAAAATTATTTTGAACCAATGTTATGTTTGTGCAAGGTGAAGATCTAGCCTAACAACGGAATGTGCCTACATTGTGCAATACAATTGGACCTTTGCAATTATGTGCTTTTAAGACATATGTGTGAAATTAGAATTTGTTGTGTCATTCACCATGTCCTTTACAATTATCATTCTTCCCTTTGTCTTCCTCATTTTTACAACTTGTACATAATAATAATGAATGAGTATATTATCAACAAGTTAAAAATCAACCAACCTAATATTTTCCCCTTCAACTTGCCATTCATTCTTTTCAATATATCCTTCAATTTTTCATAATAAATCTCTACGCCTCATTTGTGTCTTGGTTAACATGCAACTTGTTCATGCAAATGCCTATGCGCCTACATGGTAATTTTTCGTATTTAATATCTACATGAACATAACTAGAAATACACTTTCATTATTAGGTACTTGTTTTGAAGCTTGCAAAGACTATTCAGAACAATCATTTCACATAATTTTTGGGTTTGAAATAACCTAGAAGTCTTGTTTCTTTGGAATATTATGCCATCACAAATAGTTTTTGCCAATATGGCACAAATCATTGTACATAAAATTGTCTTGAAAAAATGTTTGTTTCATGCATTATGAACATGTGCCAAAGACAAATGATTGAATATTTTAGCCTTTAAAAGACACACCCTATTCATTCATTTCACAAATTCAAATCACATTGTAACATGATGAACAACTTCCCAATCAAGCAAATTATTCTTGAAATGTTAATTTACTTGTCAAAATTGTGTAGTAAATCTTTTAGTGTCACAATCCTAACCCTCTCATTTCCAAGCACTTCCCAACCAATTTTTTTAATTTATTCTTGAACCATTTCCCCATTTCTTGGCCAAAAACTTGTCTAATTATCTCCTTCAAAGGCTTCCCAATTCCCTCTTACTTAACATTATGAAATACATTTTAAATGCAAAAGCATATTTAATGGCATCAATCTTGCAACAACATCATTTATAGCCAAAACATAACAATCTTATTTACACATGTAAAGGAGTTCTAAAATGCGCACATGGTCCTTCCATGGACATTTTTCACATGGATTTAACATTTAACTTATTAACTAGCAACCTTATACTTGAAAATAGAACCACCAAAACAAACAAACAAAAAACCCTAAAATCTGCCATATTTGAACAATATAATGGGTATTTGAAAACTAACCTTTATGCATAACATGCCTTCATCATTTTTTTAAAAGAATTCAAAATGATACCATGTGTGGACAAAAAATTTGGAATAAAATAATAATCTACCGAGCTAATCATGAAAAGAAACTAATAGTTGATCAACATTCATCCATACCAATATTTGGTGGATTTTTTTCTTTTTATGAAAAAAATTAATATCAATTCAAAATATTAAAATTTTTTTTTGTTGATATTAACTCTACACAAAAAAACACTAGGAATATTGTTCCATGTTTGTTTATTTAAAAAATTAAAGGTTATTTTTTGGTTCAAGTTTCAATTTTTAAAACCCATACATGGTTTAAGATGTTATCACAAGCACAAAAATAACAAAGACAAATGATGAAAGGATAAGTTTAAGCCAAAATTCAAAACATGAAACAAAGGAACCAAAACAAGAACACCAAGGTAGGCCATAGCTATAATCCTTCAAATCCTTAGCCAAATGTATATTACCATGGAAGAAAACCTTAGATTAATTATACTATGCGACCTTAGGAACCTACATCTATTGGGTGCACTGAAGGCAAACCATTTGCCAATTAGCCCTTCTTCCATTGGTGGCATGAAACATCCCATGTGCCAACCTCAAGAATACTTATCACAAATCAACATAGTGACAGCTCTTGAAACTTCCCCACACAACATACATCATAAGCTAGCTAGAACCACAACTAAAAATGGGTCCATTTGGCCATCCACATTGGGAAGATGACATGGTGCACAATTAATGTGCACATGGTCCTTCCATGTCTAACCATCTTGGCCTTCTAACAATAACACTTTAGAAAGTAAAACCTTCCACACACATAAAATAACACATTATAAAGTCACTTCCAAAATAGTTGGTCTTGTTTTTATAGGTAAACATAATCACCTTGCTCAAACTTTTGAATCTAAGATCGATAACCACCTCCATGTGTAGTGGCATAACGCAATGTATCTCGGTGTTGGGCAATTGCCATATTTTTCGTAGCCCCACATAAAATGTTAGAATAAGGTGGCTTGTTGTTCACATGCATAAATCCACACATTAAAATCATCCATGTTGATTCCTGTCATCACATCTCATTGAATTGAAGTTAGTAACTCAAGCTCACAGCCAAACAATAAGAATTATGGTAAAATATATTAAAAAGAAGCTTGCCAACTTAAACTATACCCCATAGCTAACCATGGTAGTTGTAAGTCCTGATCTTGAATATGGCCCTTATGGAAACCATTCCTTCGCAAGCCCCACTTCATCATCTACACTATCCGTTCAGTTAATCCGTTTGCTTCAAGATGGTCTCGTGGAGTCGTGTGATGATCAATTAATGCTTTCTCACACAATTTTGGAATTCCCCACATAATTTTGTACCTTAATCAGTCAAAACTTTCACTAAAGCCCCAAACCTATTAAATATCATGTCTAAAAATGCATATGTTGCCCCTTCACTATTACAACCTTGTAATGGAACCAACTCCAACCACTTGGAGAAATGTTCAATCATAACCAAAACATATAAGTTATGTTGAGGTGTCAAACTTAATGGGCCAAAAAAATCCAAACTCCATCAGCATCCAAGCCCCATAATTGGTAAAAGTTATAAGTGAGATGTAGGTGCATTGAAAGATGCCCGAACTTGATCACATACCATACACTTAGATCAAATTGTTGAACTTATAGTTGCATCCCTTGCCACCAATATTGTGTCTAGAGCAAACTATATGTCCGTCAGACCCCAAAATGGCCCAACTTTTCATGAGCATGCCTCACAAGGCTTTCATGTTGTTTTGGGCGAAGGACAACCTTCACTTGTCAATCTACCCACATATGTAGGAGGGAATTACTTTCCCATTTAAATTGTTTAGCCTTATGCATAACATGGTTTTTTTCCTTGGGTGTTAATCCAATTGGAACTTCACATGCTTACAAATATGCAATGATAGGTGCATCATCATAAATATCCAAGGCACCATTGCCCTCCAGATCCATATCCACATCATGAGAATCCGCATCATCCACATTAGCCTAAAGTACATTTTCAAAACACCCGAATAAGGTATAAAGGTATGTAGAGGCATGCCATTTTGGTTCCACCTCGTAATCCACATCCCCATGCCAATAAGCCCTAATGGTATCCTCCTTGTTGGAACTCGGGTTCCGACTCAACCCATCAACATCTCAATTAACCCTATCGACTTATGAATTATATCAAAATCATACTCTTGCATGATAAATGCCCACTTGGCCAACTTTCATGTGAATCAATCTAATTCCATAAGGAATTTCAAAGGGTGGTGATCAATAATCAAAGTGAATGGGCTACCATAAATATAATATTAAAATGATGAAACTTAAACAACTACAAGGCATTCCCTTGCATATGAGTTGTATTTGGCTTATTACTGGACAGATTCTGGCATATGCCACCACAAACTTTCAACCATCATCATGGAGTTGGGTAAACACAACCCCCAACCTTAAAGTAATCCAATCAATGTGTAATTGGAATGGTCATCATTGGATGGGTCACCTTTTAAATGGGGGCTAACGAAAGCCTAGCTTTCAACTCCTAAAAGGCTTATTCTTGTGGCTCATCCCAAATGAACGCTTGGTCAATCTGTGTCAATCGGGTTAAAGGCTTGGTTATGCTATTAAAGCCTTTCACAAACCTCTGGTAGTAATTACATAAGCCCAAAAAAGCTTGTAACCAATTAACATCTATTGGTTGGGGAACCTATGAAATGGCTTCAACCTTGGCCTTTTGAACCCTCGATCCACCTAGAAAAATCATTTGACCCAGGTACTCCATTTGAGTATGAAAAAACTAACACTTGCTTAGATGAAGCTTAAGGTTATGTTTTTAAAGTCTTTCAAACACCTTTCACAAATGGTGCATACGATCACTTGGGATTAAACTAAAAGCAATGATGTCATTAATGTAAAATTTGGCAAAACTAAAACCCACAAAACTTGATCCATGACCCTTTGAAATTTTGTAAAATCATTTTTCAAACCAAATGGTAAAAACTTCCATTAGTACAAACAATCTTTCCCATGAGGGTTAATTCCCCAAAATGATGTATTGACCTTGTCACCCTCCCTCAAGAGCAATTGATGGTATCTAAATCTCAAGTCCAAGGCATTAAAAACCTTGGCTTGTCCCAAGGGCATCAAAGATCTCCTCCAATAGGGGCATGACATATTTGTCTAAATGGGTCTATTTATTCATTGGATGATAATCCCCACACATGCAGCATTCAATCTAATTGCCAAAAATGTATTTCTTGGCTAACATCACTATTGTTAAAGCATATTCACCCCTAAACAGTTTTACCAAACTAGCATTTAACAATTTTGCTATCTGAGCTTAAACCAAGGTTTTTCTGCTTGATTAAGCTTGAAAATTGGTTTATCATCCTCCAATTTGATTTGGACCTCTTATCCCTTTAACTAACCCAATTCCTTCAAACTAAAGGCAAAACATCCAATGAAAATTTGTATTATTTATAATGTTTCATGCACTTCACCTCTTGTATTTGCTAATTAATTCATGGGTCACATGTTTCTATAATCATTTATACCTTGGGTTGGGATGATGGAACATCCCTAACAATCAAAGTTAAGGGCATGGCCTATGATTGTTATGCAAAATGTGGAAAGGTGCCATCATGTCCTAGTGCCCCCACATCACCAATTTCCTATTCCATACCCATAAATGTCCCTTGGCATCCTTAATCCCATAATTGCCAAGGATGTATTTTTCCTATTGTAACATAACCCCTCCTTGCATCACCTTAGCTAACTTATCAGAAGGTGTAATAAGTGAAAGATGGGGTGGAATGGGTGGGTGTGATTGGCAAAAACATAATTGTTCTGCTAAGACCAAATTGAAAATCCCTGTCAGGTAATTGAGATGCGTAACTTGCCCCAGAATCTGCCTATAAACTCTTTTGAAAATGTTTTACACAAATGTGGTGCTAATGCAAAACCCCATGGCCCGTTCCTTCTACATTGGGTTCTTCCATACTAGATGAATGGGAGTCCCAAATCATCCATAGGCCCCCATTCCTAAATGCATGAAAATGTGGAAAACTCAAAAATGTTGGTAGGGTTGTTTGTGGCAGGCCAACCCTATTGACCATTGCCAAATGTGGTTGGTCATTATGACGAACCATGTGTGAATGGTGTCTTCAATCCGGTATGTCATCCACCAAGCATGTGGGTGACCTAGGAATGAACACATATGCTTGTTGGATCACCTTTGGTGGTGTTAGGTTAGTCGACATCCATTAGAACGGATGGGCTTGTGAACCAACTAAAATAACATCCACTTGCATTAATTTGCCGATCCAAGGCTTGATCTATTGCCATCCAACCAAAACAGTTGGCCCAGATCTTCCAATGGTGGGACATTCTCCAACAAATATGCACATGGGTGCATATGTGACTGTTGCAAATGTTGCATAACATGAATCAATTCCAAAATTAAACTTGACTTGGGATTGGAAAACCCTTGGCATGTACCTACATGTGAAAGAACTTGGCATAACCATCCAAAAAAGACTAAATCAATTGGCCCAATCCTTACCAAATTTGGTGCCCCCAAGAAGGTGATGTTGTTTGGTAAGGAATGTTGGTAACCATGTATGGCCAATGTTGGTAACAAATGGGGATACCTTTGTTGTAACATCATGACATGCCGCATGGAGGCTTGTCTAGCTTGTGGATCCTTCTCCACATAATGGTATCTTTGGACTAAGATGCCTAGTTATAGAATTGCAATTAATCCATAACTAATGGTTCCAAATAGTTCAAGTAAGCATATCTTATCCTTGGGAATATCCCATTGAATAACCTTGGCTTAAACCTAGAGGTTCATTACCAAGGTTCATCGGCAACTGTGAGCTTGGTGATGGTAAAGTGTGCCAAGTTTGATTAATACAATGATTGGCCAATGCCTAGAGTTCAGTCAATGTGCCCCATGGTGGCCTAAGATCTAATGGAAAAATTTAAATGATTAACATACCCTATGGCCTTGGCATCACCAATTCACCATTTGGAGGTGCATTTTGATCATGGACATTACCTTCCAATAACTCAAGTCCATTTGGGAGCACTGAAAATCTAGCCAACATAGTTAAATTATTAAATTTTCATGCTTGCCCCAATGAATATCATTGGCAATGAAGCTTTGTGACTAACTCTTGTTTGTTAGCTTGGACCGTAGTATGCAATTTCCTTCCAAAAATGAATGGTAACCCCTAGGGGGTACAACACTACACCTCCAACCAACACATTATAAGATGTAGCATGCGTGACCATTGTTCGAGCTCACACAGTAGTGTAATTTGTTGGCTTGTTGGGATTAACCTAAATCATAATCTTCTATTTAGTTAACCCACATGTTTTTTTTAACCCACCCATGGATGTCAAAATGTGATATTGACATCAGTGAATCCAAGACCATCAACAACAGCTTTGCCCAACATCAATGGTTGAGCACTAGAATCCAATAACACCCTAAGGGGTTGGTACCATCATGTCAATGCCCCCCTCAACTAAAACATTCCTTCCTCATTGTGCACAACCACAACCCTAAAAATAACATTAGCTCGATCAATGGCTAGCTGTGCTAGAAGGTCGTGAAGTTTGGCCATAGTTGCATGTCAAGATTAAGGTTGAACCTTAGACACCTCCATGCAACTGGCTTCAAAAATTAGATGGGGAATTGTAGGAAGGACAAAAGTGTCCTTCGACTTAACCATCATGTTTGATGTTCCACCATTTTCCCATAATGTGGCCACCAAGTGGAACATGACTATTAGTTGAATATTTGAAATGGCCAATGTTTTAGCAAAAAATAGTGGTGCCTAACACACTACTTTGGCTACCCCCATCAAACTTGTGGGTGCCTTGGACCTAGGAATAAAATTAAGGACCTTCCTTGACACTCCACAAAAAGTTGAGGCCCCTCGAAATTGGGAATGGTGTATGTCAACACAAATGATTATGGGAACCGCACTTGGCGTTAAGCTTCACCACATTGAAGATCTAATCTTTAATCAACACCTCATCATTTTAGCAATTGTGCATTAGCTCTTGTCACTAATGTAGTTGTGGAAATAATCTCATTAAGATTTGGAACCATAACATGGTTTCCATCATTTGTTGCCCATGATTCATGATTTCTTGACATATGTGGCATTGTCTCATTTGGTGCCATTGATCTTGAAAAACTAGCTCCACTAAATAATCATTGATCCACATCTGACCCATACAATTAACCATCTTCCTAATCCTTGGCCTTCCTTGGCTTAGATGTAGTAGATTTCACCTAGGTCACCATGCTTGTGACTAAGGCCTCCAACTGTGCAAACCTAACTTCAAGGGTGTTGGGTTGGCCTTGAGCTAATTCAGTGGTGAACCTTTTATTAGTTGCATTTTTCCTTTTATGGCCCTTTGCAGCACCTTAGCCATTAGTGACATTGGTGTTTTATAATTAGCCTTGCTATAATTATGAGTTACTTGTGAAACAATAATCGACATCATGCCCATATGATGACAATGGGAACATGGTTGGCTGGGATTAGGGTTGGAAGTTGTGGCCTATGGTGGATTGGGACAAATTTTTTTCTTATGAAGCCCACCACATTAACATTTGTTTCATTGAATAAGATGTGGAACCACCACTTGAATTTGGTTTAACACCCTTGGCCTTGGGTGGTATAGCCTTGGTGGGTTGAATTCATAATTGTTGACCTAGTGGTATTGGAAAAAAAATTGGGTTTTCCTTGTCAAAAGCCGAGGTGACCACCCATTCCTCCACCATGTTCATCTCAATCCTTTCTAACAACAGAGACACACTGGCCCATGTGGGTTAGGCAGGTTGTAATAAAATGGCATCCCTCATTCGACGTTTAAGTTCGTCCAAGATCCCATACCAAAATTGGACTACTTAATTGGGTTTTTGTGACACCTTGTGTCACCATGATCAACCTACACATCTGTGCATGGGCTTCTCATAAGTTTTCATGGGGCTTACGTTGGAAATCCTACAAGCTCCGTAACTTCTCAATCTTAACCCCTTGGTAATTCTACCACAACTTAGTGAAGAATTTCACAACTAAATTAAATATGGGCAATGGACCCTATGTACTAGTGGATGCCCATACACCACTACCCTCGGTAGTTCCACCACTTCCAATGGCTCCATTACCATTGGCATTTTCACTTCCACTTACCGAATTAATGTCAAGAGTTGTCATTGCACACTTGGGGCCACAATTCCTTTAATGATAAAAAGATAATTGGGAGAGTAATATAACGTCCACTTTTCAATTTGAATATCATGGGCATGCCTGAACTCATGATAATCATCTATAGTGGCCCCTCCAAATGTTGAAACAAACCTTTCCATGCCATGAAGGGCATGAACGATTGGGGATTACGCATTTGTTGCATATCACATTAGTTGTCAAACTTTTGGATGAAATCATCCAATTTAATGGTGCCACCAGCCCCCTGAATACCATCAGAGCTTTTTGGTGGCTCTGTAAATCTCCTCCATGTCCCATAGTAGTAGTAGGGTGACAAACCTTCGAGAAAAAAATGTTTCAAAATCTAAAAAATCTCCCCCATATGATGATGAAGGTGGTGTGGGTGGACTGAACGGCACCCTTTGCCTAGTGAAACCACTAACATTGTCCCTATCCCTTGAATCTTGTGTCATCTACATGATGAACTTAAAACCCTAACTTGGGTATCCCCATTAAAATCCAATCACAAAAGGACAATACATTTGTGATAGTTCAAATTAATTCTACAAGGATGTTGAACATGATGTGGTTTAACCAAACCCTATAAACATAACCTCGTAACATGAACCCAAGATTGTTGCACTTGTATGGTTAGGGCGCCTATACCCACAAAACAAATTCACAAGGCACAATGTGAACACAACAAGGTGGTCTACTAGTCATCAACCCAATTTCACCACAACAAAAAACAATGGGACATCATGGTGATCAAATCTAAATATTTCTACAACTATGCTTCCATTAAAAGAAATGTTGTCCATTCTAACCATATTTTCGTAATTACTATGTGACTATTATGTCCAAATTGATTTTATGATTAACATTGTGTCAGTCTTACATGTCCATGTAGTGACAACTTGTTGTCGTCTCATATGTAACTATAAGAAGGGTTGAACCAAATTCTAATTTTAGATGCGATTACAACATATGACTAATATAAGTTTCATTGAAAATGTAGATGAAAAGTGAAAAAAATCATCCAATTTTGATTGCATTCATTAATGGATGATAATGTAGTTGTTTTTGCAACTACAATAAAATATTCTACCACATGAACAAAGGAACATAGACCACAAATGGCAAACTTTGTTATTTCAAATTGGACTATCATCCTTTCAATGTACACATCCATGGGTCATTTTTCCAATTATCCATGGGTCTTCCATCATATAATATCTAATAACTAATAGTTTGCTAGAAATGGTTATTTAACTTAGTTCGTAAATTAAACTAAGTAAGCTTAATAGGTTACATTAAATTAAGTAGGCCTATGTACATTAGTGGCCTAACTTGCAAATTTAGTTAATTGGCCTAAGTTATTTATAAGTAATAGTGGGCTAGTTTATTAGGTGTAGTTAATAGGCTATGAAGGTTAGACCTGGTTAAGCTACGTGAATTAAGTAGGCAGTTGGTAGCTAGGTTAGGTCATTAATTAATTGGTAAACTAGGTAATAAATAGGATAAGTAGTAGGTAGGTTAATTAGATTATTGTGTGAATATGTGACGCACCTTCAAGCCCCTTGATGGACTCAACTACAAATCCAAAGGTGAAGACAATGGAAGGAGAAGGAGTTGGGGTGTGCTCCCTATTTCATAGCACTTCAGGGGTAGAAGTCCGTGCTAGAGCTCCAGGATGGGATTAGGAAGATTGACAAGTAATTCAATTTCTCACATGAACCTACACAAACCAAACAATAAGTTGGTTAGTGCATAGTTGGAGCACTTTGGTCCATGGACAAGCCACAAACAAACATGTTCTCACAAGATTCATCACGGCCCAGACTTGCATGAAGCCACTACATTCCCCCTTATAGTATACTCTATGCCTAGCCATGGGACCAACACCCAAGTGGGAGTCTCGAAATTCCCAAAGTTGGGACTCCCACAACTTTGGGGGCCCATAATTTTGTGTGAAGACCTCCAATTGAGATGAGATTTGAAGAATAGTTGTAGTCCTTGTTGAGATCTTTCCAACATTATGTGGCATGCCACCTGCACACAAGGAAATTGGGGCGATTATGGACTTTTAGTGGTTAGGAGTCAAATTGCCAATTTGACTCCCGACCTTTCTTTTGGCCATAACTTGTATTTTAAGAATCCAAATGGGTCATGCAAACCCATTTTAAACATTTAAGTTCCAAAAGATTTCCAATGATATAAATAACTTTTTAATCTAATGGGTTTTGACCCTTGCGATTATTCTATGAAAATTCACTTGGGAATGTGAGGGTTCATTCCTTCACACTCTTCTACACTCTCGAGGGCATGAAATGTGACTCTCGGGCTTCCCTTTTAGCCTACACTCTTACAAGCCCTTGCCTTGGTTACGAACCCAAGGCTAGGGTTGTGACAATATGTAATCATGTTTTCTTATTAATTAATTAATTAAGTAGGTTAGGTATTTAATCAATTAATTAGTCAGGCTAGGCATTATGTAATAAGTAGGAAAGGTACTAATAGGTAGTAGGTAGGTAAGCTAAATAAGAAGGATTTATTTGTGGATATGTCATTATTTTTCGTATTAATTGATAAAATAATTAGTTATGTTAAAAATTAATATATTAAATGTAGGGTAGTTAATTAATATTTGGTCAGCTAGGTAGTAAATAATAGGTATGTAACCTAAATAATATGTAATAAATAGGATAGGTACTAATAGGTTGTAGGTAGGTAGGTAAAATAAGCAAAAGGTAATTTATTTTGTGGATATGTTATAATTTTCTGTATTAACTAATTAATTAACTATGTTAAATAATTTATTTATTAAATGTAAGCTAGGTAACTAATTTATTAGGTAGGCTAGGTAGTAAATAATAAGTATGTAATGTAAATAATATGTAATTAATAGGATAAGTACTAGTAGGTAATAGATAGGTAGGTTATAAGTTAAGCAAAAGGTATTTTATTTTGTGGATATGTCATTTTTTTTTTATTAATTTATTAAATAATTAGTTATCTTAAACAACTAATTTATTAAATGTAGGCGAAGTAATTAGTTTATTAGGTAAGCTAGCTAATAGATAGTAAGTATGTAGCCCATGATAAGTAAGTTAAGTCCTAAAAGACTAGCATAATAGTGTTATTATGGGACTTACAAAACTTGAGTACCTAACACCAAGTGTGAATGCACCTTAAATCAGTGTTTCTGCATTCCGGCATCTAAATCCAACATTTCCTAAGCTAAACAAGCAACTCAATGCATAATGGCTTGACCCTTTAAATTTTAGATGACATCCATATGGATGATAAATAATGAACATACTGAATTGAAAACACATGGTGGTTAGCACCGGGGAGCCCAACTGGATCCTTCAGTTGTGCTGGAAATGTTTTTATAATGGACTCCACATGACCATAGAAGCCCCACTAAAGGTGCATTCATGCTTGGTGTTAGGGACTCTAGTGTTGAGGCCCTTATCACCATACTAGTCATTTAAGACTTAAAACTTATTTATCATGAATATTTTATGTTAAACTAACATTTCACTTAACATTAAGGTATCGCCCACTTAACATTGGCTGCCACCTAGGATGCCACCTAGATTCTCATTTAACATTGATTTAAACATCAAGTGTGTGAATGTATCAAAAACCTCAACATGATTAAAAAAAAAATGTCATAAGAGGTGGAGATTGGTTAAATTGACAAATTTATTCTTGGAGTTTGAAATACCGTTCATCTTCCATGTAATGTATATATATTTCTAAAATTAAATTAAATTAAAATACATACCTAACATGTACATGCACAAAGATTGTATTTTTTAAATATAAATTTTTTGATCAAGAACCCTAACCTTAATATATATATTTATATTAAATATATTAAATATATTTTACTTCATACAAAGATTAAAAATCAAAGAAAAAATAAACCAATAGTTGATCAAAATAGCTTTAATCTTAAATACATACCAATGTAAGAAAAGTTCTTCAAATCTAAATGTTGGAAAACAAATTGAGTTTTTACCCTTTGAAAAGTCGTCATTATTATCTTACAAAATTGCAATGGTTATTATAGCCTAGTCTGTCAACCATGGCCACACGGCTCCACATCCACACCTAGGGGCTTTAACAAGGTGTCAGGTGTGTTAGTTTAGTTGTTCAATTAGGTCCTAGTTAATTAGGGATAAATCGAGTCAATTAAGTTAATTAGTTAATCTTGAACTAGTTCATGTGTGAACAAAGTTTGAGATATTTATCATGGGGTATAATCACATCTTGTGTGATCTCAAATCACTTTTGATGATTTGAGATTCTAGAGCATAATTTTTGCTTCGTAGTTTTTTTGGTTATGCAAGTGTTTTGATTTTTTATGGTTTGGGCTTGAATTTTTGTGTTATTGCAATTGAATCAGTCTTGTGAATCATAAAAAATGGGTTTAGCTCAATAGTGCTAGAGCTAAAAAAATTTATTATTATTTTGCATTGGGTTTATGTTTGATGTGTGTGTTATGCACAAAAGTTGTTTAATAGCAAATATTGTGTGTTGTTTTGTGTTATTGCATGTTGTTTTATGTAGGAGCTTTGCTTAGGGGTGCAAACATCATTTGTTTGTGGACCTTGACTTCTAAAGAAACTTGCCTAGCAATTTTGATGTTTTAGCGCATGTTTTTCATGTGAAACTCCTTTGGGAGTTCAACCCAAATAGGGCCAAGTCCCTGGATTTTTTAGGTGTTCAAAAAGCACAAGAAGAAGACCCTTGGTTTGATCACAAGAAGAAGGCCCTTGGTTTGATCACAAGGGGCCCCTGAAGATTTTATATTAAGCTAACATTATTCACTTAAAAATTAAGATGCTGCCCATTTAACACTGGGTGCCACCTAGGATTCCACCTAGATTTTCATTTAACACTGACTCAACATCAAGTGTGAATGCACCATTAGTCTTAAGAAGACCCCCCATATTTGTAATTTTTTAAGCAATAGAAAAATTTGGCAGGTTTTTATGGACTCGTATGAAGGTGGGTTGGTGCCAATTCAACACCCAATCCCGGTATATGTTGGATTGCAAGACCCAGCACCCACCAATGCACGGTCCATTATTAAACCTATTATGACCATGTGTTGGCCGTTTCTTCCTTTTTTTTTCTTTTTTTTTTTTCCATAAATAAGGGGGTCTTTCTTTGTGAAAAAAATTAATTCTGTCTCACATAAGGTATGATTAAATGATCAGATTTTGAAAATAATTGTGACTTACCTATTATCAGTTTTCTTTTTAAGCAATACCCTCAGTTAGCAAATTTACTTGGGTTATTTTTTCACTAATAACCCAATTGTTATTATGCATAAATATTGGTTTTGAAGTATTTGACCTAATACTATCTAACCCAATACCAACCACCTAGTATGATGTCAAGATAGGTTCTTTTTTTTTGCAAGCAAAAAGCTTATCCCCCCTCCCCCCCCCCCCCCCAAAAAGAATTTACATACCAATGCTCTTTCCTCCAATTTGTGCTAGTCAAAATTTGAGCTTACACAAGAGCTGAAAGTGGAGGTGAAATTATAGAATTGTAGCAAAATGAAAAATGAGAGCTCAAAGGTTTTGAGTTTTAGGATTAAAATTATTGCATCAGATTTTCTATTATTTATTTATTTTGAAAATTTGAACATGTTCTGAAAATATTATAATTAGTGTGGAAGTGGCCAAGGTACTACTACAGGACTAGTCCTGGATCATCATTCTGTCAAAGTTGGCAATGAGCTATGATAGTGATGATGATGTTAGTGTGTAAAACAATGAATGGGACATAAGATAAGCCTCAAGTTTTGTACAACTTCACACAACCTTCATCCCCACTCAACATTGTGGCCAACATGGCAGCCATATCTCCCTCTTCTCACATGTCTGTTTGGAATCTTTTTTTAAATTTTATATTTAATTTAATTAAATTAATTTATATTTATTTAAAATTATTATTTTTAATACATACTAGTGTAGCCTGTGCCATTGGCCCAAGTGTTACCACGCCCTTGACTGATTTTTCCTTCCAAAACATGGCTTTTTGGAATTTATTTGAACTTTCAGCTACATGTTAGGCCCATTTTACACTAGGAGTTGAGTCTGAAAAAGAAAACAATTTTTTTTAATCTACCACTTTTATGGCCCTGACTTGGCCTCAAGGCAAAAAAATATATACATATCACCTTGGGAAGGTCAATTTGCAACCCTTGGGGTCAATGTTGTTGCAATAAAATATTGTTGAAATTTACATTGTAGGATCAAAGTAAACTCTAAAGCAAAACCTATACCTTCGACTTCTTCATTTCATTTCTCTTCATTTTTTCTCTCCTCGTATTAAGCTTTTGTGCTTGTTTGTGAATGATGGAAGCAATTTCTATTCTTTTCTACTTGGGATATATCACCATGAAAAACACAAAATTTACAAGAATCTTGTGTTTATAATCATCCATGGTGGTCTAACTTTTAGGGTTTAGTTTGAGAAAGGAAGCAAAAATGAGAAGAGGAATGATATTGGTTTTTAAAGTTTAGTTTGAAAAAGGACACAAAGATGAGAAAAAAAGAATGATACCAAGAAAGAAAAAATGAAATCATGTGAGAGGTTGAAACGTTGATCCCTACTTTGGCATTAATGACTTTACACATAAACTCATTGGCGCCAAACAAATAATATTTTATTAATAACTCGGGGCCATACAACAAGTGCACAAATTTCTTATTATTGGCCCCAAAAGTTTTTGGCCCCCAACTCCTCGTCTTTAAGCAAAACTTGGAGTGAGAAATCCTTTTAGAAACCAAGGTTGCAATGGAATGAAAACCATAATGGGTTAGAGATAAAATGTGTGAAAGGTTTCTTGAGCAATGGAATGATTTTGGATCTCGTAACTCAAGACAAAAAACTAAAACTTGGATACATGGCACCTCAATACCCCTTGTTTAATTTCAAAACAAAAACAGGTTTCTCTTAATAAAACTTCAAACTTTTCTACATTAGGCTACATAAATGCATGCTTCTAATGTGTATGTTTGTTTAAATATAAATACAACATTACATATTTCCAAACTGACACAAACCTGACTTGTAGTTAGGAAAGACTAAAAATCAAATAGAATTTTTGTAGTTAGGAAAGACTAAAAATCAAATGGAATTTTTGTAGTGTACATGTTTTTACCAATGTTGGGTGGGTATGAAAAAACGATTAAAAACCATGCAAGGTTTTTGGGTTTCAAGTTGAATATCTCAAGGTATTACCCAAGGTCATACCTTACTTGAATCTTCTGAAAAATAGTTTTAAAATAAATTAAAGAACCGGGGTGACCAGCGGGGTGGGTCCCATAAACTTTTCTGAGACCCAAATACTTCAGAATTGCACATCACTAATTTCTACCAATGTTGAGTGATTATTAAAAAAAAATGAACAGACCCTTTGCTATTCCTTACATATCCATTAGAAAAGATAAGGTCGGGGTTTAATATGTATAGC
The DNA here is from genome assembly GCA_963921925.1 of Sphagnum tenellum. Taxonomy (NCBI): domain Eukaryota; kingdom Viridiplantae; phylum Streptophyta; class Sphagnopsida; order Sphagnales; family Sphagnaceae; genus Sphagnum; species Sphagnum tenellum. The sequence goes on from OY998158.1 coordinate 3,728,021, forward strand.
CTTGACCACTAGTTCCCAAAAAATCAAAGAATCGGTTATGACCTTAAACCCACATTTCTCAAAGATCAGAGAACCAAGTTTAGCCCTTAAAAGGGGTTCCAAAAATATCAATTTGAACCGGGTCAATGAACCCCAAAACAACTAGTTTTTCCATGAACTGTATTGGTTTTTGAAAAAATTCAAAAAACCTAGACACAAATTTTTATTCTAATTTTTGGATGAACTTCTAAAAATATTCCTAATGTAATTGAGAACATTTGAATTTTTTTGAAATGAATCTAATTAGTATGGAGTACCCAAAAACATTTTTAATGTATTGTAATGAGTGTTTTTGTTGATTACAAGACTCCATAAAGGTTTTGAAATGATTTGAAAATGAAATGTTTAGGAGTTTTCTTTAAAATTATGCTTTACATAATAGCATAATGCAACGTCATTTTGAGTCATTTACTTCAACTTGTTAATCATGATTTGAAATATATATATTTCAAATGACCAATTATATTCTCCCATGTCTTATAAAAACACACATCAAGTGAACACTTTTGATTTATTTGAGCAAAGACACACCCCACATCTTTACCAATTGAGCATTCAACCAAATGCAAAGTTGTAAAACCTATGAGTCAACCTATGCATCATCAGAAAAAACAAAAATGTTATTTTGAAAAAATTGGAGGAAAATTTCCTTCAATGTTCCTTACAAATAGTTCAAGATTTGTTAATTTTCATTAGAAATATTCCCAATGTTCTCAACATTAGTTAGTGATAGAGTTTCAAAACAATTGCACCAATCCATTGAAAAGCCTTTTTTAATTTAGTATTTAACACATCACAAAATATCAATTGCTTCCCGTTGGCCTACTATCACCATAATATATCATGTGCAACTATGACAATAGACGGTAATGAAAGAAAACTTTAACCATGCCTTATAACACAACAAATTTCTACTTAACACTACCATTTTGTCAAGACCTACTCAATTTTTCCCCTCTTTAACTATTTATCATCCATTGTTAAACATAATATTTTTGGATATTGCTTCAAATTCAAGGATTTCGTAAAAGTTCTATGTACTTCATATCAACCTTAGCCTTCAACAATAAAAAGTAGTTTTTGAACTTTTTTTCTTTCATACTCAAGAGTTTTTGTTTTGTTATTATTAATATTGCATATTAGGGGAACCGACAATTACATACTATGCTTCAAATGCTATTTGTTGAATAAGAAAACTCAATGGAAAAGAAAATCAGAAACCCTTTAGTTTGATGTTATTTAAACCCACAAAACAATAAAAGGTTTTCTTTTTTAAAAAGACCCAACCTATTGGGGGGACTGGGGATGCTAATTACCTCCGTAGTTATTGTTACAACTTTGCAAAAGGCATTCTTTATTAATTATATTTATAAAAAACAAAGAGCAAACCAAACCTATGTGGGCAATAATTACATATTTGTATTGTTGTTACAACTTTCTTTTAGTAGAAAAAAACACACAAGAAATTTCAACCAAAACCACAAATACACATTTATATGTGAAAACACATATGGAAACATTAAACACACAACACACAACAAGAAATGTCCAAAAAGACCACACTACCTTGTAACAAAATATCTTGAACAACTGGCATGCAATTAGTTCACAACTTTACAATAGATATATAAATGTTTTAAAATATTATTTTCATGTCAAAAAATCAAAAAAATCTCTGATAGTTGCAAATGGGTCATTGATTTGACATGTTGACTACCAGACGGAAGGTTTTCATTGTTGAAAAATTATGGATAAAATTTTCCAAAAGCCTAAAACAAGGCCATAGGAAGCAAATGGATTTTCGTAATCAAGTGAAAGGGAAATGGTAGCATTGATAAATACAAAATGTAATTGGTAGCAAGGGTTTTTGCACAAAGGTGTTGATTTTTTATGAAACATACACTCCAGTTGTTAAATTTGCTTCTATGATAGCTATTTTTACTCTTGAAGCCATCTACAACTTGGAAATCCATCAAATTGATGTGAAAGGTGATTTCAAAGATGAAGAACTTGCTAAGGGCATTTACATGAAATAGCCAATTAGATACAAAATTGCTAATAAAAGAACTTGGTTTCAAAACTCAAGAAAACCATATATGATTTGAAACGTGCATATTGTGTGTGGAATGTTTGGAACAAAAGTTGCATTCCAAAGCCTTTCAAAAACTTGGGTCACACCTTTCAAAAGGTGCAACTCAAACCAAAGCATGTGTGTGTACTTTTAGATGAGAGAAGCAAGTGCAAATTTTCTAGCATTGTCATCAACATACAAGTTGGTTCTAAAAAGATTCATGATACTAACTTGCAACTATTTATGATCGGGAATCCAAACTACCATGCAATTAAAAAAATATTACTTTGTGACTAAACTTATTAATTTGGAATAGGTTTTGGAACTTTTTGACAACAAAGGATTTGGTGATGGCACTACCTTGCAACTTAAGTAAAATTAAAATCACATTTTTTATTAACTTTCCCAAGTATTATGATGTCAAGACACCATTCTTCACCATTATGTCTAACAAATTTGTACACACATCACATATTTTGGACAAATCATGATACATAGTGTAGAAGTGCATTCCATCACCATTGATCAAACAGTAAAACATGGATTTGAAATTATATGCATTGACATTCAAGATTGGAAAACACATTACAAGAACATTTTGTAAAATGCCCCTTCCTACTGAAATATAATTTGATAATAAATTCATAATGCCCAAGCTACATATGGCAAAGGTTCTCCTCTTCCCATACAAAAATGATGAATCATGAATATCAAATATAGTTAGTTAATGCGTGCAACATGTTGTGTTAACTTGGGTAACTTAGGCTTGGGTAACCTTTAGAAGTAGTATCAACAACCCTAAGGGACACCCTTAAGTATTTTGGGTAGTCTCAATGGCCCTTAAGTATGCCCTTATATATTATAGGGTATAATATCCAAGAATAGTCAATAATAGCCTAGCCTAAAGGTAGAATAACCAAAAGCAACCTAGGTAGAATATCCTAAAATAACTTTTGATAAAATAATTTTAAATAATTTTAAATAATATATAGTATAATAGCTAAAAATAGCCTAGGGTAAGTAAGTTTAAATTAATTTAAGAAAAAATAACCAAAAGTAGAAAAAATAACTTGGGCTAAATAGCCAAAAATAACCAAAGGTAGAATAACCTATAATAGTTTAAGTAAAATAACCTATAATAGCCTAAGGTAGAAGGGATTGGAATAGCTTAAAGTAACATAATCAAGAATAACCAAATGTAAAATATCCTATAAAACCTTAAATAAAATAACTGAAATAGCCTAAATAAGGTGGAAACACACTATGGTGACCTAAAAATGTTGTCACAAATGTTGTATTTTTAAATTTGTGTGACTTTCAACTTCCACCAAACCACTATTAAAAGAGATTTTCAGATATTATACTCAAAATAAGGTCATTCAACTACCAAATAATGCAATTGTTAAAAGAAATTACATAGTTTATTAATATTAAATGATTAAATAATACATTTGTGAAAATTCAATATTTGTACCAATTGCAAAATGCAAAGATACTTTTGATTTTATTCAAATACTTATAACACTTCATGAAATATTTAACCATATATTGAATATGAATTGATTCTACCATTTCAATTCCATACAAAAAGTTTCATTCATGTGACTTCACAAAAAAATATAGATGAGGTTTTTCATTCAAACAAGCATAACTATGTTATTAAAAAAACATTTTGTTGAAAAATTATTTTCATTTGAAATATAACAAGAATTATGTTGGAAGCTTTTATATCAAAATATGTTTTACATGTTTTTCAAAATGCTAAATGATTTTTTTTAAACACCCCCCAAAATAATACAAAATGTATCTTTTTTAAAAGTACATTTTTTTGTTTAATGTGGCCCCTTTATAATGTGCTTTCTTCCAATATCCAAAACTAACCTAGGGTGGAAGAGCTTATAATAACTTGAAGTAAATTTAGATATCATAAAATAGCCTAGGGTTAAATAATTTGAAATAACTCAAGGTAGAAAAGTTTAGAATATCATAAGGTAGCCTAACCTATAATAGCCTAAGGTAGTCTAGGGCAGTGAGATAATTAAGGTAGGTAGGTTAAGCCACATAAATAGGTTACGAAAAAATATTTATAATTATTTGATTACAAAAATTATCATTTGTTGAAAAAGTGGTGCAATGGTTAAAGGCTTGGATTTTTGGTGTGGAGGTGAAGGGCTCAAATCCTCACACTTGTAACTTATTTGAATGTGTTTAAATAACCTACGTAGCCTAGGCTAAGCAAGCCTTCTAAGCCTCTAGGTTAAGTTCTTTAGGTCCTAGCTTGTTACTTAGGCTACTTAAACACCATGGGCTAAACAAATCATTTAACCTAGGTAGGCCACAAATAGCCACTTTTTCAATTTGGAACTTGCCACATGTCAACATTTTAATGGTCAAATTTTTTTTACCATCCTCACATTTTAGTTTTAAAATTAGTCATAAATGACCATGCCATGGAAACACATTTGATTGTAAAAATTTCATAAAAAGCCATTTTAAATGGCCATGCCATGTTGGTTGGATGAAAAGTTGGTGATAATTACATTTGAATATGATTGTCATTTCAACTAAATGTTATGTCATGTCTTTTGCAACTAAAATTTTATGCAACTTGTCCAAGGTAACTAAACATTATACTAGTCACATGTGACATTTACGATTTTAAAAAGTCATTTACAACTAAATACCAATTATTAATATGCAAATTCCTTATAATGCTATTGTAATTAAATTATAATTTCATTTTAAATAATTTATATTTTAGATATAATTTAAAAGGTTTTAAAAAGGTTCCTTGAACAATGGGCAAATGGAAGCCTCCATGGAAATTTCCTTGGACCTAGGTCCCAAAGGGATGTAAATAATGATAGGATCCGCCACTACTTTTAATTTATTCAACCAACTTTTTTTCATGTTTATGTTTTCATATTTTGTTATAATAAAGTTCTAGTTGGACTTGCATCTTGCACAATTTGTGTTTTTGTTTTTGGTTTTTGTAATTTGTGTTCCAACTTAAAACTAGGCCTATTTTTGTCATAACTTGTCATGGTGTTTGTGCCTTTTGTGAATCCCTTTGTTTTGGTAGTTTTCATGCCCATGACACTATCTCTTCAACACTGAAGATATATCAATCTAGTACATTTGTGGTGACAAATACATGTTTACATACTCTACACAAAATGGGATGACCCAAACTTTACAAATGGTTTAAGATCCATATCTTTTGCATAGTATGAAATATTTCACTTTTGTATCATCACATGTAGATAAACATTTGAACTTGATTAGTCAATCTAATTCCTTTAAAAGAAACTTCATGAACTTAAATATCTTATTTGTTGTGTAATGTAATTCACAATTTTATATTCTCACCACAAACTATACATGAGTTTTATATAATTAATATTAAGAAAATGGGATTATCTTCTTTTACTAACTTAGATTACACAACAATCATAGAAACAAAATGTAGATAATTAATTAGACACCCCCCATCAAACTTTGTTGGTGTTAAACAAGGGGCATCTAGTCTACAAGAGTAATCCCATCAGTCTCCTCCCAAAAAAATTGAAAAGGTGTCTACTTGTCAAACTTAGCCTCATTGTGTAGTCACATTTCCACCATCAAGTAATGTACCCTCCTCCACTATCATGCACCAATGATGTCCAACATTGTAATCATGTGTTGTCACATCAATTTTTTTTATTTGAATTGATGTATCTTCATATATGGAATAGGGTTATGTTGTTTTACATAACATTCAATTCCATAAATATGTTAGGATAATATTTCAAGAAGGAAGTTGTATATGATTTAAGGTTCAAACTTGGTGCTATGAATTGTTTGCAATGGTGCACATGAGTCATAAATTGTGAAACTAGTTATCAAAATTCCTACACAACAACATTGCATGCAATAGAAGTGAACTTGGTGATGTAAGGACAAAAGTGGTTGTATGATGGATTTTTTGGGTTATAGGATTTGGATCCAGGGTTGATGTTGGTCGAATAAAATTTAGCTCAACATTTTATACACCCACATATGAAATTATAGTTTTTTGATGATTAATGAATATAATGAATGCCACCATATATGATATGCACATATGTACAATGCCACAAAAGAGATAACAACAATCGAGATAATTTTTTTAAAAACCTCAATACTACATGTAAGTATGTTCAATAGAAATAATTTGGTTTGTATGTTAGGTATCACAATTGAATGTGGGATAGGCAATAACACCAACATTCCTTGCGATGGATGTAAAGGATCCATTGTTAGAGAAAAATGTAGAGTATAATTCCCTTGCAACCTTTCAAAGGAAAGAATGAAAATTACTTCACTCAAGAATATTAAAAAGTCTCATTCAAAACATTATAGGTACCTATGTAGGTTTTGATTCACATATCATTTAGCTTCTTAGGACATAAGTAACAAGGGTCGGGCTCTAAAACATGATTGTAACAAGGTACAATCATAGTTGGGGTACTACAACAAGAACCATAAACTACACATGATTGTCCTATGTCTTGATTCTAGAGTCATGAGGCCAAATCATGTTTTGAGATGTGAAACAATGAAAAGATGTCATGTATGTTTAGCCATTCAACCAAAAAGTGATGCAAAATTTGAAATTAATTAATTAAAAAAAATTGGATGTCGTATTGAAACATAAAACATAAAGGAACACATGACTCGAAGACATTTTTAGAATGACAATCTTTCATTTGGAATGCCAAAGTCTTAGTATAACATTAAAAAATGTCTTTTTTTTTAAGATCCACATCTCCTATACTTCTCCTTAAGCCTTTGGAATCTAAAACATTTATTAATAAATGTTTCCCTTATTAATGTAGCCCTTTTGATGAAAAAAATTCAAGATTATAGTATCAATTCCAAAAAATATATTTTTTTATATTACCAATATTTTATGCCATCATGTAGAACATAATTTATTTTATTTATGGTTAAAACATGACTCAATTTGAACAAATATTGTTATTCCTATTAATTCCTTTTCAATAAAATTGTGTAGTGGGACAATGTTCCTGAAATATGTTCTAGGACATTTAAGGACATGTTTAAATCATCCAAATCACAAACAATCACAACCATTTCAATCACAAAGAATGTGAGTATCAAATGAAAAAATAAATTCACCAAAATAAATGAATTGATAAACATAGTGGTCATTCAAAGTAGTGTCATGTGAGTGATTTTAAGGTGAGACATTCTTTTTGTGTACCCCAATTGTGATTGTACATTGGGTTCTTGGAATGCAAGCAAATGGACAAGTGGTTGCCCTTAAAAAAAAATTGCAATATTTTATTGGATTAAATGAAAAGCTTTACAAATTGAACATTAAATGTTAGTATGTTTGAAAATTGGCTAATTGTATGTTACAAAATCATGCCCAACAACATATTATGAATTTTTTCATGCACTATGTACAAAATCGACACCCAACATTATTGAACCTAATAAAGTCATGCACATGAAAACACATGTAAATGATAAGAATCCAAGTTCAAAACACACAAAACAATTAGATGTTTCTCTTGTGTGTTCTAAGTATAAGCATCCTCGAGTGGACCCACTAGGAATGTCACCCCTTCATTTTTCTAGACCTATTGAACTTTTAAAAGTCATAGGAAACATTTGAATGAAGCTTTCCATTAAAACATTTGGTGATTACATTAAATATGTTGTATAAAATTTTAATCTTTAATGAAATTTTCAAATTTTTTGGCTTTGATGTTCTTGCTCATTGCATTTAAAAAACATTTTTAGGAGTGTCACATGGTTTCCTTTCCTTGAACTTTTTGGTTAATAACATAAGTTTGAAACACATCTAAGTTTTTTTAATTTTGAAATAAATTTCATAATTACCTTAGAAGTCATTCTATTTGCAAATTTTATTATGCAATTAATTTAATAGGTATAATTTAGTTATGAATTTCCAAAGTTCAAAAAGGTAATTCTGAAAAAGGCCATTGCAATTGTGAAATCAAAATTTCTACAATTCTCACATTTTTTATTCCAATGAACACATAAGATTGTATATTTTGGCATGCAATGGGTGAACATGAGAAAAATAAATTTATGACTATGAAAACTTTTTTTTTTAAAAGGGTCAAAAGTATTTTGATAGTTTTACTATTTTACCATTCCTTGAGTTGGTTCCTAATGGGTCCGCCCAGGAATGTTTATACCCTTTTGGAATATCAAAATGTGAAAGATGAGATTGCAAAATCACACCATGGGGATAAATTCCCAAACACATAAAAACCAAAACCATGTTCAAACTTAATTGGGTTCCAAACACAAATAACAAATTATAGAAAACTATTGTTTTGTCATAAACAACTAACATTTTAGGTTTAGTTGGAAGCTCATGATATTTTAAATATAGATAATGATTTGACAAATGGAGCTGTAAATTACGAATCAAGAGTCTACAAAATATTTCTATATAATAGCAAAGGTAAAAGTAAGCTATGGTGACTCCTTTCAAGCCTTTTTGGGTCTTGTATTATGGTATATATAATATAATTACTCCCAAAATGTCATGCATTTAATTTTGAGTTTAACTTTTGGTGTTATGGCCTTAGGATTATGATTTTTTCTAAGCTAATACTATTTAATATTATTTGAAAACAGAAATAAATTTAATCATTTTAAATCAAGGAACCAATATGGCTATATTTATGGTATACATAGGTATAACAAAGTTCATTTCTCATTTTACATTGCATTCTTATTTGGTTTCATTAATCATCCAAATAAGTGTGTAAGATCGATTTTATGCATTAGCCCAACTCACAATGTTTGTCACATTCCATTTCAAAATTATTGTTTGTCAAATTTCCAATTTACCACATACTTATGATCAATGCCTTGAAACCATCCCAGTTGTGAAATGAAATTTATCTTCACATGGTTCACAAACATCATTTAAAATACATGTGGGATCACATGTGAAATAGGTGGGTAGAGTGTTGAGAAGTTGGGCTTATTGTTGGATTTTGTGATCTTACAATACAAAATATATGAGTAGCAATGCCAATGAGGAATTATTTTGGAATCAATCATTTTTACAAAATTGATAACAAATGACATGATTTGGCTTATGGGAACTATCAATGCCATAGTAGACCTATTGTTTTGATATATCATACATCACTTGAAATGTATGTTGATGTCTATGTGAATTGGATTTTAGTTGGTTGATTAGCTCCACAAACCACTAGCTATTACATTAAATATTATGACTTTTATTTGGTTTTGAAAGACATTGATTTATCTTTAATGGTTTTTTTTTTTAGGAACATAGATTGATTTGTATTGATGTTCCCAATTGAATGCATTGGGCATATTGACTTCTTTGAATTGACCCTAGTTCCCATAAAAACCATTAGTTATACACAAGCTCTAGGGTTAAAATAATTGTATTATTGTTTAAGGATTGATAACCTACCTAAATGATAATTGGATCATCTAGGTAGGTTATTGGATTTTGAAAATCAGATATCAAGTGGTTACCAATTTAATCAATTATCCAAAAATTAGTAATTGGTTGTTGGGTTGTTAATAACTATGTTGATAATTGGGTTAGGAATTCAATAATTGGCCAAGACTAGTTTTAACTTCTAACAATTTGTGGTGATGGGAGAGTTGTTTTACAAACGCCATAGATACAAAGCTTGGAATCATATATGAAATTGTGCACCAAAACCCATAACTCCAAGCAAATGATTCATCCAAACAAAATGTGAATGGATTTTAAGAGCATTAGAACTTGGGGTCAAAACACATAACTGGGAGCCAAAAAAGGCATCAGATGTTAGACATAATTAGTCAAAATCAAACACTATTTTTTTAATTACCATTTAAAATCATAGTAATCATGGCAAGTTAGTTTCTTTCTCCTCATATGAATGTCAAGGAACCTAGAATAAAAATTCATTTGATCCAATTGTAAATTTTGGTTTTAATTTCAGACGTTTGAAATTGTATACCTATTGCGTTAAATGAAGTCAATTTGCAAAGGACTATCAAAAGGACGCATATAATAGATAAAAAAATCATTGAAAAAATATAGATGATAAAAAAATATTATCCACATTCAAAAAACATTCATACTTTTTAAAATGTTAACTTTTTAAAAACTTTAAAAATTCAAAGAATGTTTCAAAATTGTTTTAAAATTTTAGAGCTTGAAAAGTCCTTTACCATATATAAATGGGTTATAATGTACATGTGTATGAAAAAAAGGTTATAGCTTAGAGTATAATAAAACTAAAGAATGTGAAATTTTAACTTTTGGTTATGATTTAAAATTTTGATAAATTTTCAAGATGAAACATTGAATCTCTAAGGAGTCTATACACTTTTTTTGATTCATATTTATTCAATAATGACTAAAAAAATGTCATTGTCGGGGAATTTTTAAATATTTTTTAAAACAAGTTTTTAAAAAATTCATTCAAAAACTAATTTGCATGCAAAAGATTTTTTTTGGGAAAATGACTTGCAGTCCTTTTCCAATGTAATCACTTTGGCTCCTAGTTACAAGTTTTGACCCCTTTGAAAAAATATTTTACTCATATATAACCACAGGTAAATACTTGAAAAATATTATACCTTGTTCGGATGGTTCACAAAGTTTTGGTGCCCATCCACCATATCTAGTTAATAAGCATGCCATACATACCCTACTTTTACCCTACAAAGATGGCATATACCCAAGGCCTGAATTTACCTAGGGATGGGTAATTGTTTTGTGGAGGGTAAATCTTGATCTATGCAAAATCATCCCATAGCTTGCATGCATTTTTGCATTTTGGAATGCATTCAATTATATGAAGGATTTGTTTGGATTATGTTGACTAATTACTTAACATTTTATTTATTTTTTATTTTTGCATGTAACTTCCCATTCATTATATCAATGACCTTGAGCAAAATGTTTTTACCATACTTTCGAAACATCTTTACATTTTGTTACAATGTCAAATAATTTTATACATTTTGTTGAAATTTTATCTTTAAATTGTTTCTAATATTATGTGTTGATGTTTGTATATTAATTTCACAACTAATTTTCTTCCCACTTAACAATGTGCCATACTTAGATATGTATTATACTTCTCTTGATTTATTCTTTATATATTCACCTATAACATGTACAAGGAAAATACACAATATACCTAAAAATTTACCCATGCACTTAGCTTGTGAACAAAGTAAATGTTGGTTGGGTGAAAGCACAATACAATGACTTGCTTTGGGGCATTTTTAGGTCTAGTATTATAATACATAGAATATAATTGTTACAAAAGCTTGGCACATTTTAATTTTGGGTATCAATTTTGGTTTTTGGGCCCTATAATAATTATATTTACAAAATTAATGTTATACAATATTATTTGTAAAATAATAATAAATTTCATTATCTATATTGAAGGATCCATGAGTATATTTATATTATACATTGATATAATAAGGCCATAGTCTCATGTTGACTACATTAATTTTAAGACTTCATTAGTCATTAAAATAATCAATTTTAATGAAATAAAAAATGGCCCATCTAACTATGCTTGTCATCTTCTATGTGGATGTGATTACTTGTCAAAATTTCAATTTACCACATTTATTGCATCCTTGTTAAAAAAACTCATTTTTTTATATGAAAGTTTCCAAATTAGTCACATAGTATCCAAACATGATTCATATCATTTGAAATGACATGGTTCAATATATCTTCAACTTTCATAAAAACTAAAAATCATTTACATTTGTTTTGGAACATATATGTGTTTTTGAATACATATGTACATTACATTCATTTCCACAAATATACTCCAATCTCCCACTTTATAAAATGAAATGAAATATTTTCTCTTTTAATCTTTTGCCTAGGTTATATTTTAACATAATATGCAAAAGTATTGTGAAAATCTTTCAAAAGTTTGAAGTCGGATACACTCAAACATGCAAATCCTTGAAAAATAGTACAATGTGATACCCCAAAAGGGGTCAAAGTGGTGTGTTTTCACCCAGTCACTTATATTTACCCTTGTTCTCTAATTGATAATCTTGTGATTTCTATTATACCTTTACCTAGTGGATATATTTTAATTAAACTTCATTTACCCTTACTTGACTCATGTTCTAAAAAATGGATATAGTTGCCATCCTTTTTTTTACTAATGAAAATTTGCCAAAAAATGCAATTAAAATTTTGAAAATGAAGCGCTTTTGGAGGTTTTCAATTGCCAAAACGGAGAGAGAAAGAAGAGTAAAAAATTGCTAAAAACCCATTTTTGTATTTAAATGTGTAGCCAAAAATATATAAAGATGATTCAAGATTTGTATTTCATATTTGGCTTATAGACATATTCGGCTAAATTTTCCTAAGGATGATCACTAGTGTCTCACCACTTTTCTATGGATAATCACCACTTTGGTTGCACACATGAATTCCTAAATAAAATACTAATAGTTAGTTACCAAATAGTAATGTACATCTTCCAAGTTCCAACCAAACCACATGTTTATTTCAATATATATGGGATGTGGATACCGAACTTGGAGTTTAGGCTAGATATCATGAATCATGATATCCAAGGTGATATTTGGTTTGCCAAAACTCAAGGTTGTGAGTTTCATCCTTGTGATATTTGAGTTATAAAATAGATATAAAAAATTTGAAACTTGGGTAGGATATAGGGCCTAGAGTTTAGGAGTTTAATCTAGGTAGTAAATAGGGGCTAAGGCTTTGGGCATGGTGTTTGATGAAGCTAGAAATTGACTGTTAGGGTAGGGATCTTAAGTCTTTATACTTTTGAAATAGGTTTAAATGAAAATAAAAAGTCAAATCTTTTTTTGTCTTGGATTTACCTTGGTAATTAATCTATTTCATCTCCTTTTATGACCATTTGTCCTTAATAAAATTATTGGACTTTATATTTGGGATGTGAGAACTACCTTGAATATCCAATTGGTATTAAATTGTCAGATATTTGGTACATTGAGAACCAACTTTTAAAATTTTCAATTTGTTTATGCCCTAACAGGATGTCATAAATTAAAAAATTGAAAGATGAAAAAGAACCATGTTGATTCTTTAAACTTATTTTGAAATTTGAAACTAATGGACATAAAAGATATGATATCCACCAAACATTAGTTTATTTCATCACCCATTTAAAACTTCCCAGAACATAAAACAATGCTACATTTTTTCCTTTGTATATTTTGGTCCTTCACTAGGTTAAAGGAATTTTGTTTGTTGACATCACAACGATATTGCAAGAATAATAATTTACACAATATGAAAGGCATTTTTCAACATGTAAAAGTAACTCCCACTAGGTGAAAGTTACCCACTAGCTTGTCCCTCCTCACTATCCCTATCATTGTAGCGTTGTCCTTCTGAAGTGTCACTGTCACAATGGTGCTTTACAAAAGAGAAAGGTCTACTAATAGACCCTTCTTTTATAAATAAAACATTGCAATTTTTTTTACTTTGTATTTTTTGGTCCTTCACCTACCTTGAGAAATCCAAAATCGAAGACAACTTGGCAAAGAACCTTTCAACGCATGGAAGTTATTCTCCATATGTCAAAGTAATGTCCACTTGGTGGAAGTTCCTCCCCTTTGTCTCATCTTTTTTTCTTCTTTTTTTTCATTTTTTTCATTTATTTTTCTTGTTTTTTTCTTTTGTTTTCAATGGAATGAAACATATGCTAAAAATCAATACAGATCACAAAAATTATTCAAAAATAATAAAATCTATGAGTATTTTCATTATCAAAATTGGAGTTCAAACAAATGTTGTTAGATGCACGAAAAAAAATTCAAAAATTCATTTATATTATTCAAAAATGGTAAAATTTACAAATATAGTAAAAACTAAAGAGATCATTTTTTAGATACACATACACAAAATAGATTTTTAAGCAAAAGTGTGGATCGACATTCTTAGTGTTCATGTATCTGGATTTCATTCATCCCAATTCCAAAACCCCAACAAAAAAAAAATGCACAAATGAACCCCAAGAAAACTTGTTCCCAAAGTCATTCATCCTTCAAAACCAACAACAAAACAAAACAAAAATCCACAACATCAATAATCACAACACAACATAACTTAAGAACTTCGAAAATCAACATACCAAAATTTAAGATAACATAAATCAAAAATCAAAAACCTAGAATTCAACAAAATTACAAAACTCTAAAATTTAACAAAACTCTAGAATTCAATTGAATTCCAGAAATTAGCATAATTCAACAATTCAAGAACTCAACACAACAAATCACATCATAACACATTATAAAGTATTCAAAAACTCCAAAAACTAGCAAAGTTCAATAATTCAAAAACTCAACAAAACACATCAAAACACATAAGAACTCAAAAACTTTAGAAATCAACAAAACATAATAGAATTCAAGAATTCAACACAATGAAATTAAACAATTCAAAAATAAAAATAAGAATGGACCTTTAGAAATATACTCAATTTCAACTCAAAGACATACATAATCCCAAACATGCGTCCTCATCAAATCTAGATTTCTCCTCACATTGTCATCATTTCCACATTCTTCTTTTCAAATATTTATTATGCATGTGTTAAAACATGCAATTTTTTGTTGGAACAACAATCTATTTCAATAAATTAAGTTAAATTATTGTCTATCCATTGGCAACAACAATACAAATAAATGAAGATTTCAGAAAGCTTGTAGAATGATGATGAAGTTGGAAAGTTGAACTATCGATTATGCTTAATAATGTTAAGGTAAAAATTGATTTTGGATCAACAACATACATGATGTTTATAAGTGTTGCAACCCTAGCCTTCGGCTTGCGACCAAAACAAGGGCTTGCAAAGGTGTGGGCCAAGTGTGAAGCCCGAGAGTAACATTTCATGCTCCTGGGAGTGGGAGAGTGAGAAGGAATAAACCTTCACACTCCCAAATGAACTCCCACTTTGGGAGTTGGAGTCCTGATGGACTCTCAAATTTTCAGAAAACGATTGTAGAGGTCAAAATTCATTGGATTGAAGAGTTCCTTATATCATTGAAAATCTCTTGGAACTTAGATGTCTAAAATAGGCTCGCATTACCCATTTGGGTACTTAAAACACAAGTTATGTCCAAAAGAAGGGCTGGAAGTCAAATTACTAATTTGATTCCTGACTATTAAAAGTCAAAAATTGCCCCAATTTCCTTGCATGTAGGTGGTGTGCCACATACCCTTGGAAAGCTCTCGACAAGGGCAAACTTTGTTTTAGACCTCACCTTAATTAAAGGTCTACACACAAAGTTATGGACCCCCAAAGTCACGATAGTCCCAACTTTGGGAATTTATGGACTTTCATTTGAGAGTCCCAGTACAAAATGACATTTGGGTGCTGGTCACGTGGCTAAACACAAAGTATACTATAAGGGGGAAGGCGGTGGCATCCTCCAAGTTCGGGTCGTGGTGAGTCTGTGTTTGCCTGTGGTTTGTTCATGCACCAAAAGTGTTCTAGCTATGCACTAACCAACTTGTTGTTTGGTTTGTGTAGGTTCATGTGAATAAGTGAATCGCTTGTCATTCATCTTAGTCCCATCCCAAAGTTCCAGCATGCCCTTCTACCCCCGAAGTGTTGTAAGCCAAGGAGCGCGCCCCAACTCCTTTTCCTTTTGTTGTTTTCACCTTTGGACTTGTAGCAAAGGAGCTTGGGGTGCATCAATAAAACAATTCTAAAGGTTATTGAAGACATGGCCATATCTCATGTTAATGTTGACAATATGAAGCAATGGCCAAAAAAAGATGGCATCTAGCCTATCTTTATGCTTGGGCAACTTTTTTTTCAAACATGTTTCATAATGTGTTTTCAAGATTAATTATGGGTCCACTTGTATTTGGTAGTTGTACAAAGCAATTCTCTTGATCTATAAAAGAAATAGTAAATGAGGTATTGTTCGTGGTTTTTTCTTGGTTTGTAAAAATAGAAGTTGCAAAAACACTAATAGAAAAAAAACCAATGACAATTCCAAAACTCAACATAACATCATTTGTAAAATGAACACCAATTGTCATAACAATAGAAATAATAACAAAAGCAACATCACTAGTTGCATCAATAACTATATCCTTTCCAAAATGACAATATTCCTACATTCAAAACAAATAATAAAAAATGAATGACAAAAAAATTATAATACCTTTTAAAGCCCATTATGACAAACATAATCAAAGTTGAAACCTTAAAATAAATGATTTCGAAAAAAAAACCTTATGTGTTTTTCCTTGAACTTTCACATTAGCTTGGAAGGTATTTGTAATATAATTTGAACATATTGTAGACGATATTGATTTATGCATGCAATTTTCTAGAACACAAATTCCAAAAACTTGTTAATAAAAAACATGAAAAATTAAAAAATGCAATTACTTACCTTGGTCTTTTCATAGGTAGCCATCTCTTCATAGTGCAACAATTTACCATATCTTAATTTGCTGTTGATAATCTGTTGCATTAGCCAATCTTAAAGATGCTTACACATAAAACAAACAACATAAACATGAAAGGAAAATGAAAATGAAAATGAAAATGAAAAAATAAAAATAAAATCATAACATAAATAGAAAAACAAAAAACAAAAGCAAAACAAAACAAAAACAAGAAAAAAAAACCTACTTTCGATATGAAATAGGATCCCAATGACCAATTACTTCCATCATGTATTCTTGTGGCACAAGTGTTTTTTCTATCAAGGTGATTCTACCACCGTAGTTAGTCTTCTTGGATAGTACTTTATTTCTCAAATTTAGAAAATCACAGATGAATTTGTCCACAATAAACTACAACCAATTCTAATTAATAGGGGCAGTAGTAACCAAACTTCATTAACAAACCTCCAATTCTATTTAAATTGAAAAAATAACGAATGTGGTCTAGGTTTATTATCAAGCTAGGTAATAGGATGACATTGAACAAGTTCTTTGAAAGTCTCAATAACATTAGCAATTGGATAGTCAACATTAAGACAAAATTGATTAGTAGAACAATGTGTGATGTCAATCTTGTAATCATTGGAAACACCTTGACGAAACCTTAGGAAAAGCATTAGCGGGCAATGAAACCAAACTAAATTCATCAAAATCAACATTGTAAAGTTCAAAACACCACTTTATAATAAAAAATTCACATTTAAAAATAGCTGAATTTGATTGATTTGCCAAGACCATTTGTCGAGACTCGAATAATTGTTTTGTTTTTAATAATTTTCATATGGTGGCACCTTGCATTTGTGAATATATTAAAAGGAACTACAAGTGTTTTACTTAATTCCATAATGCATTGCCCCTACCGTTGTTTAATAAATTTCCTGGTACCACATATCAAGGATTGAACGTTGCAAAAAAATCAAATCAACAAAAACAAAAAACATCTCGCAAGTAAAAACACAAATGATTAGAAAAATAAGAAATTTTTAAATCCTAAGCATAAAACTTAAAGCTAAACACAAACCTTTAATCTAAAACCTAAACCTAAACCTAGAAACAAACATCATATCTAGAAGAAATACATACCTTGCAAAAGCATAAACAAGACAAAAAGACAATGGACCCAAACACACATGAACTCTAAACCTTAAATGATATTTGCACCAAAAAAAAAACCTTATTATAAAAATGTACAAAAAATTTACTTGGTTGGAGGATATAAACAACCATATTTTTTAGTGACTTGTAAAATAAAAGATGACAACACATCCATAAGAACCTTAATCAACCCTTTATTTTCAAAAAGATTGGTAATAAATTTTATTGTGTCAAAACCACAAAACAATCTCCACTCATCAAATGCATTCTTTGCCCAAAGTTTGGCATGCTTACCCATTCTTCGACCTCCCTTGTTAACATTTCCCATCTCCTTATTGTCAATTTCAAGAAACTAAGATTTTAGAATTGGCTCCATTATAAGATACTCACAATTAGTCCTTTCAACAACATTAAATCTAGAAGCCATAACTTGAATAAGAGGATTAAATGTAGAAGCAACATCATCAAGATTATAATAAAAATCATGATTAAATGTAGAAACATCATCATTAAGAATAAAATGGAAAACTGGATTAGCTACAATAGTAGGTACATGAATAGGTACAAAAGAAAAAACCTTGTTGTTAACATCAACAACAAATGTAGATGTAAAAACATTGTAAAAGAAATCAAGGTCTTCCAAATGTAAGGGTTGCAAAAATGCCCACACAAATCACTATTTGCTTTAGGATGCAATAAAATAGAATGAAGAGGAGGCTTATCAGTTTCGAAATGCAACTAAGTAAATCAACAAGGTTTTATGTTATTAACATAAAAGTTATGAACCTCAAGGCACTACACATAGACGTTAACTCCATTAGTGGACGGTCTGGGGTTAAACCCTTCCCCTATGTAAAGTGCCTTAACTTCTTTAACCTTTCTTTTCTTTTCTTTTGGCACTTCTTTCTGGCATAAAGATGTTTTAAAACCTTTTTGTCACATCTTTTCCATGTCCTTTAGGTTAAACATAATGTATATAAGGAATTCAACTTGCCCAATCAAATGCTTTTCATTGTTTGTTTCTCTCATGGCTCATTCATCTTCATTTCAATTCTTGTTTATTTGCAACAACTTCTACATCACTCAGTCCTCTCCATTTTGTTTTTGCAACAACTTTTCTCATCATTTGGTCACCTTCCTTTTTTTTGCAACTTCTCTCCTATTTTAATCGTCTTCATTTCTTTAGTAGCAATAGCTTTTCTCCTCGCTTAATCATTTTCTCTTCTTTTTTTTGCAACTTCTCTCTTTGTTCAATCATCTTCAAATTTTTTGTAGCAATTTCTTTCCTCACTCAATCATCTTCATTTTCTTTTGTAGCAATTTTTCTACTTGTTTGCTTAGTTTTAATGCATATTTATTGCAATAGCTATTCTTCTTCTTATCAACTTCTATAGTTATTTGGGCTTTTCCAAAAACAATTGTTGTAATTCTTGTGCTTTGGCAGCAATGTTTTTATTTCAGTGCATTCCAATTCTTCATGATTATATGAACATCTCCTCTCCTTCCACATGTTTTTTCTTTTTTCTTTTGGTTTAATTCTTTTTGTTTGATGTGTTAAGTTCTTTCTTATGTGCGATCTCTGAGACATTTTTTTCTTGCGTCTCTTTTATTTGTAATTAGTGTTAAAGCATCATGGCATCTTTCGCATCAAATCTATTCCTACATCTTTCATCACAATTATTATTTGCAACAATTTCTATCTTGCATTATTCCCCCGCTCTAATTCCACAATAAAATTTTCTTTGTTTTAAAAAAAAAAATATTGTTTCGTGTGCATGTGTTCTTTGGTTATGTTTTTCTTTTGCAAGTTTTTTTTTACATAGGTTCTCTTGTGCTTGCAATTCTCAATTGCATCTTGCACCTTCACACAATGTAATTTAATTTTTTTCCTTTTCTATTTTTTCCGTTTCTATGTCTTTTCCTTTTCTTTTATTAATTCTATAATGTCTATTGCTAATGAAGTAGTTGGGAAGAAGTTTTGTAATGAAGGCTTTTTAGGAGGAAATGGTTTTGAAATTTTCAAGGAAAGATTACTTACATCTTCTTCTTCAAGGAAAATGTTTCATCAAAGTAGTGCACCTAGACTTGACAACTTTTTAGTAAAAATTTGTTGAACAAGTATTATGGGTGAACATTTATTGATTATCATCTTATTTTTGGTGATTAAGGTTGATCATTTGCATGCATGGCTTTTCTCCTAGTGTTGGTATATCAATCATCTTTTGACATTCTCAGTACTGATATCTAAAACAATTTACATTGGATTTCATTTCATTTCATTCCATTCCCTTCTTGGATGTTGATCAAGTGTATTTTGGGCCTGATCAAAACCAAACATGATCTTAAATCCAGTGCATGGTTGATCCTTGAAGTGTGTTCTTAAATCCATGTATCAAGTATTGCTCAGTTGGTTGACATTTGTAGCTGCAGGTACCTTGTCATGGAGCTGCCACTTCATGTTTTTCTATTAAGGACAAGCATGTACATGTATGCGCTTGTCTAGTTCTTCCAATAAGTATTACAGATTCCACTCCTTAGTTTGTGATTCATGATTTGAGCTTGAGCTTTCTTGCGGCACGCGACAAGGAAACAAGGGAATACATTGAGTTGTTGAACTCTGAGAAATACCCAAATTCACTCTTGGACCCAATTATAACCAGGACCAGGCGGGTATGTTCAAAAAGTTGATACCCGTCCACCCACACTGGTTCAAAGCTTTGAATCCAAAGATTTTAAACCCTAGATTTAAAAACCTAGATGTTTAGTTGAGCACTCAGATTAAAAGCTATGGTTGTACAAGAAAATTGACCCCCGGTGGCCGATTCCGCTATGTAATCAGTCACAAGGTGGAACCTGTCAGGCTGAGGCCAATTCTGCCAGGCAAGTGGTCACTAGGGTTCCAGCCAAAGAAGGGCCTTGAGGCCAATTCTGCAAGTAAATATCTCTTGTGCAGTGTTTTTTTTTTTTGCTGGTGAAATTTTGCCATTTTTTGACAAAGAAATGAGATAAAAAAAAATTCCTAGTGTAAATTCAATTAATTTTGCTAATGTTTTTGGGGTTCAGTTTTGTCAAGTTTTCAATATCAAGAAAAAGAATAAATTAGCCTTTGTGTTTTTGTTGCAATGCCAAAGAGTGGCAAAAAATTAAAATGATGTGAAATTGATCATAATTAGTCAAGATTGAACTGGAGTAAAATTATTATATTATCAAGTTGACCAAATATCACAATTGTATCGTATATTGAAGATATAATTAATACTCCATTTAAGTAATCCTAGACTTGTCCCAAATCAATTGTATCACTTCTTCTTTTCCCATAATGGGCAAAGTCTTTGGAGTTCAAGAAAATTACTCTTGTGTAGACATTGGTTTATGCTTTGCTAATTGTAGGTGGTTGTTTGTGTTGGTTCAAGATGTTAAGGTCTTATTTTCAAATTCAATTCAATGTGTTTTTTTTTTTTTTTTCCCCTAGTTTAGACAAGGTAAGGACATAGTTAAATTCAAGCTTATTTGAACAATACTTTGAAAAGCAAACTCAATTTCACAAACCATTTGCTTTCTATGTTTAGTTTATGTGATCAATTGTGGTATCCCAAAATGGAATGCCATGTTTAACAAATGTCACAAACCATGAACTTAAAAATTGTGGATGATAAAAAAAATGGTGGGCTACTACTACCTAGGTGGTAGTTGTCAATGTTCACACTTAATGTTTAATCATGAAAAGTTCTTTGAAGACTAGTATGTGAAAAACACTAGAAGTTTTTAAAATTAAGTTTCTATGCATACTTTCAACATTGACAAGTTCCACTAAGAAGTTTGCACTATTGATCAGGTTGAAGGATTTTCTTTGTAATTACATTAAAACTTGGCAAATATCTATCGTAGCATTGTACACATGTTATTAAATATTTACATGCAAGATGTTCAAACTAAACTTTTGAAGGTTAGTTTGGAGTCAAGGATGTATATGTAGGCCTACCTGGTAGGGAAGGAAAGAGGTTCGTATTTGAGGATGTAGATAAGTATTTGGGTGAATGAATGAATGAATGAATGAATGAATGAATGAATGAGTGGACCAAAAAATGGCAAATGATAATATTTGCATAAATCCATTTTCTTTGTATATTTTACAAGCCTTGAGATAATTAAATATTTAAAAAGCTTCAGACCAATCCATCAATTCCAAGAAAAAAATTCCATTTATGTTTGGGCACAACCATAGATCATTATTTTGTACATCATTGTTGTTTTAAGAATTTTTATGTAGCCTCAATGGTGATCTTTCATAGATAGATGTAGAAAAAATGGCAATAAGCCCTATGAAGATTTAGCCAAATTTGGCTATAAATTAAATATGAAATAAAAATATTTAAATATTTATGATTACAAAAAGTTCTTGATTTTTTTTCATTTCCAAGGATTGAAACCTTTTAGAATTATTTCATTTTTCAAATTTTTATTTTTAATTTCTATTTTTGGCTAAATTTTTACCCAAACCAAAAGTTGTTGTACATGTTCATAAAATTCAACATCAAACACATTCTTAAAAATTGATATGAACCTTGTTTTCTTAAATGCATCAATTTAAACTTTTAAAGAAGTTCATAACTAGAGTTTTACAAAATAATAATAATATTTTGCGAGGATTTTATTTTCAGATTTGTGATGATTTGCTGCAAGGGATATTGAGTCTCTAATAGCCATTTGCAAATGAAATCAAAATTTAAAAAATTGTTCCCTTTATTATGGACATTTGCAACCCACGACTTGTTGAAAAAAACTCTAATAACCATTAGAAACCAAAGCATAATTCAATGTTTGTAAATTTTATTTGAAAGCCCAATTTGCACACTTTCCCAATCAAGAAAACTCCACCATCATAAATTTTGTGAAAATATAAAAAGGCATCTTTATGCAATGGTGAGGATGTTTAAGAAGTTGTCCTAGAATCCAAACCCATCTTGATAATTTTACACACCTACTCGAAACTTTTTTATTCAGACCATTTATGGTTAAGACTTAAGGCCTCCTTCGCACAAAAGTAATAAAACTTTCATAAACACAAAATTGAAAGGAATTCAAATACAAAACGTAGCTAGATAACGAAACTCTATTATTACTCTAATAGAGAAACCACAATTGAAAGAGTAATAATAGAGCAAAAGGGAACTTAACATACAAGAAAATGATAATTGGCAAAGATGTCCAATTTCTAGAGGAAGCACTTCAACAAAAGATCAAATCACTCATCCTTTTGAGGATTTGAGAACCTTACACCTGAGGCTAGAACCAAAACTTCCGAAAGATGCGCCTTTAATTTCAATGATGAAAAGACTATCTCAACACAAGATGAAAATGACAACTGACCATCATGTGAAGGAAAACAACATGAACTCAAAACATACTTAGTGGCAAATGGGTGGTACCCAATTTCAAACAACAATAAGGCATAGACTTTCAGGACACATCCATACCCTTCATAAAAGGAATTCACAATTCACTCCATCATAGTTCTATCTACTCGCAGATCAGGCAATCATGCATCTCATGGACATGAAATAACGTGCTTGAATAGGGAATTGAACAAAAAGGTGCACATACTCCAACCTGGAAGGATTCCAAGTGAAAGAAAAACACAAGGAACATTTTGGCAATTGAACAACTAACTCTATGGTTCAGAGGCCATCCATAACATCACCCAAACTCCTTTGCCTTCTGCACAAAGCTAGCACAGCCAAGAAATCCAACCATCTTGGAAATGCCAGGATCCAGCAATCTTGGAAAAACGATATTCATAGAAGGTTTCATTCATACAAATGGAACATGTATTGGGTCAATGCAACCCAGCACACCAAGTGATCCAGCAAGTAGTAGTTACTAGTTTCTCATATTTTGTGTTTACTTGGTTGCATTCACCAAATGCACATTGACGCAGAATACTAAAACATCTCTTGCTTTGAAGATGCAAAAAACCTTGAAGCCCAAAAAGAATTTCATACAAGTGGACAATTCTGGGCCTTGCCATCATCAGAATGATGGATGGCTACCAACACCACATGATCTGCCCTCATTCGAATTATTGTACATTCTCTATCCATCTATCTAACCCTGTACATTTTGTGTACTTCAGCCAATCATTGATTCTGTAAAGAAAGAGTATCCATGATTTTGCAAGGAAAAAAAAACGCTTCACCACAGAAAACTAGTAGAAGCAGTAGAATCACTAAACCTCTTTCAATAGAGGTTCAGCCATGGATCTCTACTAAGTTTTGTATGACTGCCGCCCTTTTTCCCATTGTTGAAGAATCCACCTGTTTGATGAGAGACTCACCCTAGAATGTCAAAACACTCGGGTGTCAAACAGACCACCATGAGATTGGAATTCTAGTACAGAAGAACCCATTGTTTGAATCAAGAATCGAGAGTGCTCTCTCTCTCACCAGACAAGACCCAGCAGCATTTTGACCTCCAAAAAACAAAAAGTCAAGCTTGGAAACTCTGAAAATCATCACTGATTAGTGACTGATTAGCTGCTCCCACTTTGATCATGTTCCAGAAATCTAAGCTGAGCTTGACCTCTGAAAGACAGAGCAAACCATTTGTTGGATGAGAGCAACATTCACCTTTGGCTATCTTCAGATCTGCTCAGCACATTTCCGTCATTATAGAATCTCCACAAAAAAGAGTGCAAGAGGGCTCTCTAGGAAAACAGTCAAGATGAACTCAGGTCCTTACCCACCACAGCTCTGCCTTCTTGTCCATGACTTGAGCTTGCTTGAAACCATCATGCATGCAAGCGCACACCACATTATTCATTCATTCACCAAGCTCCTTCCTCCAGCAAAAGCTGCTAGACCCCTTGGATGCAATCTTCATTTATTGATCTGAATTTCCTCCTCCTCATGATCCAGAGCTCAGTTCTGACTGCACCCACTCCTCCTGGCTTCCTTCCTGCCCTTGAGAAATATCCTAGAGCTTCAAGCCCTAAAACATTATCCCACTACAAATGTGATCCAGCTTTTTCAAGCTTCTGTGATGATGAGGCTCCAAACACTCAAATGAATTCAATCTGGATTTAGATCTGGCTCTTCATGTGTTTCATCAAGAAGAAGCTCCAAGGGAATTGCAACCTGATGATCCTCATACTTAGACCTAATTTGCTTCTTGCTTGCTGCAAATTGGGGTTTAGGTTAGGAATGTGCAGTTGGTGATGGAGATGGAGCTGGAGCTTGTTCTAAATCTGTAGGGAAATCAGAAGAAGGTGGGGAGGAAGAAGAGGAGCTTGATGGTGATGGTGGTGCTGCAACAGTCTTGCCTAGGCTGAGAAGGCGTCTCAAGCTGGAGAAGCGAGCCATGGCGGACTTGGGATTGGAGGAGGAGGAGAAAGGAGAGCTTGAAGGAAGAAGAAGAGGAGGCTCTGCACTTGAGGAGGAGCCACCACCACCACCTCCTCCTCTTCTAGGTATGTCTATGACTACATGGAAAGGAGCTTGCACTCCGGTAGTGGTTGTTGCTGCTGCAGCAGCAGCAGCAGCTGATGATAATGATCTTCTGCCATTTGCAGTTGCAGCAACTCCTCCTCCTAATTGCTGCTGGCTTGCACCTTCCTGCTGCATTGAGGTGGTTGAATCCACCATGCCACTACCCCAGAAGAGCAGCAACACATTGGACGGAATGATGTTCCGCAAAGACTTGGCAGTCCCTGTTGTTGTTGCTGATGGATCCGTTGTTGTGGGTGCGGATCCTCCTCCTGCAGCAGTAACAGCAGCAGCAGCTGCAAGGATTTCTTCTTCATGAGGAGTCGTTGAAGAAGCTCTAGCAAGAGATGATCCTGAAAGACCCAAGTTGAGATCCAAGGTTCTTGTGCTGCTTTGAAGCTGCTGATCACCTTGTGGTGTTGTAGCAACCGCAGCATTCTCTGGATCAGCAGCTGCTTCGTCTTCTACAGCACCATCAAGCGCAGCAGCGGCAGAAGCAGCAGATGAGTGTCGTTGTTCCTGGGCTGGGCCATTGGGTCGAGCTGAAGCTCGACAGAGAGGGCAATTGGAATGAGAGTACAGCCACATGTCGATACACTCCACATGGTAACAGTGAGCACACTTGGGGAGAGTGCGACCCATCTCATTCTCCTCGAACTCCTCTAGACAAACAGCACACTCCAGCTCCTGCTGTTGCAGCTGAGACAAAGACTCAGACATGTCTGCTACCTCTTGCGGGAAAACAGCTTTCTTGTAAACGAAAGTGGGCAGGGATTCCACCACCGTCTTGTCCAGACCCATGCTGTGGAGACGGAAGAGATGTTGCTGCTGTGGGTCGTGATCAGCAGCAGCGAGAGGCTCGAGAATGATGCTCCGAGGAGGACGAGAAGCTACTTGTCTTCTTCTTCTTCTCCAGGAGGAGCTTGACCTGGTCATGCCCAGAACGGCGCCCTGGCGATGCCAGAACCATTTGGCGTAGATGTGCAGGCAAATGATGAACACCACTGCTGCAAACAGCACTGCAACTGCCACCACCATGATCTTGCTCTTGACGAGCTGGCTGGATGCCTCCTGCTGCTGCTGCGAACTATGGTGGTTGTTGTTGTTGCTCATCGTGTTGCCTTCTTGGTTGCTGCTGCTAAAGAATGCGTTTCCAATTGACACAAATGGTGGGGGGTAATTCCTCACAGAGGCCATGACGATGATGCTGATGATGATGATGATGAAGTTCTAGAGTTCTTCTCAACCAGTGAAATCTCTTGGGAGCTGCTTTGCAGCATCACAGATTGCTTCTGCTACTGCTAGCTCTGTCTGTGAGAGGACAAAATCTGCCGCAGTTTCTTTCTGAAATCCCCTGCCGTCTCTCTCTGTGGCTCTGTATGATGCTTTGCTGGTGGTGGTAGTCCATCAGTGATGTCATTGGGGTCGTCGTCTCGTGCTTCATCACTGGCTGATCTGATCTGTTCTGCTCTGCTGCTCCCGGAGGAGAAGGTGGTTCCTTCTTGTAAGCTCTCCAGCTTCAGAATTTCTCACAGGAGCAACACGACAATCTCCAAGGATTTTCTGCACATTGTCTAGAAGAGAAGAAGAAGAAGCGGCAGCAGCTCCACAATCTTTTCTGTACCCTCCCTCCCTCCCTCCCCAAACAGTAATCCAGTCCATATCTATATCTCCCCAAATCTCAATGTCTGCGTCTCTCAGAAATTCAACAAACTGTGACTACAGATTAACTATCCAAGCTGACCACAAGAAACCCAAAACTCCAAAAATCCATCTCTTCCTCTTCTTACTTCAGCAAAGGAAGCTGAGGAGCAAAGGCTTGGAAGCAAGCTCTCTTCTTCTGCTTCTCTCTTCTACTACAACTACTACTACTACTACTACTTTGCTTCCTTCCTTTGAGACAATTCAGCAACAACAAAAGACCCTCTCACTTCTCTGTCTGTCTGTCTGTCTGTCTGTCTGTGCAGCCTTCTCTTTCTCCACTTTGCTGTACACAACAAAATTCAGCTACATACTTTGTGGCACAAATTCATCACAAATTTGCATAACTCTGGGGGGGGAGGGAGGGAGGGTGGGAAGCAAATTCAGCTATTGCCAATGATACAAAGATCTGAAGAAGGAAAGAGAGATTTGAGAGAGAGAGAGATCTGTTGAAGCTTCAAAGCAAACAGCAAGAGAGCACAAAACAATCAAAATCAAAAAACCATGATCAGAGTCCACAGTCAGACTTCTTCTTCTTCCATCTTCATTCTTCAATCAAGTCCACAAGAGAGCATCATCATAAATTACAATTCTTTTGTTTTTTTTTACTTCCCAAGACCACAAAGACTATGGACCACCTAAGTCTCTCTACACTCTCTGGAGAAGAGAAAGTCTGTCTGTACTAGCCTCCCCCCCATCTCTCCACTGCATTCAAGCAGTTAGGCTTTTTTTTTTCTTTTTTTTTCCTAGCCAAAGTGGCAATCATCCTTAGGAAGATTTAGCCAAATCTGGCTATAAACCCAAAAAAAGAACTATAAATCTTTAATCATCATTCTATATTTTTGGCTACACAATGAAATGAAAACCAAGTATACAAATCTGATGATTAAATTTTTATTTATTTTGTGTGTGTTTCACTTACTTCTGGCAACTAAAAACCGCCCCATTCACTTCTTTTTTTATTTTTATTTTTCAGCTTTTTGGCTAAATCTTTCGCCAGTATAAAAAACACTGCTAAAGTAAAGTATGTAGGGGAAAACAAAAAAGTAATTAATTTTTCCTTTGAGGAAAAAAAATAGAAATAAAAAATAATAATGATAATAATACCTAAATTCAATTTCAAACAAACACACCCAAATCTTTTGATGAGTACAAGTTACAGAGCCAAATAAGTACAGTATATACCAGTGCTTTTTTTAAGAAAATAAATTATTGTTATTATTTATTTATTTATTTATTAGAAAAATCCCAGTTCCAGTTTCACATATAAATAGAACTTGGAACTCAGTTCTGAGTCCAAATTTTTTAAATGATCTGAATTGATTGGATTCTATAGAAACCCTAATTTAGTCCAAGAAATTTACAATTTTTAAAATATATATATATAATTTTTATAAACAACCCAAAATGAAATTTTTTTTCATTTAATTTAATTTTTTTAAAAAACAAACCATGTTACCCATTTACCACCTTGGGTGAACTGGCACATAACACTGGTTCCACCATGGTTCAAATAAAACCCCAAAGTTCTTTGGCAATGCTTGTTAAACATTATAATGTATGTAATTTCTCAAACCATGGTGGTTACCTCAGTTGCATTCTTTTTACTACCTACCTAACAACCCAGAAGCAGGTTGTT
Source organism: Sphagnum tenellum (assembly GCA_963921925.1). Classification (NCBI taxonomy): domain Eukaryota; kingdom Viridiplantae; phylum Streptophyta; class Sphagnopsida; order Sphagnales; family Sphagnaceae; genus Sphagnum; species Sphagnum tenellum. Next base: position 3,756,565 of record OY998158.1, read on the forward strand.
GGTAGGTAGGTAGGTAGGTAGGTGGGTAGGTAGTAAAAACAGCCTTTACCTATGTATAAACAACTATAAATCATCTACCTACCCAGTAGTTACTAGGATGAATATGTACATTGAAATGGATGGAATTATTATCACATTGGTTTAGGGTTTAGGTTTATGTGAATATCACCTATATATGTTTTACATTGGGATGGATGAAACCACATAGTTTTTACTCACATGTGTCATGAGTCAAAGTATATGTATATATTACATATAATAGACATTCCCATTTATTCAAAAAAGAATGCCAATATTTATTATTTAAGTTTTTAAAAAAATACCTCGGTTTTTCTACACATTGTTGAAGCAAGTAGGCTAACCAAGATATAAAAAGAATTTTTTAATAAAACTCTACTTTCAGAGCTGATCTATAACCAAATGTGGTTAAATCTTCTTGTGGATGATTGCTTACCAGGGTTTGTTTATTTTGTAGTGAAATTTTGTCACTTGGGGAGTGTGACTTGTTCAAAGGATTTTTCAAGAAAAAAAGTCACCATATTTTGAGGAGAAAAAGAAGTTGAAATGACCTTATTCTGACAATAGGTTATTACATGTTGTGACTACACAATGGGTTTTCTACATGTCTCTATGACCTCTAGCCAAATTTGGCTAAATCCTCTTGTGAATGCTTGCTAGTCCACCAAGCCTATCTTAAAAATTTAAATTTTTAAATTTTTAAAATATATATATTTAAACCCCCCCCCCCCCCCCCCCCCCCCCCAAACAACAACAACAACCCTGGTGGCAAAATCAGAAAATTGAAAATAAAAATAAAATAGTGCTTTGTAGCTTTGAAAGAGCCTTAGAGAATTTGTGCAATTTAGGGTTTAGGTTTACAACCTTGATCGAGTTGTAAGTTTAGGGTTTAATGTACTCCAAGGGATAGCAGTAGTTGTGAGAAGAATGCATGTTTTTATTTTGCCAAAAAGGAACTCTTTTTTTAATGGTGAAGTGGACGGTGGCACAACCATATGACTTTATAATTTCAAATTACATGCGGCATGGCTCCAGACCCCAAGCCAAGCAATAGTTCCATTGAACAAAACATTAAAATTCTCCTCTTCACAATGATTTTTTTTCATTTGTGCCATTCAATATATATATATATATATATATATATCCAAATTATGAGAAATCATTTCTTCAAAGGTTGGAGCATTTTGCAAAAGGAATGCACAAAGGTTGCATGAGCCCAACCATTGATGTTGTTGTCTTAAAGGCCATATTTTTGGCTTTATTTGGAGTAAAAGAGGAGGAAGAGGAGTCCTTTTTTCTTTCCATCAAAAATAACATAAAGTCCAAATTTTAGCCCCATCATGCCACCATTGAATTTACAAGTTCAAATTATTTTTTGCTAAAGAGTTTGTCCAAAAGCTCAATAGACTCAACAATAGTATTCCTAGCCTTGATCATGTGAAACTTTCCTCTAAGGTACCATGGGTTGTTGGGACTTTATATCAATTGGGAGTTGAAACTTGACTCTTCTTGGTTGTTGGGATTTGGGACTTTGAGGATGCTTTCAAGGTGGTCAACAAACTTGGTAACTTGTTTGTTGTTTTCATCTTTTGTGCAATGGATTTCTTTCCATTTGTTTATCCCCCAAACAAAACAAAAAATAAAAAATTTAAATTTAAATTAACAACAACAACAACTTGGTAAGTTAAAGTTGATTGAAAAAAAAATACTCTTAAGAGGTTGTTCAAAACAACCATTGGAAATGAATACCAAAGGACAAGATGAAAGTTAGCATGCCCTTCTCGACCATGGGTAGGTCAAATGATTTATTTGAAAAATGAATAAAATATTATTAATTCATTCTTTTTAGGGTTTAGGGCTCGGGGTTGACTTGTTAAAAATAATAAAAATAAGGCTGAAATGTGAAACCCAAAGAAGTCATATGTTATAAAAAAAATTGTTTGAAAATTGCTATATTATGACAAATAAATGTCAAATATCAAAATGTTTCCTCTGTCAAATGTGAAAATATTCGAACATGCTAGTAGGTGGCAAAGTCCAATAGGCTCATTGAAAATATCCTGGAAAATGAATTTGTAAATTTTAGGGCCAAAACGAAAGAGAAAATCAATCATCCACTAATTTTAATATGTAAAGGGGGGTGACAATTAGAAAAAGGAATTTTTAAATTTCCTTTTGGCAATAATGTTTATGTATTGTAAAACACACAAAATGTTTCGGTATGGTGAAGTAAACCAATGAATTGTTGGAACATTCATTTAAGGTTTTGTTTTCAATTTGTCATATAAAAAATTTGGAGATCTTTTTCCCCCAAAATTAGTAAGATTAGTTGAATTTACACAAGAAAAAAAATAAATTATTGGAATCCAAATTCTACAAAGGAAGATATTATTGGGGCTTCCTAGGACAACTTCTTTGGATGTCCATCCCAAGAAACAATGTATATGTGTGTTATGGTTGATGAGGGATGTGGGAATTGCATTTCAAGTTAATATGGGTAGCAAGAGTTTCTAAAATGTGAATGCCAAATTGAAGGTTGATGTTACATAACTAAAAGTATAGTTGAACTACCTTGTCAAAAGAAAATTCAGAATGATGTTGGGGTTCACGTAAATTTAAAAGGGTTTGATGAAAAGGCAAATGCTTTCATTAGGTATGGTAAAATGGGCGAGCATGAATTAAGTCATGCATCAAAATAATTTGACAAGCACAAAACATTTTACCACAAGCATAAGCACCAATTTTTTTTATGGAATTTTTTTTATAAAAATTTGATATAAAAAATGAAAGAGGAATCTTTTGTTGCAAATGCTTTGTTTCATAAGATTTTTTTTTCAACTTAAAGTTATCTTTAAAAATCACTTGGCTTTTGGGCCTTTTTCACCTTAAAACCCCTTTTAAAGCACAAATGTTATTATTCGTAATAAGATTTTTTTTTGGATCAAAACTATATTTGCAATTGTTGATAGTCTCCATTTATTGCATATGAATGTTTCAATTTCAACCTTTAATTATATCAATAGTAATGAAATCACAAAACTTAAAATGAAACTAGTTTTACCACCAATAAATTAACTATGCCTATCATTGAACATTCACCCATCAATGAACATCATGATTTTTTTTAAAAATATTTTTAATTGTATCAATAATAATGAAGTTGCAAAAACATAAATATGAATTAGAGAATAATTATGCTTATCATTAAACACCCACCCATCAATGAATGCCTAGTTAATTCATATAAGACCCCATGACCAATTGAACAAACACGTTCCATTGATTGAATCATGAACATTGATCAAACATTTGATGAAAAAAAATGGTCTATAACATTTCAAAAATTTGCAACCAAACATGTTGGAAATGTGTTTAGTCATATGTGTAGGGTTCATATTCATTCAAATAAGGAGTTCATTCATATTAAAAAGGATTTTAGTGTTGTCACATTCCAATGCACACAAATATGAAAATATTCCACTTCATAAAATTTTAAGTGTTTGATGAAAGGTGTCATCTAGGATAAATTTGCAGATTTAGCCACTCATGATGCAATGCCACCATTTGGTATTGGGCTTTTAATTGTTTCAATACAATGCACACATAACGACATAGATATGAAAAAATATGTATGCATGGAGCTTTGAATGTTTGGTTAAAGGTGTGATATAAGACACATTTATAGATCTTGTAATTCATAATGTCCTTTAAAATGTTTGGGGATGGGAAGCAATCTATTGGAATAAAAGGAGTATAACATCACCGTAAAGGGCTTAAACATTAACTATCTTGCAAAATTAATCTATGGGGTGCAAGGAACATTTATGTTATTTGCATGAATCCAAACAAAGAATCAAAGGACATATTGTAAGCTCGGGATACTCTAATGAACAATTTATGGTGAACCTAGAAAGCACCAATTTAAATATATTCTTAATCCTACTTGCAAAATTTCTTACCAAAGTAGGAACATCACAATTTCAACAATACATCCAAATCTAAACAAGTGTAAATTGACTCATCAATTCCTTTCAACTAGGAAGAAACATGTCCACCTTACCACCATCTATGTTATAGGAGCTCCAAGAATTTTTAGAGCTTTTAAAACCTAATACAAAAAGGTCAACAAAAGTCGTAACACAGTAAACTAATGTAGATGCAAAAATAAAGGCAAATAAAAAGTGATGAGTGCAAAGTTCAAAAAATAATGCAAACAATAACAAGAAACTCCATCAAAAAAATTAAAATAAACAATCTTGAAAAAGATAAATATGTTAAGTTTTTATACTTTTAATAGGTAGCCAAACATGTTTAACCACACAAGTAGGAAACAATGCAAGGAAAGATGGCCATTGCAAATTTCAACATGTTGTAGCCAATTGCAATGTGAGATTCACACCCATCACCTACACAACAACAAATTAGAATTTGGAATGGCTAAAATTTATAGATTTCTTCCATCTTATTGATGTTGCATGGTGACACGAAAACATTTTACTCAAATGTTTTCTAAACTAACTAACTTATTGTATTTTTTATTTAATTTTTAAAAGAACAAGGGGATACCTCTTGTGAGACTTGAATGCACATGCTTCATTTTTTGGTGGTTAGGGTTGGGAGGATCTAGTGTAAAATGATGTTTAATGTGCCTCACAAAAGGAGTAGCACTTGCAGTTTGCTAAATTAAATAGGCATGAACAAAGACAATGTCCCCCTTCCCCTTGTAGTAACAATAATACAAAAATTGAGATGAACATGAAGGGAACCTATTTCATCTCGTAGATGTAAATGGAAATTTTCTGATTTTATATAAAAACAAAACACCTCCAACCATCTTCTACAAACACAAAAAAGTATCATAAGCTATTGGCACAAGCATAAGGATTATGCCAAATCACATAAGACAAGCTTAAAAATACATCAAAACATGAACATTGAAAAAGGTTGCAAAATATGCAAAAATATGTACAAAAAAGAGATCGTATTCAATAACATTGAAATTTCTTGAAACACTAAATAAGGTTACATTGCAAGGTTGTATTTGATCAATTGATTAGTGTTGACTACAATAAGAATAAAATTTTGCATTTGTGGTTTGTAGGTACTTTTTTGGATAAACAAATTTGGGAAAACTTGATGAAAATGTATAAAAATCCTACACTCATATGAAAGTCTCTTTTAACTTACCTCCATACATAGCCAACAAACTAGGATGTTTACAATAAGTTGTCAATAAATTACTATCTGATAATTTCAGGCAAAGTGAACAAAAACCCAACTTCCACCTAGGTCTCACTTGTTGTCAAAAATATGTGTATTTTTGTCCAAAATTTATACTAGAGAAAGTTCCAACAACCTCAAAGTTAGACAACTCTCTTAACCCATGAGTTTACTTTGCACAAATGTTTTGGCACCTTTTTTAGAATTCTGAATAGTGGACACTTGACTTTCCGTGCAAGCTTCTTCGTTTTTCTTTCTTGTGGGGGGGGTGAGTAGGGTTTCAAACCAAAGAGTTCACAATAGCACTTACTTTTATCCCCATATTGTGCTTTGGCAAATGTTGTCCTCCTTTCACCTATATAGCTGGGCCAAAGGGGAGGAATTCTATACTTCAAAAAGAACCTTCTAATTTGGAGATCTCCCATTATTTTTAAATGTTTTTTTGGAGTGATGGGCCAATCAAATTGGCTCATTGCAAAAAAAAAAAATTTGAACTGGGAAGGCACCTAATCTAATGAGTAGAAGAGGTATTTTAGTTTTACATATTAGAGTTATCCCTAAAGTAACCCTATCTTCACCTTGTCTTTGGGCCTCCTCCTTTCACCCCATATCCCCTCTTTCAATGGTATCGGCAAAGTAAAGACGTTTTAATAAATCTCAGTATGAAATGCTCGTACTCAGCATTTAATGCACAAGGTTCGAGAGGAAGACTAATGATAGTAGTCGTACAATTAAGAGCAGTGAGAAAAAATATGTAGCAGCAATGGAGGCGCTCAGGAAAAAGGAAAGACAGGATGAAACTTAGTTTACTACCAAAATTGATGGTTTTCTGAGTTTCATCTCCCATTGAATGCTAATGTACTTTTTCTTGGAGGTTTTTTTGAAAAACTCTCTCTTTTCTTGTGTATTACCAAACTCAGGGTTCTGGTGCTGTGCTTTTCTTAACTTTAGGGTTAACTCTATTAAGCCACCTACTTGACAAGGATTCCTCCATTTCTCATTCAACTATTATTGAGAACAGACCACAAGGTGGGAATTCTAACCCATAATTCTAACCTGCAACTCAATATGTCTTCTTCTAATCTATCTATCTATGGCTTCACAATCTGACTCACAGCTTAGAGACCTCTGCACTTGGGGTAAAATGGCTTGACTTGTATGATCTGAAGTGACTATGATGAGCATGGAGCTCATAATCTCTTATATAATTACAACAATGTGTCTGTCCGTCTGTCTGACGACGATTTCGCGTTTTAATGGACCAGCGGAATTGGCCCGGACAGTCAGATTCCAAGAAAGGGAATCGGCCCGGACAGTCGGATTTTGAAAATGGGAACCAGCCCGGACAGTCCGGTATGTATAAAAGAACTTGCAATTGGGGGGTCCTGAAAATGTGACGAATCGGGTCTGGAACTGGACCTGAGGGTCTATAAACTTTTGTACTGGAACTGGGGGGTCCTGAAAATGTGACGAACAGGGTCTGGAACTGGACCCGAGGGTCTATAAACTTTTGTAAGCATTGAATTGGAACCGGAGGTTCTTTTAGATTGGGAAAAAAGGTTAGAACCTGGACCGGAGGTTCTCTTGAACAGGAAGAACTAAGAACCAGCCAGCACTGGAAATTGGCACCCGCAAATGAATGTGGATGAAAAGAATAGATGAAACATGTAGGTGACCGACACGTGTGGATGAAACTCTCATAAATGCCAAGATCTGCTCCCTTTCTCCGCGCACGAAATTTGTGCCCTAAGCCTAACTCTTCTCCCGCCATCACTCCCCGAGCAGAGCAGAGTTACAGGAGCGCTTTGCTTCACAGTGGCCTTCGGCCACGGGCACCCACTAGTTTAGCCTAATTAGAACAAATGTGATGAAAAAATTTTAAGTGTTTTTGTTTGAGCTGAAAATATGTGATCACACCAACCCTAATGAAAAAGAGGCCCTAACACCCACCACCATTACAATTCTTACCCTGGGTACCCATGATATTTATTCACTTACATAATAGAGAGGTAGGTTCTCTCACCAAATATGAAAACATTTAATGCTGTCAACTATCTATCTAGAGCATTTATCTACAGTTTATTTACATCTTCAACTCTTGCAAGTATTCAGCAAAAACTCATATTTACACAAACTTACTGTTTGCAATTAATTTATTTTCTTCAGAATTGGTGTGAATCAAAAGTCAAGACCTTCTGTTCTGTTCCCTCAATTTTCAAATTCCATTAGTATGGAGAGAGAGAGAGAGAGAGAGGTTTAGGGTTTAGGGCATTATGTCATAGAGAGAGGTTCGGAACAATCCCCCTAGTTTTGTTGCAATCAAAACCATTCAGATCCCCATGACATAAACACTAGAGTAAATGGGTATAGTCACATCTGACAAACACATAAAAAAACACAAATGGGGGGGGGGCTAGGAAAATTTGCATTACAAATCAAACCTTGTTTTCACATAGATATTGCATTGAATCCACAATTCACTAGTATTTATTGGAGTAAAGATGACCTTACTACCATTTCAAAATCCACCATAAATTATTTAGCCACCTTGAATCTAGCCAATTAGGGGTGAAGTAAGTATGCAAGCTTTGTACATAGGTAATTGAAAATTATACAATCGAACAAGGAAAAATGATAACTTATTGAAAGATGTCCGCAAAAGGAAGAGGACTCAAGGTGACGAGCAAAACCCTTGTCATCAACGGGTGAGACTAATATCTCATAACCAAAAAAAGTTAATTAATTATTATTATGTTTTGAATTTATTTTTTCCCCTTTACATTGGCTATAAAATGAGTTTCAGCTTGAGTTTTGATTTTATTTTGATTTTATTTTTGTCACTTTTTTTTAATGTCATTTGATGATGGTCTTTTTATTTCAGAAATTGTTGCTCTTTATGGAAAATATTGTTTATCTTTTCTTGCATTCTTTTGCAGATAGGTAACCAACATTTACAGGTGAAAAATTATTTCAAAATGAAAGAGGACCCAACAATAGGGTTATTTTTAAAAATAATTTTATTATGTGAAGTTTTATGTTCCAAAACTAAAGAGAAAGGGGGTCTTTGTCATATTGCATGACTAAGCACATCTTTAAGACATTTGACTTGGATCACTTACCCTTTTCGTTATGTGAATTCGTTATAAAGGTTGCACAAAAAATACTTTGAGTATGGGTTTAGGGTTTTGAAAAGCTACACAAAGATGCACCGAGTATGTGGGCACATAAGTGTGATCATGGATCATGGCTTGGCTTTTATGAGCAATTTTCTTATTGTAATGGAAAAGGGAAACTAAAATGGTCTCTTACTTTTTATTGACACTTGTAATGCAAAGGGTACCTAGAATGGGTCATTTTTCCCCATTACTTATTATCCACCTATTTGTTTCCATTACTTGTAAAGACCTACCTGATCCAATTTCTTTAGTGTAATTGGAGGGCAAGTTTAGGTCCCATAATTAAAAAATTGAAAAAAAAGGATTTTATCTATAGTAGTTTTTTCAATTATTGAAGCCACTTAAACCTAAACAGATTAGTTTATTTGGATTGAGCAAATTGTTTTGAGGGGCTTGGTTATTCACAAAAGACACATAAGTTGATTTGCAAAGCCTTTTAAGTCTATTGTGGTGTATGAATGAATTCATTTTTAATGTAAAATATAAACTTAGATTGTCATTCCTATCTATCATCTCTTGTTTATGGTTCATAATTTCTTTGTCAACACCGCAACTATGTTTTAGTACCACTAATCTTAAGATTAGTGACCTACTTGAATCAGGTTTTCTTAGCCCAATTAATTTTCTTCTTCTTTTCTATTGGGGTGTTTTGATGCATGTGCACTTAAAACCTTCACTCCTATATTGTTCAAGGAAATCAATCATATCCCTCCCACTTTGCATCAATAGTGAAAAGCTTTCTTGCAAGACTTTATGAATACACCAAGATTGGGTTGCCAAGGTCACATCCAAAGCACGCAACGAACCAACCAAACTCTTTTGTATCATTTGTGATAGGGGTTGGATGGGGGGGCCTCCACTCCCAACCCCTTTCCATGCTAAATGTTTTCCTAGTAGTCACCCGAGACTTTGGTGGGCCATACTTGGCATTGGGACAAATCTAGCCATCCATTCCTAATGGCTAAGATCAAAGTCCTAAATTGGTTTAGGTTTAGGGTTTCATTTGTTTGGGTCTTAGTAACTTGAAATGGACCTACAAGGTTAAGTTCCACAAATGTAGTTTTGGGGGGACCTTGAATGAAAGAGTTACAACAACATAATAAGTTGTTCAAGGCCCACTTAGCCTTTTTGAGTTCCATCGATTGAGTTTATGTTCTACTTAGCCTTTCCGGGTTTCATTAATTGAGTTTATGTCACACTTAGCCTTTCCAGGTTTCCTTAATTGAGTTTATGTCACACTTAGCCTTTCCAGGTTTCCTTAATTGAGTTTATGTCACACTTAGCCTTTTTTGGGTTTCCTAAATTGAAATTTATTGTTCCACCTAAATTCACCATCCGCCAACAACATGCCTCCTACATGTGTGATCATGCCAAAAAGACCCATCCCAAAGAATTCTTCAAAATTCGACCCTTCCCATTTAGTTTTGGGGCATGGGAAACTTGTTGGTTACTTGAACAAAACAAAATCTCAAAATTGCAAAAAAATTGTCCGTTTAAAACTTTCAAAACTTGGATCCAATTTTTGGGGGAAGATGAATGATATCTTGCCAAGAATCTGCAGAGAATATTCTCACTTTTGTTTCTTTCTACCCAAAAAAAGAAGCAAGTAAAAATAAGGCCTAACCCTTGAAATGTGCCCTAACCCTAAAAGTAACCCTAACAAGCCCCCAAAGAAACAAAGGGGAAAAAATTTGACCTGAAGGGGATGGATCTCCCTCCATTCAAGGGATTTATTTCTGTCCCATGTACCTTATCAAATGAACCAAAGAAGCGTTTTATTAAAGTCAAGGGGAAGTACTTTACTTACACAACCAGGACACATACAAAGTCTTGGAGATATCCCAAACAATAAACCATATACATTGGCCAATGTACCCTAGTCCCTAACCCTAAACATGGTACAAACCTATGAACCCATTCTTGTTAAAGGCAAATTTGAGTACTTACCTAATGAGAGTTGAGACTAGAGTGAGAGAGAGACACACACACACACTCAAGATATACAAAAGTCTTGTTGGGTAAAAATGTGCCCTAATCCTCAAAATGGGTACAAATTGTTCTCAATGACCCAATGAACCTTTTGTTTTTAACAAGTCAATCTAGTACTTCTTAGCTACTGAGTTTTCTGACATAACAAAGTCTTAAATAAATATATCCCATCTGTAACCTTGAACTACTACTATACATTGGTGAATGTATCCCTAACCCTAACCCTAAACGGTCATAGTTCGAACTCTCTTTTTGGCGAGCAACTACTAACAAGGTACTTATTATCATTATTATTATTGTTGTTATCATTGTGGACCCCCCTCTTATTATAGGCCACACATATTGTACCTGAAAACCCTAATTTAATACTCTTGGTAGCATTCCAATAGAAATACCTTTAAAAAGAACCTAATCATTGAACAAAATGAACAAAGAATTTGCTACTTTGTTGTGTAGCCTCATGTGCATGCGCACGCTTGTTGTCTAACAGACTTTTTCGGGTGGTTTTTGGAGGGTCTAATAGCATGATGAGAAGAAAATACAAAAGGGGTGGATTTCTTTTTGTTCTATATGGGAGGTTAGCTTGCAGAGAGCACCCGCAACAACAACAACAACAACAACAATGGTTCTTTCTTTTCTTTAAATTCGGGGAGTATTTTCCCCGAAATGATGGACAAAGGGTAAGTAAGTACTATGTACCCAAAAAGCTAAGAGCTGGAGTGAGAGTGAGAGTGATGGTGGTGGTGATGGTGGTGGTGGTAGGGCTGGTGGACTCTGTTGAACTGACACAACATAATCATGCACTTCTTTTCCATCTCCTCAAGTTTTCACTTACTTATTCTACAACTAGTCCCAAGTACCTAATGGTTCCTCTCATTTCAACTAGCCATGAAATATGTTCATTATGTATGGCTCCAAGTGAAAACCCTTGTTTTTTTTTAAGTGTTTTGTTTTTTTTTTGGGGCGCTCTTGTTGGGTGGGCTTTGTTGTTTCTTAGTTGTTGTTGTTGTTGTTGTTGTTGTTGGGCTCATGCACCTACTACTACTCCGTGCTCTCATCATGGTGAAATTGGAACTGGCTATGTCAGTTCACAAATGGAACAACTATTGACTTCTTATTGTCGTCAGCATCACCACCACCCACGGGTGCAAGGCTACTGTGGGCTTCCCACAGAGTACCATACTAGCAAACCCTCGGTCGTTGTTGTTGTTGTTGTTGTTGTTGCACAGACACTCAACCCCCAAGCTTGTACATAGTTGCACCACCATCTGTCTGTACATACATACAAAGCAAGCGTAATGTGGGTCCACAAACAACCACCAAATTTGCGTGTTTGCACAAACAATAAGGTAATCATGTGTCCATGCTTGTGTTGTGGAGAGTGCAAAATGCAAAGAATCCCTATCCAAATGGGGGGAAGTTGGACCTATTTTCTTTTGGCCACCAAGCAAAGATTTGCCGTTTTTTTACTTCCCACAAAAACCACAAATCCCTCAACCTTTTGCAAACTTGTACATAGCAAATAGAACATGGGTGGATGCAGCTTTAATAATACCAAGTGAAATAGCACGTGGACCAAAAAAAAACAAGTGAAAGAATCAAAAAGTCACGAAACAACCACCTTATGCTGCCACTATTGTGCATGCTTCACAAATGAATTGTAATGGTCTACCATTATTGACCTTGGTGTAAGGCAAAGCCCCAAGGGCTAAGGGTGTTCCCAAAAATAAAGGGGCGTAAGAAAAGATGAAACCTGGATGGCCTTGTCTTTAGTGAGTTGTCCACTACCTACGGTCTTTACATAAGGCATGAAGAGAAGGTTGCCATGAATCGTAAGGTCTTTACATAAGGCATGAAGAGAAGGTTGCCATGAATCGTAAGGCACTTGGAGAAAACTTCTTAAGTATTTGAAGGGTAGATGTAGTAGAGTCTTTCCTCTTTTCCAATAAGGATTTTCCTGGATATAAAGTGCCCTCCACATGCAAAGGAAATCTCTCCCAAGTGCTTTACAAGAAGGGGAGAGAGAGAGACACCCTCACACACCAAACCAAATATGGCCCATCATAACAAACAAGTGCAATTTTAAAATTTTCTTTCTTCTCATAACAACCTTGCATTCAAAACCTTATAGTTTAGACTTGATCAACAAACTTACGTGTTAGGTGTAAGCCAAATTAATCAAGTCCAAGCTCACTCACTCCTTTCTACAACTAACTACTTTGACATTATTTCTAGACAAAGGTTGGTGTACGTACAGGAAGCAATTGGCACTTCATCATACTTCATCGTACACTAAACACAACAAGGCCTACTAGTGCATTCCTATCATGTCTATTATCTTATACATAAGGTTAGAAACAAATGGAGCTGACACAACCATATGCACGATCATATGGCATTTCATCATATACTTCATTGTACACTAAACAAGAAGACCTACCAGTGTATTTGTATCATATCTATTATCTTATACATAAGGCTAGACACAAATGGAGCCCACACAAACATATGCATGAATATATGCTTGACTAGTTAGAAGGGAAGATGATCACATTGATAAGTTTATTAAATTTTTGTGGGAACAAAAACAACCCATTTAGGCAGTAGATCTCAAAAGCACAAAGGAACTGAGTATGAGCCATTCTCCTGTACCAACCATTCTCCTATTCTAAGCCGTATAAGATTTGGCTTCCAGTTATAATGAATGCTAGTACACCCATATTCTCCTACGCACATAATGTAATAATCATGGTGGAGTATTACAAAACACGGTATTTTCCACATGGGATCAATTCCACGATCCCATGCCTCCTCACCAGAGGACTAGTTCCAAAACAGTCCTCAAAACAATGGAACAATCAAGTCCTTGTTTGAGAACCTTGGAAATTTGGGTTTCACACATTTCCTCCCCAGTGATTCTCTGCTTGGTTGGAGCAAAATCTCTTACTCTATTTGACAAACAATAACAGCATTTTCATATTGGAATCAAGGCCCACCTGTAGAATGCAATCTTTACTTCATTAATAGTTGCCCTGCATCTCTCTGTTCCTTCTTCCCACAAGAAAACCATAATATATCACATAGATTATCAGGCATTTTGCAAACAAACAGACATGAGTGGCAACCACTTTATTCAATGGAAATGTATAGCCCTGTTGATGCACTATAGATCAGTTTCCTTCAGTGGAATTTCAGTCCAGTGACAGACAAAATTTCATGAGTCAAAATTTGAACAGTGACAAGGATAACTTGCAACCATCATGATTCTTCACTCATCAGTCACACACCCTTCGGTTGCTGATTTTACGTTCTTGATATACTGCCAACCATGCCAAAGCAGCCCCACACAGACAGAAGCCAGAACTGGTGTTTAGAAATCAGGCAACAAACCTTTGAGCAATGACATATGTGCCCTTTCTGAATAATTATACACCCATGACCCAAGCACCTCATAAATAAATACAGTAGAAATCAACCCTAAACCCAGATACACCCCATTTCCATTTCAGGTGTTCAAGTGAGATTCTGCTTCATGTATAAGACTTAAGGGTTATGCTATTGAATGTTGATGCCAGAACCAAGCTCATTGCTACTCTAGTACACCAAACACAGCAGCAGCCAAAGACAAAATCTTAGTTGCTCATGAGCTAGAACAGATAATTGAACAGCCATAGAGTTAGATCTTCTGCAATACTTAGGGGAAGGATTATACCTTGTATAGAGTTCCACGGGAGGCTTTCAGTGGAGGTGCTCTCCAGTTCTCACGTCGATTAGCAAGCTCAGCCTCTGTCAAATCTACATTGATTTTCCGCTTTTCCACATCAACAGTGATGATATCTCCATCTTGAACTAGCCCAATTGGGCCTCCCACCTGAATCTCCAAAACCAAGTGTAGGGTAAGTTCTCTGTCCCCCAAAAAGGTGGGTAGTCTGATTTCATGCATAAAAACTCTGATCTTTTTTTTCTGTAGTTTTTCATTAAACTGTCTGCATGGTGGACAATTTTATTAGCCAATATTTAACATTTTCTATGATTCTTTTTCTTTTAGCCTACAATGCTTAGCTGGTCTTTTTGGAATCATCACCCTATTTTCGGCTTAGCTTCTTAAGTTTTAGGGTTTATGGTTTATGGATGTACTCTCCTGTAACTGCTGCTTATTCTGGGGAGCAGCAAATACCACCAGGATCAAAGAATCACTAGTCAACAAATCAAAAAATGCCAAGGAGAAAACACAATTAAGAGCTACAACACAGTGCTGCTGAGTCCAAAACATGTCATCAATTTGCTTTAACAAGTACCTGTGCCTCAGGACAAATGTGGCCAACAACGAATCCATGAGATCCACCAGAGAAGCGGCCATCTGTTAAAAGTGCAACTTCCTGCAGCCCATGTCAAATAATATGAATAAGAAAGTGATTTGACATCACACAGGTATTTCTATGAAAACCAATATTGGATAGACATAAGATAAATTGGATACCACAATGTAAAGTTGCTGGGAGTGACCTTGCCAAGGCCAGCACCAATTACAGCACTTGTAGGTGTGAGCATCTCTGGCATGCCTGGACCGCCTTTTGGACCCTCCCCTCTTATCACAATGACAGTTCCCTGTGATAAACAAACATCATTCCCAGGACACAATAAGTGGATGAACTGTAACGTTAGATCAAAACGTCCACGATCTATTTTGGATGTTCATAAAGACACAATGCCAGAGATGCAACCAAGAAAGGTTTTCTGACAAACATAGGAGCAAGGTAACCTACCTTTAAACTTTGAGGATCTTCAGAGAGAGCAGACAGCATTGCCTCCTCTCCTTCAAACACACGTGCAGGCCCTGCTACCATTCAGCACCCAACAAATACATGCTTAAGCATTTGGAGTCTTCAGAAAATTGCAGACTGCTTTAGTATGCCTCAATTTTTTATAAATTAAGTTATACCTCCTGCAATGTTGTTCAACTACAAAGGGATAAACCAATGTTCACCTTTACTCTTGAACTATCATGTACCCAACAGACACATCCAAAATTGATCCAGTAGGTCATGCTCAAACTGGATTCTCAAATATAGTTCAAGCCCATCTGACTTTCCTGGAAAATTCTATGCTGTGCACAACCCACTATGAGAGCAGCAACTGGTATAGATTAGCACTTTAGAATGCCATCCAGAGATTTTAGAGGAAAGAAACAGAGGGTGAAGAAATTTCGATCCATCCATACCTGAAAAGTAGAGGCCTTCCTTCCCTGTAATCTTAGCAACTGAACCCTCTGGAGCCAGATTACCCCATAGAACCTGTAGGTGCCCAGTCTTCTTGATGGGGTTCTCCACAGTAAAAATGATTCTCTACACACATCACCGCAACCCATGACAGGTGAAGCTGCAATTCTAGTAGATCTTTGTCTAGGCAGAAAGGAACTCCTAGTAAAAATCATTAGGAAAAAAGGTAGGTAGGGGTCTGAAACCTACTTGGCCCTCCGCGAGAGGGGGGCATCCGGCCAAATTCTCTGCAAGGGTCTTCCCTGTTACTGCACAATGCTCAGGAAAAGGCATGTTGGAAGATTTCAGAAGAGGTGGTCCTATGACAGAAACCCAAGGCACAACATGCACAAATTTTGAGAGTTGTAAAAAATGGAGTTGCAAATACCACATACAAGAGAATTTGTTCAAAATGTATAATGTACTCAATGCTTGCAGATGCAGTTAAGGGGCATTTATGAGCCCATAAAAAATTACAAGGCTCCAGCATTACAAATCCAGCAGAAGGTAAGAAAAGAACCTGTCATGCAACTTCCATCAATCAGGCCCTTCTCAAGCAAATACTTCAGCACTGCAGGTACGCCTCCAACCTACAGCTCACGAGATAAGAGCTCCATTACTGTGAACATCAGGCTCCATTGAACTCAACCCACTACCTAAACCCTAAAGCCTTGGAGCTAGAGCATAGACACACACACACATATATAGATTGTCTTGGAACTGAGCACCAAAATTGTCATTGGTATACATAGTGCCTCATTGAACCATGAAGCACTGAGATGGAGACTAACACCCAATTCACTTGATCAAGGTGGAGTTAGGCACCTTGTGTAGATCTTCCATTACATATTTTCCGCTGGGCTTGAGATCAGCTATAAAAGGCACCTTATCACTAATGTCCTGAAAATCATCTAGCGTCAGATCCAAACCCACCGATCTGCACAAAGCAAGTGTCAATCATTGCTTGCATTGCTTCATGCTCTCCATCAACTTTTTTTATTGACGCACAAAAAATTCCAGTATGTAGCTGCTAGCCACACATCCAATCACAAAAATGACAGAATCCCCAACAGAATGTTATTGCATACTTGGGTTCTGTTAGAAGAGAACCCCAATGAGGAGGAATCAGATTCCATGCTAAGCAAGTGAGTACAAGCACAATGTGATTCCAAATTCAAGAAGCTCAACCATAAGGGCTGGTAACATTCCACTATGTTGTCAAAGAAAACAATCCAATGGAAATACAGATTGGATTCGACACCAAACCATAATACTAGCCTTCATATAGAACAAACATTGGAGCCAAGGCATGAGTGTGCACCTGGCAATGGCAATAAGGTGAAGGACGGCATTGGTAGAGCCACCAAGAGCCATGACTACTGCAATAGCATTGTTCAGAGACTTTCTTGTGATGATATCACGAGGCTTCAGATCATGCTTCAGAAGCTCCAGCAAGTACTTGCCTGCTAGTCGACACTCCTCCAGCTTCAGGGGGTCTTCTGCCGGAATTGAGGAGCTGCCCTAATACAACAAGGTCACTTTTTCCTTAATTTTCTTCAAAACCATATCCGCAAATGATCTCCAGCCTAACTAACTAAAGAGAAAAAAATCCAAACACCATAAAAGCAACCTGCTGTAAGGATTTATGTACCTGTAAGGAAGTGACATGCCAAGAGCTTCAATAGCAGATGCCATTGTGTTGGCTGTATACATGCCACCACAGGCTCCAGCACCTGGACAGGAATTTTGCACAATATCCATGCGCTCTGCTTCGCTGATGGATTCGCCTACGTATTCTCCATAACTCTGGAATCAAGATAAAAGGCAAAAAATGTGACAAAAGTTCAAAACATAATCACAATAAGCTGCTTCTTTCTTTTCCAGGCATTAACCACAGTGATGCTATGACTGCAGTAGCAACTTGAAGATGCACCAACTCTGAAAAGTACACAAAAAGCTTCATGGGCATTGGGTCTAACCAATTTTATGATAAATGCAGAACAGGTACCTGGAAAGCAGAGATGATATCAAAAGTGTGGCCATTAAATAGACCTGGCTGCAACCACAAGAAAAAAAATCACACAATGAGGACATATGAAAAATACCCATCATGGGGAAAAAACCACCTGCACAAACTTTTACTTTCTTCATAACTACAAAACAAATCCTGGCAAGCAAATGGTACTTGAGGATTGCGGGGAAGGTTCCACAATGGCAACATGCAGAATCACACTGAGAACTCAAAAATTGCTCAAAACTACATCTTACATTTCCAAGTTGCAGCAACTCCTCCTAAATAAGGAACAAAGGATTCACAGTTTCCTGACAGTTAAGGTTGCTTGCTAAAGTGTGAAGGTCCATCTTGAAAAAAAAGAGAAGAAGGAACACTGAACCATGAAGTACAGTTCTGACCTTAATTGTGCCACCATAAACCATGATGCTGGGCCTATTCAACCGTCCCATGGCTATCATTACACCTGGCATCTGGAACAACAAATCCAACCCTCAAATGCTGCATAAGGATATAATCCCAAGCTCATGTTTCAGAGACCACACTGTTCAATTCATCTGATTACTTTGAGAATTTGGTGCTACAAAGATATCCAATGACATCAATATGACAGTTCAGATGGGTGTACACAGTCAAATTCTATTGAATAAAATAGTTGCTGGTTAGAATCTGCTATACCCAGAGCTGATCTACATGATGATAAACAGTGAAGTATCATCCTTTTGTGCTGAAATACTTCTAGGGCAATTAATGGAATTGCTTACGGAAAAGCTGGGTCTTAGAATTGCAGATCTGGAATATTAGCAGCCACAACAAGGAACCCAAAACAAAATCTGTCTTCATGGATTCAATAAGTTGCAAATGGCTTCAATACACATGCTTGAATTGAGGGTTGCTATTCTCACATTGAAGCACAATCTCTGCATAAAGGAATGCACAGTTGATATGCTCACATTGCTGCACAGAATCTCTGCATAAGAAATGGGAAATTCCTATGATCACAATGCTCTCACAATTTCTGCATAAGAAATGGGAGGTTCCTACGATCACATTGAAGCACAATCTCTGCATAAAGAAATGCACAGTTGCTATGCTCACATTGCTATGCAGAATCTCTGCATAAGAAATGGGAATTCTATGATCACAATGTTCCGCACAACTTCTGCATAAGAAATGGGAGGTTCCTACGATCACATTGAAGCACAATCTCTGCATAAAACATGTCAGGTTGCCTATCCACATATTGAAGCACAATCTTGGCATGAGAAATTGTCTACAGTTCCTGCATACGGAATTTTGAATCAAGGATCTAGGGTTTGGAGCTGCCCATAGTAATAGCGTTGGTGAGTGACTCTACCAAATTCAGGGAATTTTACAATTGCAAAAAGAAGAGGAGGAGAAGTGCACCAGTCGCTCACATTTTTGTCACATCCAGGAATGGAGATATTGGCATCATACCACTGGCCCCCCATGACAGTCTCAATGCTGTCAGCAATCAGATCACGGGACTGAAGGCTGTAACACATGCCTTCGGTGCCCATGGAGATGGCATCACTCACTCCCACAGTGTTGAAGCGGAATCCAACCATTCCTGCATCTCTCACTCCCTCCTTCACAGCTTCCGAAAGCTTCAGCAAATGCATGTTGCATGTATTACCCTCATACCACACTGACGAAATCCCCACCTGCCAGCCAGCCAGCCAGCCAGGCAAAGAAATAAATTAATTTGTTTCTTTCCCATTTCCTCCTCTACATCATCTTCTAACCCCACCCTCCCTAAACCCTAAGCCCAGCCTTCTTGCCAGCCACCCACCCACCCATCAAACCCCATATACCTGAGGCTTGTCCATATCTTCAGCTGATAATCCAACGCCATACAGAATGGCTTGCGAGGCTCCCTGGGATTTGGGCTGCGTTACACGGCTGCTGTACTTATTGAGCTTCCCCAAGTCGCTTCCCGCGGGAGCTTCCACAGACTGAGGTGGAGGAGGAAGGGGAAGAGCAACGTTTCCCTGAGTAGTGGTGGAACACTCCACAACGAGTAGTCGTCGCGCTCGCTCATTGCTCCTGAAGTTACTTCCCTGAAAACAAATCCTGGTTGGAAAGAAGGCGCACGTTTGGCAACCATGGGTGACCTTAGAAGAAGAAGAAGAAGACAGCGTACAGGACAGAGGAGAGCGCGAATGGAGCAAAGCCGCCGCCGCCATCGCTGCTGCACTTCTTCCTTCTCAGTTCTCCCGTCACTCCCCCGGCAAGTAAACGAAGAGGATGGGCTAGGGTTTAGGGTTTAAGGGTTCTCAATACCTAGAACCGACGGATCCGGATATAGTCTTCTCGAGTTTGATCCGGGTACTTAGGTGTGCGTTCCAGTGTCCTGCGGTTATTTGAATTTTCAAAGAACCACCGGTTCCTTTAATTACTAGTTCAGCATCAGAGAACCATCGGCGCCGGTTCTTTTCTGAAAAAAACAACTTCAGAATCAAAGGACCATCGGTTCTGGTTCTTCGAACCGTTGGTCCTCGTTATTTCAAACGTCTTAAAGAACCTGTGGTTTTCAGGAAAGAACCAGCGGTTTTCTGACCGGTTATCAAAAAAAAAAAAAATCTTTTTTTTTTTTGAGAGAATTTAGGTGGTTATATACCAAAAACCAAATCCCATTTACATCTTGGGCAAGCACAATTACAATCCCATTAGTAATAAAGTTATCCATATTGTGACATTCCGTCATTTTGTCAATTTCATCCACATCATTGGTTTTTTTGCTCAATTTCATCCACATCGTTGGTTTTTCTTTTCAAATTCATTCACGTCATTGATTTCATTCATCAGTCTTTTTCAGCACCATCGATGTTGTCAACTTCATGATATGATCATTTTATTTCTTGAATTTCATTTCCTCGTACATGTAGTATATTTCACGAGAATGGATTTATATATTTTAAATGCATGTTGTATGGTTATTTCTTGCCTTCAATTTTCATCCATGTGTCAGTTTTGTTTTTGTGGTCAATTTCATCTTAGTTATCAAAATTCATCCATTTTATTCATTTCACCCATTATGATCAAATGAAATTTTTATGGCCAAATTCATCTAATGAATGCAATTTCATCTATGATCCAAGTTTATTTGTATGATGACCTAAAAACAATGTCGAAATTTTTCTATGGACACCATGGATGAGGATGGAAACCTTAATTTTGATGGGTGGCAAATGAAAGACAAATTATGGGTCGTGAGGAATTATGCACTCCCAAAGTCCTACTTCTTGTTTTCCTTTTTGGTTTGGTTTTGTTGTTTTGTAAGTTAGTTCATTTGATGTTTGTTCTTCAATAGTGCAGCATGTGTGAGCTAGTATCAGTGATGGAATGGAGTTCTTGCTACATTGTTGATGGTTTTCATTGGGATGTGAATCAGGGTTCTTGGCAAGGATTGGTGTTGATGTGTCTTAGGAGTGGGAGGATGAGGTCGAATATGGGGTATATGAAGGAGCTTTCATGAAGATGATCACATGCATTTCTAACCCAAGAGCTAAGTTCTATCTTTAAGTGTAATCATGAGTATTTCATTACAATTGTGTTGTGAACAATTGGGGAGGAATGCCCCTATGTGAACTTTCTACTTTCTGATTAAAACTACACCTTCATTGCATCATGAATTTTAGGAGGATAGTAGGAGGTTCAATATTTGCAATTAATGACCAAATTCAAGGGAAGTGATGAATATGTCTAGGGTTTCATGAACGGTCATGGTGGCAATTAGTTCTATTCTCTGAAATATTAGAAATCATGGGTGAGAGAGATAATGGGTGGTTCTTGGAAAATCGTATCTATATTTTTAGGAAGTTTTGAGGAACAAAAGATAAGGGGACTTTCGAAATTTCACGAGAAAACATTTTTAAATGTCCATCCTACTTTTAAACTTTGTCCAACTTCCAAGTGAGAGAGCACCTATGTTCTAATGGGTTTGTTGTGGAATTATGTGGTTCTCTGGTAGAGAGATGAACTACCACCAACATGATTGGTTGGCTCTTGAGAGGAAATCAAGAGAAATTTGATCCCTTTAGGTCCATAATGTTTGATTATTATGAGTAAGAGAAGTACCATTTAGAAACAAAAATTATTACAACATTTTCTTTGTTTTGTTTTTGTTTGGAAGTAATCGATAAACAATTTATAGTGTAAAAAGTCTGCTAAGGAGTGTATGGATTTGCAATTTCCCTCCATTTTTTTGGTGACACCACCATTGTCATTTGCACCAATATTTTCAAAAATTCGACTCATATGAAGTTATGAATCATTTGAGGTTCTTGCAAGGGGATGATGAGTAAATACAATTTTATGCACATAAACACACTATGAATTCATTTTCAATGTTTTGTAACTAACAAAAGCTTGCAAAACAATTCATTCAAAACTTTTTAGTTCAATCACACAACTAAATTGAATAATTCCAATCAACTAACTAGCATAAGACCTACACCCACAATACTAACAACAATAGAATCACAATAGTAACATTGTCATTCTCATAGCATAAAACTAGTTGATTGCACAAATCTCATAATGTCTTATGTAAGGTCAAATATCAATGGTATGTCTCATATGAGAAAATGTCCATATATAAATTATGACCATACAAATATTGTTTGATACAATTTTTCATACCTTGTCAAATTCATCTTACTCAAAGGACATCATAACAATTCATTTTATGAAATTCATCATTGCTTTCTTCTCATAATGAAAAGTCTCATTTAAAATGTTATGATTTATGGTGTGTAAAAAATAAAGTCACTACCACCCAAAATCTGTTTATAGTACAAAAATTATGCATGAAATGTCAAGTGTTACATTGGTTTCAACAAATTGATGCGCAAAAAAACATTAATATGAACACATCAAGAAAAAAAAACTTTTGAAAATGATTTCAACTTGTGAAAAAAATGTGTTAATGTCTCTTGGGAAGACAAAAACATTGTTTAATTTGATGATATGAAAAGACAAATATGAAAAGGTTCCAACTTGGAATTGGCAAGTTAGACAACATACAATAGATTATGTAAATACCTCATATGTTATACCAACTTCGACATCTTGTCATTGGAATTATTTTTAAAAGCATATGTAGCCCCTTAAAAGAAATAATAAACAAACATGTAGAGAAATAACAAACAAGCCACTAGGGTTGGTGTGAGGAAGTACAATAAAGGTTTGTGGATGGGAGGAATCCATAGTCCATATTGTAAATTCTTAACAAGACAACTCAATAACCTTTATGCATGTCCATTCCAAAAGAACCATTGTAGAATCCTTGTAAAAATTTTAAAAAATCTTGTCATATTTCATGATTAAATGTTATGATTGCAAATACACATGTTGTGGGGACATGAAGGTGTGAGCTATGGTGTTTCATCATTAGAAATGCAATCAATGCATTAATTTTGTGGTGAATGATTTAATTCAAGCATGTGATAGTTGTAAAGAATATGACAATTTTTATGGGCGCCTTCATCTTCAACTATATGATTAAAGCCAAAAAAAAATGATGATCCAAATTTCTATTCCCAAAACATCATATCATGTTATTTTTATGTCATTCGACCATTGATCTTGTATTCGAAAAATATTCAACCATTTTGCACTATAAGATTGTACAATATTAACCTAATACTAAAAAAAACCATTTGCCTATATTTTCTATATTATAAAACTCATTGGAAGTATTGACAAGCAAGATGCAAATTATAATGGAAGACAATCTACTTAAAACCACACAAAAATTGTTGGTTTAAGGGCAAAGCTAAATATATCCATTATTTTTCAATAATATAATTGAAAAAATAAATTTAAGGAACTAAAACATAAAGGAAATTGCTACAATCCTTGATATCATCAACTATTACAAGAATGAATCCAAGTTATAATCGATATTTAATACACATAAGAAGAAACACCACCACAATTGAAAAATGATTCTTATCTATAAACCATTATTAAAAAAACATTACAAAAGATTTTCCATTTCCAAATGTACACCACACACACAACTTATGAATATTTTTTACACACTAGGGAAAATTTTGATGTTAGTAACCTTCAAAGTTGAACACCATCATGGTTTCAATGAGTGTTATTTTAGTACATAAACAAAGTGAACAATCTTTTGCGTCATGCTTGATCTAGTACAAGAAAATAATCAAAGCTTTTCTAAATGTTAGATAGTTCTTGAACTTCTTTAGATACCATGGGTGGTAAACTAAAGTTTTAGGAACCAAGTTTGCACAAATGGTGAAGAAGAAAATGATACTTGCAAAAAAGTTGGCCATCATAACCCATCCAAACTATTACTATAGGATTTCTCCCAAATAGTTTGGACATGACACAAACTTGAACAAGAAATCTCTTGCGATCTTGTAAAATTTATCATGTTTGTCAACATGCAAGTTTATAAACACATTATCAACCCATATGTTTATGCTAGTGTTGGTCATGTATTATAATTTCCGAATACTCACTAGATTCAGTTTTCACAAAATAATTTACAAAAGGTTTTGATTAATACATCAAGACATGGTATCAATTTTTTTCCAAAACAAATTGAATTGATTTTCACAATGTCCGTTCATAAATTTGAAAAAAACTAGTTATCTTTGACAATTTTCAAAAATTATCATTTGTTATTTTTTCAAATAAAAAAATCATAACCAACATTACAAACAAATTATCAATTTTAGTCATATTTTTAAATTAAAAAATCACAAGCAATAGAATTATTCGTAAAGTAAGGAAACACAATGTCCAAACCTTAAATTTGGTCATACATGGGGTGAGATTCAAAAAGAAACTTGTAAAATTTTTAAAAAAACATTAACAAAAGGTGAAATTCAAAAAAACAATCAATTTTTGTGGTAAACTAAGTTTCATTTTGTTATCCCCTTTTCCTGAACAACTCCACTATTGTTACATATATTTCCACAATATAACTATTATAATTAGTTCAAACCTTGTGCATGAAACCTTATACACAATAGTTGAGAACTAGACATGGTAAAATGTTTTTACCTTGCTTGGGTTTCAATATATATATATATATATATATATTTCCCTTGATCATGTTCTCTTCATTTGACTTTCACATAAGTGTGAACCAATTATTAGGTTTTCAAACAAGGTATCACTTTGATAAGGATATCTAAATGACACTTGGGAAAAAAATTAGTACCCTATCAACACTAGTTTGTACCCAACCTTAACAAAGAAAGTAGTAAACACAAATTGTGGGTTTGTGAACCATGAAGTAAAATAAGACCCATAATGAAAAATTCATTAATTTCCAAGTATGCATTACAAACATTAACAAAAAAAAAAAAAAAACACGTAGGGAAGAATGAGCATTGCCTTTCCTTCACTATTCATCTTGAAAGGATAGATCAAACATTTGTTTATGTATTGTAGTTAAAATGATTTGAATAGCACATGTGTAACCATTGCAAGGTGATGTTGGCCATAGTAATACACTAAGGTTAATATGAAAAACATAAGACTATATATTAGTCTTTTTTCCCTTCTCACACAAACATGTTTGGGCCCCATCCTTTGTGCCAAATGTGTTGCCCAAATGAAATTGAAACTCATGTTATATTAATACAACTATAACAAACATTACCAAAGAACAATTATGTTTATCTCCATCCCATCACCCACCCAAACATTTTTTTGTTATAATTGGGATCACAAGGAAGCTTTTAAAAAAACCCATGCATTTAAATAATTGCTCCTTTAATTGTCTTTTTGTTCTCAAAGACTAAAACCTCAACCAAATCCATTACAAAGAAAACACAACCTTCAATTGGATTGGACACCATTCACACTTTTCCCATGGTTATAACTAGTCAATCTTTTTCAAATTTTTCCATCAAATTTTTAAACAACAAAATTTCTAATTCCTTAGAATAAAAAAATTGCATCAAAATTATGGGTGGCCCCATCTACAAATTCTTTCTATTTCATGCCCAATTTGGGTATGAAACTAAAACGAAGCCATGAAAAATGTATTTTTTCAAATTGAAAAAAAAAAAAGTTAAAGGATCCCAACACAAAATAGCAAAACCCAAAAACACAAAACAACAAAAATAGATATTAATAAAACCATAATATTTCAAAAACAATAACTATTGGTCTCAAATTTTATTTTTCTTTTGCTTCTTTTTCTTCAAATCCTCCCCATTTTAATTCCCTTGGTTATTCATTTTCAAATCTTCACGCTTTTGATTTTTTGATTTTTATTTCTTTAGAATGACCTCAACAAATGTGCATAATGTATTTTCAGGGTGCCTTACAAGGCACAATTCCCTCATGAGCTTGGAGCAGTAGGTTTCCTATAAGGACACATGGAAATTTTTCATAAGTTAATTTGAATTGCCATTGTTGTGTAAGGAAAGTTTGTGTAAGTGCATTTGGGCCTTTGGCCATTATGTAATGGAAAACATTGATAATAATGTTTCCCCTATACAAAACCTCCTTTTGATTCTCTTATTTCTTTTTTTCCTTTTTCAAATGATAATGATGATGATTTTACAATGTTGTCATTGACCAACAACTTTACATCAATCCACTAAGTGTGAAAAATAATTTTCAAAGAACTTTCAAATAACTTATTTCTAGAATATAAAAACTTCATTAATGTTAATAACTGTTATTATTATTTTTAAATAATGAATTGACCATCATCCATGGGTTGATTAAATTGTAGTTCACAAAATAAATAAATAATATTTGTTTAATTCTTTTTCCAAGCAATGAATGGGTTGTTTAAATTGTAATTTCACAAGTAGTGAATCCCAATACTCTTGACTATAAAAAAACAAAAGAAAAAATACCTTGCCACCTACGTTTAAAAAAATTGCAAGCAAAAACATGGTCATGAAAGCACACACTTGTCTTCTTCCCACATACATCAAAAAAAATCTTCAAGTCGAAATAAATAAATTTGTGTAAATTCTATTAGATGATTCATAAACATTTTTTACAAAAATCCTTTGCTATCACTACTTATATTGTACGTGTGTGTCCATTTTAAATACCTCCATGGCCTAAAAGAGGAAAAGCAAGGAGAGTTCATTCTTATTAACATTGTGTGCTTTGAAAATGAAATGTAAAACCATGTCAAAAGAATTAATATCCATGCCTATCAACAACATTTCCACTTTCCTATTCCCTACATTTTCAACTTGTATTAATTAATTTGTAAAAGAGCCAACCGGAGGATAAAAAAAAATAAAATGGGCCCAAATTATAGATAATCATACCTAGGTCAAAACACGAGATTAACTTTTGAACTTAAGTAAGTCTTCAAGCAATTCCTTTTGCATACACCAAAAAGGGGGGGGGGGGAGGTAGGCAACAACCCCATCACAACATTAATCAAAGTTTGAAAGTACAAATAGGGTAGAAATCACCACACAATAGTAGCGCCATCCTCCCCAAAAATATTCAAGTGGCACCATTCAGCCTTAAAGGCTTGATCAATACTATCCTGGAAACTAAACTTACAAGTAGATTTGAGGGAATTAATGGCTTTTTAGGTTGCCATCCCAACTTCAATAGTGGCGACCCAAGCTTGTTGGAGAACATTGTGGGAGGAGTAATGCGCATCAAAATGTATCCTACACCTTTCCGACTAAAGGAAATAAAGAATGAAACTCCTAAGAATATCCAGTGGTTGTCTAATAAAAGAGAAACCACCGACGTGGTAGTCTTGAATTTAAGAGGATCATCCTCTCTTTTGACAATTAGATTGCCTAATAAAATAAAGGGCCAAGAAAAGGCAACATCATCCAGAGCCCCCCATTTTTGCCAAAGCCTAAAGTACGCCTCCTAAGCATATTTGGTTTTAGCACATTCAAACAGGTAGTGTTGCGATGATTCGAAAAGCCCATCAGGGCAGACCTTGCATGTAGGAGGGATCCCCATGCATTAGAGCCAAATGCCAAGAGGGAGCCCACGATTCAGGGTGTGCCAAATGAGAGTTCCAACCTTGCGGGGGTAAGAATTATGCCAAATTCTGGCCAAAACCTGATGATTCGTCAAATTGTTGAAATTGAGCTATTGGATGAAGGAGCGGATTGTAGGAACCTCAAACGGTCGCCTTGAATTCATATATCCCTGTTTAACCGAGTAACCAAAGAAGGGTGAGTGCCCCAAGGGGGCGGGGGGGGGGGGGGGGGGGTTGCTTACCAATGCCATTCTCCCGGATCCTAAGGGCGATGTCAATGAAGTCAATTTCGAAGATCCAAAATATAGTAGATTTGGGGACCACAAAGAAGTCTTTAACCACTTTGAAGGGAACTCCATGTTTATCTTGAGATATAATTTTGATTGAGGGGTAGCATGCGGGTGAGAGTGTCACCTTTCAAGAACTCACGACTATAATAAGACTGTTAGGGGAAATATTGCGGAATTCAATGGTTTTTACCAAGTTTGGGAGAACTTCTGCCATTCGATAGGTCCATTTGAGAGGGTTGAGATGACCCATTGCCTTGTTGTTGATCTAGTCACCAATTTTGAAGCCGTTGGGGAATGCTGTCGGGTTCCAAGGGATGCTAGAAATGATATCCCTACTTGTTCAATTAGTAACATGGGAACTCATTTCCAATGCTGGGAGGCTCTTCCATTCCCTATCCTCTTAGTCCCATAAGTCCATTATTTTTGTGCATCAAGCCTTAGTAATGGTCCACCCTTCACTGAATCCATTCACCCTTGAAGGTTGGCCGACATAGTTAGTGACTAGGGGGTTGCTGAAGATTGGTTGTCTGAGGACTTTCGCTTACGATGTGGGTTCAGTCTTCGCAAGACTTGCTCTCACATTCAGCCATGATCTGAGAATATGTTTTTCCAAAACAAGAAAGTCGTTTTCTAGAGTTCAAGGGCGTCGAATAGCCAATTGATGTCTTTATTCCTTGGGCCTTTCCCATGGATCAAGATTTGAACTTGATCCACACAATGTTTCAATATTTCCTTCCAGGGTTCACAATTGAAAAATAGTCCTCTCATTAGCAATTTGGCAAGAAGGGCTTTTGACTGAGCTTTGGGGTTGATGATTCCTAGGCCCCTGTTCGAAGAGAGAAGTGTGAGGGAGTCCCATTTTACCTTTGCTCGAGTTCTAATTGCTATTCTTCCCCAAATGAAGTTCCGTATCACCCCCTTAATTTGATTACACATTCTAGGATTAGGGTTTCAGCAAGTTGCCATGTACCACATGGAGGAGAGTAGAACCTAATTGGCTATGAGTATTTTGCATGTGAGGGAAAGGTTACAATTTCCCCACGCTATCATTTTGCCCTATAGTGAGATCATAAGTTTATCGAAGTTTGCATCCATGAGGAGTCGGAATCCGATTTGGATGCCCAAGTAGCTAACCTTTTTGCTCTCAGGGACCCACTTTAACCCTACCTCTTGACCCCATTCCCAGGCCCGCTTCTCTTTGTTGGCTTAAATGGCAACAGACATCCCTTAGTTGATTTTTGTGCTCGATGTGATACAAAAGAGATCTAATACTGACCGCATTCTGTCCATGTTGCTTTTGGTTCTTGACACGCTCCCAAGTTCTTTGATAGATTCAATGTGAGTCTGAGGTGAAAACAACGAAAAGGTAAGGAGTTAGAGACACGTTCCTTGGCTTATAGCACTTTGAGGGGGTAGAGGGGCGTGCTGGAGCTCCAAGATGGGACTAGGAAGAATGACAAACACTTAATCACTCACACAAACTTGCACAAAACCAAACAAGTTGGTTAGTGCATAGTTGGAACACTTTTGGTGCTAGGATGAACCATAAGTAAATTTAGACTCACAAGATTCACCACGGCCCGGACTTGGGGGAAGCCACCACCTTCCCCCTTATAGAATACTTTGTACCTTTCCACGAGGCCCACATCCAAATGGCATTTTGTCCTGGGACTCACACTTCCCAAAATTCTCACAACTAGGACTTTCCTGACTTTATGGGCCCATACTTTCACGTGCAGACCTCCAATTGAGATGACGTTTGAAGCAAAGTTATAGCTTTTGTTAAGAGTTTTCCAATGGTATGTTGCACGCCACCTACACATAAGGAAATTTGGGTGATTCCCAACTTTTTCCCGGCCATTCTTTTGGCCATAACTTGTGTTTCAGACGTATAAATGGGTCATGTGAGCCCATTTTAGACATCTACGTTCCAAAAACCTTTCAAATATATAAGGAATTCATCAATCCATTGAGTTTTGACCCCTAGAATCGTTCTCTGAAGATTTGGGAGTCTATTGGGACTCCAACTCCCAAAGTGGAACCTCCCTTGGAAGTGTGAGGGTTCATTCCTTCACACTTTCCTACACTCCCAGGAGCATGTAGCGTGATTCTCGGGCTTCCCTCTTAGCGTGCAACCTTGCAAGCCCTTGCCTTGGTCGTAAGCCCAAGGCTAGGGTTGTGACATCCACTTTAGCCCTACCTCTTAACCCCATTCCTAGGCCCACTTCTCTTTGCTGGCCCAAATGGCAACAAATTTCCCCCAATTGATTTTCACCCCGGATGTGAAACAAAAGAGATCTAGTACTAACCGCATTTTGTCCATGTTGCTTTTGGTTCCCTTGAAATAGAGAATGGTACCATCAACAAATGTTTAGTCTCGAACACAACCTCCTTTGGGTAGGGTCAACCCCTCCACATTATATTTAACATGTGCAGCATATGTCCAAGGACATCCGCCACCAATCCAATATATTAATTCACTTAGTCTGTCCTTTTGTCTGTGACACGACGTTCTGTTGCAAAAGCATTTTCTATGTTTCTGCTGCAGAACCGGCCATAGGGAAAAGCATCGTCGTCTAGAACGCTTGACTGGCCCATTCCCTGTCTGTGGTGACAAACAGGGCAGGGCAGGGCGGCCAAGGTAGCTGCTGCGGGGGGCCGGACGAGGTGCCATTTCTATTAAAGAAATCCTTGGGGAAAACCGGGGACCTGCATCTAATCAAACAAAAATACGATTTTAAAAAAAATTTATTTTCATTATAGAACATATTAAAAAATTAAAATCTTTTTGAAAAAGAAAATAGAAACTAAATAAATAAATACATAAATACATAAAAATAAAAAAAATGAAGATAGACAAAATAAGAATAGAAAAAATAAAAACATGAAACAAACATAAACTAAAAAAATAGTAAAAACACAGAAACTATAAAAAATGAATGGAAACAATGAAACAAAGAAAGGGAAATACTGTAAATTAATTTTAAAAGAAAAAAAAATTCCAAAAATGAAGAAACCAAATAAAGAGTAAAAAGTAAGAAAAAATAAAACTTATAAATATTGAAGAAAAACCCTACTTGAAAAAGAATGAGCATTTTCTTTCTCCAACTTCAAACTTGCATCCAAATAAATATATATATAAAAGTGAAAAAGAATCACTTTATTTTTATTAGAAAAATAATAATAATAGAAAACACATAAAAATAAAAAATAAAACAGTTAAAAGTTTCTAAAAAAAACTAAAACATGAACCAAGTTTAAAGAAACCGAGGGACTTCACAGTGGCCGAAGGTCACACGCACCCACTAGTATAAATAAGTAAGGAGCCAACAGGCAGCCCTGTTTCAGTGATCTGGATAATTTAAAATCTTTTCCAGATTCTCCATTAACCTTGACCGATGATGAGGCTAGCCAATATAATGAAGAGACCCACTTAATCCATTCGGGGTGAAACCCTAATTTGGATAGGGTTGTAAAAAAAAACCCCCATTCTATTTTGTCAAAGGTTTTTTCAAAGTCGAGGAGAAGCAAAACTAGGTCCTACTCATTCTCTATTGCTCACTCGAACAATTCTTGGGCTAAGAAGTAATTATCTAGAATGCTCCTCCCCATCACAAAGTCAGTTTGGTTTGGTCTGATCACAAACAGTAGGTGTACCTGGATCCTTTGAGCTAAAGCGTCATATGATGCCAAGAGGTCGCTTCTCTTCTCATCATGAAACGTTCCCTTGCTTTTCTTCTTCGGTCAGTCTCTTTTAGATGATTGAAATTTCCTCCTATGATGACGTGGGGGGTGTCAAAATTGGCTTCACTTAGTTACTTCCACAGTAGTGCCCGTTCATTGGAAGTGCGAGCATCGTAAATGTTGACCATTGTAAGGTTTTTGTTATCCGAAAGCTTGAAGGTTATATATTGTGCTTTGCCTTCAAGGAAAATGCCATTGGAAGTGATTTGGGGAACAAGATATTTGTCCACCATAATTAAAATACTTGCACTCATCCTTTGCGATTGCCCCAATGGAAGACCATGATTCCAGAAAGAGGCTCCTTTCCAAAACTTTACCCCCTTGGTTAAAGTAAAAAAATCTACTTCCCTTAGGTGATGCTCTTGTAGGAGCAAAATCTGTGGAGACATGGCCAAGGAGGTGACCCATGCCTTAATCTCCTTTTGTTTCGGGGAATTCTTCCTTAGACTTTTCACCTTTAATGAGGCAATGGTGATGGCCTTTTTATTCATAAGTAGGTTGTTTTAAGGCAGCAATGTTACTAGTCGATCCGTGTTTCGGGGTTGGTTCTCGATTATTGTCTTCATTTTGATCCATCTTTAGTTCTTGAAGAATTGAAGTGTCGCTAGGGGGGCCTGCATTGGAAGCATGAGAACGTTCCAAGTCTAAGGACATTAAACGTTTCTTTCTTGTTGCTTAAGGAAAGACTTAGACACTTGAGATCATGTTCCTGTATAATTGGCGATCTTCTCCCTTAGTAACTTTCTCAAGAGGAGATTATGTGTCGGAGTTGCAAACTCCACCTCATTGTTCATGGCTGAGATTGCGTCAAACATCTTCCAATGTAGTTTTTTCTTGCTTTAGATGCTGACATGGTTAGCTTTAGTAGGAACATGAACTAGGATGGTGCACTCAAAACCTCCTTTGTTTGGTTTTTCCTTCCAACTCCGCTATAGATTGAGTGCTTCCTCCATTGGCAGCTAATGCCTTAGGACATTATTTTGTAGACCAATTGCCACATCCTTAATCACCTATTCCATAGTTGATTGGGAGGACTAGTCTTACTCCCCTTCTCCTTCTACCCTTATTCCAATTGGGAGGCTTGGCAGGGCTTTGTTTTTTGAGTGGATTAGGATCTCCGTTAATGAGCTTTTTTCTTTCATGAGGACAGGCCAAATTCTCGCTTTTGCATTATTCTGCTATTTCTGGCAGGATAATCCTTAAGGATTCAAAGAAGGAGTGGTGGAGCTCCCATTGTTTCTGACCTGTCTTTTCCCTAGAACTTTTGTTGGTGGAGCATCAGGTTGGGAAAGATGGCTAGTTGCAGGGCGTGCTGTTACTATTTTGACCTTATGCTTCTTCTTTCCTTGGAAAGTCTAGCCTTCCTCCAATGCTTTCGGGGTTTTCTTAAGAAGACTCAAAGTCTAGCCTCTTTGTTCAATGTTTCAAATGGGTTGGCATCTACCCATTTCCCTTGAGACTTTCCATCACTCCCTCCCGGGAGGTTGAAAGTTAGTTTCTTCTTTGGTGTGTTGCATCTTTCCTCCCTTTCTTCTAGTCCTTTGTCTCTTGGTTGAAGCACGATTAGGTTCTTAGTTAATGAATGGATAAAAAATTCTTCCGGTTTTCCCATTACCTGATCCTTTTCATTGTTAACATGGGCCTTTTGTCTCCATTGCTTCAAGGTAAGATTCTTCTTTACATTTTTGGTTGTGGGGTTTTTTGAGAAAGGTCGTAGCACATGGCATGCTCCCACCTTTGCAACATAAATGTTTGTATCCATTGTCTTTTTGTGGTTTTTGCTCCCAATCTCATGATTCCTCCCAATGTTTTTGATGGCAAAGATGGTTTTGCTAGGAGGCATGGAATCAAAACCTCTCATCACTCTCTTGCTCTAGGTTGGGAGCTTACTTGTAGGAGTGCTCACATCTTAGATTGGCACTTTGGAAACAATACATGCATGGGCGAAGTGACCAAATTAACGACATTTCCTGCACTGATTAGGCAAACTTGAATACATGATTATTTACAAAATTGTGTCCTTTGGAGTTGCGCTCTCCGCCATTGAAGGAATGCAAACGTATTGGATCTCCATTGTTGTCATCGGCCCTGCAAGTCTATTCACATATGATTCCACTAGTTCTATCTACAGGACCTCTCCAATTCTACTTGCCATTATTGTGAGAGCTTTGCATACACTAGAGGATTGTGTCTGGATAGCTAGAACCCTAAGCCTTGCCACTATTAAACCCTAACCCTAGACCTCGCCACTCTTAAACCCTAACCCTTAACCTTGCCACTGTCGTCACTCGTCCTCCTTCGAGCAACAGAACCTTGACATGTCAGATTAGCTTTGGATTTCTTTTCCTTCTCCAAAGCTCCCTGTTTCTTTCTTCTCTTCTGCTGTTCTTTTTCAGGAGTTGGTGGTGTTGCTGTGGTTGTGGCGTTGACACAACCAAAAGCAGCAGCTGCTGTTGCTGCTGCTTCTGCTGTGTGTCTCCTCCATGTCATGGCTGTCTCCTTCTTCTCAACAGCCAGCTTCCACTCCCTTCTTTTTCACATCTCAAAGCAATCCATCTTCTCTCTTTCAGATCCTCGTCTCTCAACAATTTCCTATCTATGTTTCTCACAAGCTGCTTCTTGTAGCACAAGTTCAACCACGAGAAGTAGTAGCTCCTCTCGGTTTCGGACTCATACCTTCTTCAGCACAGGAGTTCAGGTCCAAAGAAAACACGGGTTTTCTCACGGAGCCGTAGCAGCAGTAGCGATGGCTGGAGGCATGGATGTCTCCCACTATGGTGGAGAAGAAACAGGAGGAATGATGGGAAGATGCAGCCACCGACCGGAGATGCTGTCAAAAGTAGCTTATATACCACCTTCCTGGGCTTCGCATCTGCAACTAGTTCCTTCCCACTTCTTCTCTCTGGGCCAGGCAAGAAACAAGCTCCATATTCTCTGCTTTGCAAGAGCTTCACATTTTCTGCTTGGCTATTTCTCTCCCAATTATCTTCTTCTTCTTCTCATTTGTTGCAAGGAAAGATCAAGGCAAGAGGGTTGATGATGCATGATGTGTACTGAACCTGTTCCACATAGTTTTTCAATTCCTAAACTGCACCATTGTAAGCTTCCAGCAAAATCCTTAGATTCTTTTGACCTAAGAGAGAGACACTCTGTGTCTGCCTGCTTGTGTTTGTCATGCAATTTGGGGAATGGCAAGAAGAATTATGCAAAAAAACTCTCACTTGATATGGATCCTCTTCTGTTGTGGTTGCATTTGACACAGTTTCCAACACCAATACATCAGTGGCATCTTCCAGGCTTGCCAGATGGCACAGAAGTTTATGTCAAGGTACATATCCTTTCTCCTGGACTTGAAAAAATGCCAGAGAAGAAATCTGTGCTTCTTCCTGCTAGATTTGTAGACTACTGAACATTATGACTATTGCTGTGAGATGATGATGATACTTCTTCCAAGTTGTGCATTGGACAAACCAAGTGAATGTCAAGATGATCTATGACACAATTCATTGCAGATATAACTAAGGCCCAGGGCTTCCCCAAGTTGCATTGGTGAAACTTGTTTGATGTGAGGAAGATGATCTAGATGTGTTGTGAGATAACTAAGTGCTGGTTGTTCAGGGGCATTGCAGAGAGATGACTTGACTGGAATGCAGCTCAGTGGCAACAAAGTGAGGAAGCTTGAGTTCTTACTCGCAGATGCAAAGGAGCAAGGTGCTGACTGTGTGATCACAATTGGAGGCATACAAAGTAACCATTGTCGTGCGACAGCAGTTGCAGCCCGATACATTGGTCTTGACAGCTACCTCATTCTACGAACTAACCGGGTTTGCTCCTACCCTAATGAAACAAACAACTAGAGATGCACTTGATTACTAACTGAGAAAAAGGCGTTCTCTTTGATTTGCTTACGTATTAGCAAGTTTAGCTTCTGGCATTGATGCTATTTCTTCCCATTGGTATAGGATTGAAATAGCCACACTATGGTTCTTTTTTCATTGCTGACATCTGCATATTTGGAAACTCATGTTTCAAGGTTGATTCTGGCAGACAGAGGTAGAAGATGATCCAGGTCTGACAGGAAATCTGCTTGTGGAGCGTATGGTTGGTGCACATGTGTCTTTGGTGTCAAAAGAGGAGTATGTAAAGTATGGTAGTGTGGTGAGTCCCCATCTTTGTCTCCTATTTCTCTCTCAACATCAAGAAAGGAAAGCTAAGATGGCGAGGATGAATATAATAATGTGGTTAGCAACAGAGTATCCTAAATGTGTTGGCTCTATTACTTGGCAACAATCAAACAAGCAGATTCTCCTGGCAGTGTCAAGAAAAATTGTGTTTAGGCTCAGAGGCACATGCACAGAATATTGTCATAGGTTGATAGGCAATTTGTCTTGTGGCAAGAATGTTGACATTCATGTTGGGGGGGGGGACTGCAGATGCTTGGTAATTTGTTGGCAGATAAGTTAAAATCACAAGGCAGGAAGCCATATGTTATTCCTGTTGGAGGATCCGACTCTCTGGGTACATGGTATGCTATCCTGCACCAATCCTGGCATTTGAAAATGTCACATGTTTCACAAAACAAAGATGTTCTTTGGATCTACCAGATGAATGCCCTGTCCTTGTGATGAAGATCTCTGTCTGATCTCTGTGTAAATTGGGTACAAGGTTTACAGCTTAGGGTCCAGATGTGAGTATGTTGGAATAATTGTTGCTTGTTTGGATGGTAGGGGGTACATTGAGTTTGTCAGAGAGCTCAAGACACAATTGCAGGAAGGAAGGACATCAGGTGTTACACATTTTGATGACATTGTAATGGCATGTGGAAGGTTCATGCTTTATTACTCTCTCTGTAGTCTTCTTTTCCTGTATGCAGGGTAATGGTGTAGGAATCGAATTATGAGCCTATTATTGGCTGCTTGTGGGTATCAAGGAATCTTCAAACTGGGCAAACAACAAACTTCGTGAACAATCTGAAAGTTGATTAGGTTTTGTCTTGGTGCAGTGGAGGGACAACAGCAGGACTTTCCTTGGCCGCTCATTTGAGCAAACTTGATGCACAGGTTCTTTGCAATTACTTGTTCATTGAATGACCTGATCACTCTCTGACCACTTGCCATTCGTTTTTCTCCACTTTTTCTTTCGCTATTCATACTGTCTGGGCTCTGAGTGTAAGAGTGTTGCAGTGAGTGAGGTGACTGCATGAAGAGTGGGACCATTCTCAATTTGTTAGAAATGTGGGGTGACAGATGCATGGTCTCCTCTGTGTAGGTACATGGATATGCAGTATGCGATAGTGAGGAATACTTCTACGATTACACGCAAGGGCTCATTGATGGTTTAATTGGAGGGGTCAGCTCTCGAGAGATTGTGAGAATTGTCAATGTAAGTACTCATAACTGCCATGTTTCCTCTCTTTGAACAAGGATTGTGTAGTGTCTTTGTCCCAATGGTATTGGCTTTTTGACTGTCAGTTTGTGCTAAGTTGCAATGTTGTGGGTTTCATAACAATCAGCTGAGAATTTAGTGAATGGGAATTTTGGCCATGACAGGCAAAGGGACTGGGTTATGCAATGAGCACTTCGGCAGAACTGAACCTTGTGAAAGATGTGGCAGAATCCACGGGGATTATACTGGACCCTGTTTACAGGTGAGTGGAGTCTCTTTGCACTGCTCCTTTGCACTGTCCACTGGTCAAAGAGTTTGGTTTCGCTGTTGTACTACTTTTATTTTGTACAGTTGTATCTTTCTTGAGAGCAAGTTAGTAAAGTTGCAGTCAAGGCACACAGGACTAATAGTGCGGATTTGTGCAAGTTCCATGTTTGCACAAAATATTGGTTTCAGTGGTACAGTGGGATTTGCACATGGATATTGTAGAGTAAGGCTGTAGCCCAGTACTGAAGTTCTACAGGACTGATCAGTTATGATCCAGTACTTTTTCACCATGTTCTCAGCTAATAGACTGATAATCAACCAATGCTTAAAGAGTGATTTCTCTTGGTTGGTTTCTGGTGCACAGTGGGAAGGCATTGAATGGAATGCTCAAGGACATGGCAGAAAACCCAACAAAGTGGGAAGGCAAGAAGGTCTTATTTGTGCATACAGGAGGTTTGTTGGGAATGTATGAGAAGGTGGTGCAATTGCAGCCATTGGTCGGGAAGTGGGAGCGCTTGCGCATCCCTGAATTTGCGATGCAACCTGATGATACCAAGGGCTAGTTATTCTACAAATCGATCGGTAAGAACCAAGGATCCATCAGGAGTGTTTATAACTAAAGATCACAAACCCTAAGCCTCTAAAATCATAACATCCACAGCCATGCTTCAACTCTATGTTTCCATAATGTCAATTTGATAATCACTCTCTATTGCAACTCACTTTTGGCTCACCTAGTGTAATGCTGCAAGTCTTTGAAGATGGTATGCTCAGCTCCTCTTGTACCCTTGAGGCCATTATAATACTCTATTACATGAACAAACATGTACTAGAAAATGGTTTACATGTGCCACTTGTCTCATGTGGTGTTTCGAACTACAAACAATATAGGTTTTCAATTTTATCATGTAACATACAAGAAAGCAAGTCCATTCTACTTCACTCAATGTGAGATATGTGAATCTTCTCAAAGATGTGTGAAAACTTGAAACTTTTCACATAATGTTCGCAGGTTCACAAGTGGTGAAATTTCACTCTACACCCTATCTTGTCCATTGCCTTATAAGGTTCTAGTGGAAATGGATTGGGACTTGTAGAATTTTCCAAACCTAATTTTCACAACTGGGGCATGGTAGCATCTATTCTCAAAGCTCTTCCATATTACATACTGTACCTGCCACTATGGGTCGACATGAATTAGTTCCCAAAAGGGAAAGTTGAATAAAAATAATTTGAGAGTTCAAACTACCAAAATTTGTGGAGAAATGAACTCCCAACCTTCTAGGTAGCAAGTGTGTGCTAACCACAGATTACCATTGTTTACATCAAAATGCAAGTGTGCTTGTGTATGTGAACTTAAAATTTAAATTTGTGAGTGTTTTCTAGGGATGTTTTGCAAATTTTAGTTTGATTTGCTTCTCCCAAGGCAATGAATACGTAATGAAGGTTCAAGTTATAAAAATGTTTGTAGCTTTCTCCCATTAGATTTGGGACATATTTGAGCTCTCTACAAGTGCCAAGACGGAACTATTTTTCAGCCCTTTAAGTTTTGTACTAAACAGAATAGACACCATAGCTGAATTCATCGCCCTAATATATGAGAAATAGATTGCTTAAGATCTTGAAGTTATCACATAAACTAATGGTATTCGATTATGTAAAGCATAAAATCCCTCATGATGTTGGGAACATTTTTGAATTCACCAACTTGTCCTAGGAATTACTATAAGAGTAAACAAAAAACCTTGGACCAAGGATCACTAGTGCCCAAATCATTGCATATTTTGTTTGTCGTGTTCAAACAACTCCAATCCCAAAATTGGAATTTTGCATGCATACATTGAACTAACTTGTTGAGTTGAAGCTACCATCATTGTCCATGATATATCTTCCCAATTGTTATTCCACTAATGTCCTTGGAACCCAATAGAAGACCTTGAATTTTATTGCCCACCAATTGGGTCAACTTGTCCAATTCATGTGCCCATGATTGCAAATCACATGAGCACCATTAGCAAAGACTTCCCTAGCTAGGGGGTGCCATCAAAAGGTAGTTTTATACACCTTTGAGTGTGGTTCCAACTCAATGTAACACATGATGGTTTCTAGTGGTCACTAGAAAGGTATTCCAAAACTTTTCTTCACCAAGATTGATAAAAAAGAAGGAACACCCTTCTCTCCAAATCATCATTGTGAGCTTATACTTTTGTTATCCTCCAAACACATGATTGTCTAGGAGAGTAGACAAAATTTGATTCAATGAGTCCAAACATAAAAACCTCAAGACTCAATTGAGCCTTTAATGTGTTACAAAATTAAGTCCCCACAAAGATTTGGATGACCATGTTGCTCTAATTGTAACGAACAAAAAGTTGTTCCATTTCCAAGGTGGTAGTAGCCCATAAGATGAGGAGATACTTGAATCATGCTTGTATTAGAAGAAATTGTTGCCCCTTTCTTCTATCTTGCCATTGAGGTAGGCATTGTTGCATGTGGGTGTTGTAAGCCAATGGCGCTATGAATTTGCATTGGTTGGATGGCAAGTAGTAAGAATGGGCAATATGCAAGGCCATTTGTAACCCTCTCTATTGATGAAGCGGTTTTTATACAAACATTAACATGGTTGGTTATATATGAACTATATCATTGGGGCCATGGGTTTAAGTTTCAAAGTCAAGATATTTGAACATGTTTTGAACATATATACCAACAAAGTGCCACATAAGTTCTATTAGAATTACATTCTTGCAATGTTCCTTGAGTGGTAGATACATACTTTGGGATATGTGCACTAAGAAAACTAGGGTGGAAAGAGTGTGAAGTTAATATTCACTTGTGTTTTGGATGATATGATTAATATCGGGAGCTTGTTTCCAAGAGAAGGATTTACATTGGTGGTTTCCTTACTAAGGTTGTGTGCATATTGCATATTACTCTAAAGACAACTTGGCAAAGATGTGATAAGTAAAACCTTTAGTAGCCACTTGGAAAAGTGGACCTCAACAATATGTGAATTGGGTATGTTAGGGTTTAAATACCACATATTCCTTTGTCATCAATGTATGTACAATGTTGTGTGATTTTTGTTAAGAACCCTCTAGTTCTAGTTTTTTTGAATTTTTGAATCAAAGAGAACTTAGTTTTGGTTTTGGGTTTTTTTAAGTATCAAAATCATAGAACCTTTAGTTTTGGGTTTTTTTAATTTACAAAGAATTCTTGATTTTCATGAAAGAACCAACGAAGAATTAGTAGTTTAGGTAGATTTTTTTGCCCAATTCCTTGATTTTTTTGGGAACTATGGTCAAGGGACAAAACCAATTCTATGATTTTTTAAAAATCCTTAGCCAAGCTTCCATATACACCACCTTTACCCACCAATTTTTTCTTTGAAAATAGATAATCTCTCAACATTGGTATGTACTAATGTTGGCCATACCAATGTTGGCCATACCAATGTTGGCCGGTCTAGAGTAACAAGCCAACTCTACGGTTAGTTCTCAAGTAGGTTCTTAGGTATTCAAACTACAAATTCAAAGTTTTGCTACGACTAGATATGGAATGTATATTTTGCAATCAATCTCTTGTGAAGTTGAAAACCAAACTTGGACTAAGTTGTTGTCACTTTTAAAACTAATCCAAGTTCTTTGGCTATGCAAGTCAAAGACTTTAGAAAAGTAACAACCAAGTCCTGCTTTTTAAATTCGTTGATAGTTTTTGATTAGTTATACATCTTATATATTAATTGCGTTGTCTGTCTGTGACGTGACAGTTATGCTGCCAGTTCTGCATTTTCTGTGGCAGAACCGGCCTCTGTATATTACGGGTGCCGGAGAGTGCAGTTCAGAAAGCATGAATGGACGGAATTCTCGAGGACGGAATTCTCGAGGCAAAATGTACGCAGCAGTAAAAACCGCATGGGGGTTTCTCCCTCTGTGTTTGTCTCCCCGCTCTGTTTGCCGTCTGCATTGACACGAGAGAGAATTCATTGATGAGAGGGCGGACGGACGGATGTCGAGAGATCCTGCAAACGAGAGGGCGCACGACGGACGGCGTTCAGGGACTGATCGAC
Source organism: Sphagnum tenellum (assembly GCA_963921925.1). Lineage (NCBI taxonomy): Eukaryota > Viridiplantae > Streptophyta > Sphagnopsida > Sphagnales > Sphagnaceae > Sphagnum > Sphagnum tenellum. The sequence continues at coordinate 3,797,986 of OY998158.1, forward strand.
CGTCCTCCGTCCACGGCCCAGGTGGGGCCGCGGCCTGAAAGTAAGTAGGGCAGCAGGGCGGCCACCATTTCCGAGGCGGTAACCACTTAGGACGTAGACTTAAGGCTCGGGTTTTTTGGGCTGGCTGTGACTTTTCTTTCACTTTTATTTAATTCACGCCACGTATTTTGGCCACTTGGTGCGTATTCTAAGTAGATTATTAAATAATAATTAAATACCTTGGGTAATGGCCCATGGGTTTGTCTTTTATTTAATTCACGCCACGTATTTTGGCCACTTGGTGCGTATTCTAAGTAAATTATTAAATAATAATTAAATACCTCGGGTAATGGCCCATGGGTTTGTCTTTGTTTATTTATAATTCCGCTCATGATCCTCCAAAATGGTACACGACAGTTCTGCGTTTTAATCTGCCGGCCCGGACAGTTGGACGGACGGAGAGTCCGATCACTTTGTGTAACACGCCCAAAAACCTACCCACTTTGGTTTTGGCTCCCTCCCTCTTTCCCCATTCGCTCAATCACCCTCCCTTTCTCTCTTCCGTTCCTTTCAGCCACACTCTCACTCTTCTCCGTCTGTCCGTCCGTCCGGACGTCATTTTTTTTTTTTTTTTTTTTGGACTTCACAGTGGCCTTCGGCCACGGGCACCCACTAGTATTAGTTAATACACAATCTTTTATTTTGAACTCTGTCCACTACTTGACCAAAATTAATATCACAAGTATTTTTAAAGTTTTAATCGGTTACAACATAGATGAATTGAAACTAATCTCAAATTAGAGCAAGCTTCAAATATTTTGAGAAGTCTTAAAAAATCGAGGGTAGCAAATTTCCTCAGAAAGTCACTACACATTGGGTTTGTACGTAGTGTGACTCATCTCTTTTCTCATCTGCAAATATGAGAAATAAGTGTGTTTGGAGAGCACCTCATATCGATGAATATCCCTCCTAGAAAGGAGGAGGAATCCTACACCTATAAGATCCCTCCAACTCTTAAGAAGTAGGTGTAAGAATGCTCCCTCTCCTGCACCTGGTGATTTATGTATGTTTTGTCTACTTAGTTAGGTTGGTGATGATGTTTGCCTCATGTTTGATGGGTAAAGCCTGTGTGGGGGCGACATTCTCCAAATGCAAGGCCAGACTTTTCCTCTGCCTTCACATCAAAACCCAGTTCAAAAAATTCCCATTGTATTTCATGGACCTTCACACAACATAAAAGCATTGGGCCAAGTTTCCTGGTGTATCTAAAGGCTCCCAGCTATCATGCTCTCTAAATTCAATTGTACCACAGCATTACAACCAGTGGTTTCTTGACAATCTATACAACTATATATATGATATACCCATGCCATATTCAACTAAGAAACACTCAGATCTGCACATGGGTTCACACAAGGCAGTTAATATGTAGTAAATTCAACAAAGCTGCCAGATATATAATATAGAATTTACAATCTGCAAAGTAAATCAGACAAGAAAGGCAATACATCAATGCAAATGCAGAGAGGGGAAAAAACTCCACAAAAACAAGGTCACATCAGCCCAACCAAATGCTAAGAAAACAACAAAACAAAGATTGATGGTGGTCATAATGTCATAACCTTGCATTATTCACTTAGAAATATGAACCAATCACCTTTGTCATAAATGATAGTGACTGGTGTGTCCATTGTTCCCTGCTGACTTATATCGACGCCCAACTGTGGGTGTAGGAAAACTGTACTATATAATCCCCTTGAAACCCAGGTTAACAATTTACACACAAATCTGGGTTTTATGGGGTTTTTCATCACATTTCTGGAAGCGGTGAAAAACCCTCAACATGACAAGGAAAAAACTATCAAATTGGGTTCAATTTATTTGTCAGTTGACCTTCCCTCTGTGCACAACTAGCCAAATATGCCACATATGCTTGCATATGCCGTTGTAGAGAGTAGCACAGCTGTATCTGCTGATGTAATCTTCATAGTCACTACGCAATAAGGGTGGGACTCACTTACATTCTAGAGAAACAAAGTGCTCCTTGTTGAGATGCTAACTTAACCTCTGAATTCCTGATCTCCTTTGATCTACTTTCAGTCCCTGCCTGAGCAATCCTCATGGAAGCAAGCACACATAAGAATGTCAAGAATTGGAATTCTTGATCCACAAATGACAACAAAGTTACTGGTGGCAGAGGTTAGCAGACAGGCTGCAACTGGACTGGAGCACTGGGAAAACATCAACCTCTCTGACTTGATGATGCAATGAGCAGAGTCACAGCAACGGCAAACATTATCAGCATGGCAGAGAGTAGCATGTAAGTCCTTCGAGATGATTTGTGATACTCTCCAAATAGCAAAATGCCCCATAGCGTCCCAACCAATGGAAGTGCCTGCACACAACAATCACCATACCAGGGCAGCAATCCATGAAACGGTTTGCATTTATGATATTTATGTTTGCAGAAGAAAGTTGGAGATTCTGCAAAAAATATCTTCAAAGGTATGGAGAATTTCTCAATACTCATGATTTAAGGCAAGCTGAAAAGAATTTGGAGATTACCCTATGACAAGGAAGTGGATATTCCAGATGTTACTAAAAAACCAAAAACCATCAGCAACCATGAGAAAGCAGAAAACCCCACCCCAGAGAAAAAGAGAAAAACCAGACCAGAATACAGAACTAATGTGCAGTTTGGACAACAGCATTGATCATATGCATGTTCAGAGACCTTCAATAGCATTGACCACCTAACATATCATCCCCCCAGACTTCATCAGTTCCTGGCAATGGGTGCAGGGTTAATGTCAAACATTAACCAAATGTACTGACTTTCTGTCACAAGACCAGCCAGTAAGAAGGTTGGAGATTGTGTAAAACCTACAAATGCTGAGACACATCATGCCTGACTTTTCTTGTAACTTCAGAAAAGAGACAATTCTAAGGAGGGAAGAAGAACTGGGGGTAGGAACTGACCTGTACAGCATCAGCGGCAGCATAACCAGCAGCTTGGCCTCCCATGAACTGGAAACTGTTGCCAAAGCCACAAATCAGGCCTGCAAGAACTGCAGGGTAACGACCTTCCCAGTCCCTCAAATAAGCATGCAGAGAGGACTTAGGGAGTCCCACAAGTGGGTAGTAGAGAAGTAAAATGTTGAGTAGCATCGCACATATGAAGAAAGATGTGGAGAAGTAGAAGAAGGTGGTGTAGACCACCAAGTGTGGCACATCTGGCTTCAGCAGGTGAAACTGGTCATTTGTAGCAAGGTTGAACAAAGGTGAGAAAAGTGCATAGCAAGCCCCTGTGAACAGTGCAATCCCCAGCCCGAATCCCACACTTCTTCCCTTTATCTGCACCCATGAAACTGAAAATAAATGAAAAAAGCTGCACATTGGCTAAGATCAATTTGCAAGCAAAAAGCTATTGACAGATATGCACCTTGATTGCCCTTTGATCCTCCAAATTATGTAAGAACTCAGCACTTCCCATAGTGGGCTCAGTTGTCTCTGAGCCCCACTCTTCACCCCCGATTGGAAAACGGCTGCATGAACCCCTGCCCTCCTCAGTCTGAGCAACTCCCTCTGTAACTGTGACACAGAACCAATCTTAAAAACTAGGCTACCTAGTGAATCTATCAGGGGATGTGTTCTCCTTGCTCAAGATCATAGATCAGCCCTATACAATTCAGCCATACTTTCTCCAACAGGCTGAGATATGTGAAAGACATGCCAAAAGAAAATGCCAAAATGAGAATTGGGAGGTGGGTTGAGAAGGGGAAGAAGAAACTCACAACGTCGCTTGCCAAGTAGCTTAGCATTGTCTGAGTTCATTATTGCTTCCTCTGCATCCTCCGACCTGGTTTTCCAGAAACCAGTAAACTATAGTTCCTGAGGGGGAGTAGTAGTTACTGAGGAGGAGGTGTTGTCAGGGTACTGGGAGAAGGACAATACAATAATAATACAGGGTGTGTGTGCGTGACACAATGTTCTTCCAAGTAAAGTGCGAAAAGATGACAACAGACACACATGGAGGTTGAGGAGAGTGGAGAGAGACAGTTCACCTATATGGTACAATGGGCTTGGAGTTCAGTTTCAAAGCGATGTCCGCTGCATTGGAAGCATGGCAGAAAGAGCCCAACACTACTGCCACCAGAAAACATGCTACTCCTGGAAACAAAATGATGGCACGATTCATACGATGGTCTAGAAAGTAGTTGACACTTGTCCCTGCCACAACAACTCCCACATCAACTGCCTGTGGTCATCCACTCTGTAAAAGATAAATATATTATTTATCTACACTGCCTACTGTTGAAAGTGGCAGTTTCCTTTCATATTTGTAAAAAACCCCTGCACTATGTATGTACCACACAAAGAAAGAATTCCCTTGCTGAACAAAAAGCTATGGACAAAAAAGTTGGAACAACAGAATCCCCTGGTACACAAAACAGATGAACTCACCAACCACAACCGCCACACTAGCTGACACAACTTCAGTCAATGAGATGCCAACAAATGCAAGTGAATACTGCATTGAGATGTTGCCCAGGCAGAGCACCAATCCACCAAGCATTGCAAATGCCACAGATGGTCCATTGTTCTGCACATCATCATAATAACTACCAATGGTCTATCATCAAAATACCCAAAAACACCCATCTTCACTAGACTATCTTTCTTTCTGTCTCTTACCACTGTAGAAAGAATTATGCCAATCACCACCCATGGTGCCTTATTCTTTGGTCCACCAAAACCATACAAAACATAAAATCACATGAAATGCCTTCATTCTCTTTCCTGCTACTGCAACATCAAGCCAATAGCAACTGCTCTTTTGTTCTCATACCACTTTACTAAGCATGTCTGAAATCACCACCTGAAAAGGATTATGGTGCTGTGGTCCAGTTTTTTGTTTTGTGAAGATCTTTGTAGGGTTTATGCTTTAGGGTCTTATGATGCTAAGGGCTGTTGGGGGTGCTAGAAAAGTTGATGTCTTCAATAGGTGGAGATTGAATTTGATGTTCTAAAATTAATGGAAGTGGAAATGATTTCATGGACAATCTAGATGATCATGGATTACTAATGTCTTATAACTTCAAAGTTTTTCTTCAAAATCATACAATTTGCAGGTTATGAAAAATCGTGTTGACGTTCCGCTTCTCTTCATATTATGACAGTTACTTGCAGCAAGCAAACTGGGCAATGCATCAAAGTTGTGGAAAGATGGGGGGTCGGGGACAGAAATGGGCTGAACCTGGAAGAGCTGAGTGGTGAAATTAGGGTAATTGGCACTACTACCCCCAATCTCTCCAAGAGTGAGTGCAAATCCGACGGCCACACAGTAAGTGGCAATTGTGTAGTCCATGTAAGTGTGCATGGGCACTCGTCCCCTCCTCTCCAAAACATTGAACAGAGCCGGCCATGATCCCAAGCACCAAAGGGAGATGATCATGAGCACGATGGCCACTCCCTTGTCACTCATTATGTACATTTTTTTCCCTTGCTGCCAAAAAAGAAAAAAAGAAAAAACCACAACAACAACAACAACTACCACTACTACTACTATGATCCCTTTCACCAGACTTTATCTCGTTGCTAATAACTCTTGCTCACCATCGCCGCAATCGATTCCATGAAAATCTCCAACACTTTTTCCACAACTCCAACTATTTTATTGCTGACCCTTCATCATCAGTTCCCTCCTCCTCACCTACTTAGCCGCTGCATCAATTGCTCTGCTCAACAGTACCCATTCCACCGACCAACTTGTGAATCTGGATTGCATTGTAAAACTATTTGATCCCCAATCTAGATGCATCTCCTCTATCACCCCATCTACAAGAATTCTCCCAAATGAACATCTGAAAAAACCAAGGATTGCTTAGGGGACGTGTAGTAACGAGACGGAATGAGAAAAAAGGTCCTCCGGGCTCTTTCCCAGATGGTGGCTCTTCTTCTTCTTCTTCTTTCCCCTCTGTTTCCTGTTGCAGCTCCTCCTGGTGATGTTGTTGGGCGTTCCAAAACTCTTATGTGTTGGGGGTATTCAGAAAATCCTGTTGCTGGGTGTGCAGCTGATGCTGCTGTTCGTTGTTGTTGTTGGGTGTTGATTTGTTCGCTACTATTATTGCGCAGCATTCTGTCCTCCTCCATCGCAGGAGCGAGCGTACTGCGACACTACGCTCGTCTCCCCGTCCCCACAAAACCCTAATTTCAGGGCCCAATCCACATCGTGGTCCCAAAGCACGGAGAAATATCGAGGTGACAAATTCCCGGTTTTGGGGAGTTTTGGTCATCTGAGACCCAGGTCTTAATTCAGGTATCGAAATCCTGGTTTTGGGAATTTTGTCCAGTGTTGTTTGGCAAGGTTGTGGAATATTTGTTCAGGTCAGGTTCTAGAGGTCATCCAACCCGGGTTCCTAGTTCAGGTGCCAAAATCCTGGTTCTTTATTAGAGTCATCATCTAACCCAGGTCCTAATTCAAGTGTCAAAATTCTCATTCATTTAGTCATCTAACTGAGGTCTTAATTCAGGTACCAAATCCCTGGTTTTGGGACTTTAGTCATCTAACCCAGCTCTCAATTTCAAGTGCTCAAAATCCTGGTTCATTTAGTCATCTAAATGAGGTCTTAATTCAGGTACCAAAATCCTTGTTTTGTGACCTTTAGTCATCTAACCCTGGTCTCAATTAAGGTACCAAAATCTCGTTTTCAGGACTTTAGTCATCCAAACCCAGGTCCTAATTTAGGTTACCAAAATCCTGGTTTCATAAATCTAGGCATCTAACTGGAGGTCTTCAACTCAGGTACCAAAATCTTGGTTTTGGAAGCCTTACCCCCTAATCAGCTAGCCCAGGTCTTGATTCAGGTGACGTTTGAATAACACCTGATTTTGCAAGGGCTGGACCACTTTTAACTGGGGTACGCACTACTTAAGTGGGCCTTAACTAGGGCCTTCTTTTCTCTATCAAATTGCCTTGTTGGCCAAAGCCCAAGGGCTGCATGTCAGAAGAGGTGGGCCAGTGGGCCAGTGGGCTTAGGTCCACTTTACAGCACACCATAGAAAAGCCCAACTGGCCCACAAACCTAAACCTGACTTATTCACCCACTTTTGGGGTGGGGGGGGGAGGGGGCTACAAGTGTGGAATATTAGTATATCTTCCAAACTATGCTTCTATAGACCAAGGAATTTTTCTACTCTAATAATAATTTAATAATAATAATAATAATAATAATTATTATTATTATTTTGTACTCTAGAGTATTGTAATGTCAAAATTGAACAAGCATTTGGGCTTCATGTTGCACCACATCAAACCGTGATAACAAGTGCCTTTGTCACAAGAGGCCTTGTTTTTTATAAAGTATATTTGATTTTGAAGATGACATGAGACGAATGGAGATGATATTGGTCTATTGTTATACATTGGAAATGTGTTTAGTAGTTTTGAATGCCATATAAATTGGTTTGTGAAGATTTGGTCAACATGTATGTCTTTCATATATGTCTTATTTGCATTCATTCTCGGGTGAAGATTTAGTCAATATGTTTATGATATGTCTAATTTGCATTCGTTCTCGTATGTGATTTAATTGTGATTCAACTTTTTTATCGTGTTCTTTTTTAATTGGGATTTTAATTTGAACCTATTCATAAAATCTATTAATTGTGATTTACTGTTCTTATGATTAGTGTCATTTAATATGTTGATATTCAAATTTCTTAAGGTAACGAGGGGGGCAATCATTTGCAAATTTTTGAACCAAAGCTTTCAATGTGTTCACAAATATAGAAACCAAATGGAAATGACTTTTATGAACACATATGATATGTATTGTTCATCATTTTTTAATGGCAACTGTAGTTATTATATATTCAAATCCATGTTGTTGTGTTTTAAGAATGGAAGAACATTTGTGTGTTGTACATCATTATCAAACCATGCACATTATAAATCGAGATATTAGAATATTTTGATGTATTTATGAATTTTTGTATGTCATCTGACAATTGTATTTTTTTTCCAAAATATGTAAAACATGTGATACTTATAGGTTGTGGTCATGGTTTATATCTTGATAGTGTTGTTGTAAAAAAATTGTATTGAAGGTTTGTATATTAACATGTGAATGACAAAAGTCTTTCAATCAAGGAACAAAAGGTGTCCAATTTGCAAATGTTTATAACCTTTTTATTTTTTCACCTATGCATTGATCAATGTGAAAGATGTGATGTTGTAATCGAGTTAATGAATATAATTTTTATTTTGTTTGAATGCAATAAAGAGTTGTGTATGATAGTCCATGTTTTTAAACATTATTACAATCAAAAGCTAATTCATCTAGCAATAATCCTTGTGATTGATTAATGGTTTTTGATGTTGTTAATTGAATTGAAAATTAAATTTTTGTTATGATATAATTAAATTTTTTTTTCAATTCTTATGTTTTTGATAATCGATTCAATTGGTGTCCAATCTACTTGAATATTGTTTGTATAAAGGTGAATAAACTTTTCTTTAGTTAACATTCCTATTTTTGGATTTGGGAAAAAATTCAAATTATGGTTTTATTATGATATGATGTTGATGTTTTGAATATATCATTAGCTTCATTAACAAGGTCATTGGATGTTGCATAATTTCTAACACATAATGCAACTAAAATATTTTGTTTGATATGAATTGTAATATGCAAAGTTGCAATTTTGCCTAAATCATTTAGAAGTTTATATGATGTTAAGCATGAATGGCGATGAATGTTTATGGCCTCAAAATTGAATGTTGGGCCAAGTGTTTTGTTAACTACAATTGTATTATGCTTTTGTACACTAAGATATTTGTATAAAATAGTTGTGGTATTGTGCATTTGGTATTTATAAACAAGAATTTGAATTAAGATATTGAACGTTTTTTAAAATTTTCATGCAAATACAATTTTTTATTTAAAAAAAAAATTGTGTATTAGTTTGTTGCACAATTATTATCAATCCATAAGATTTAACATTTCCCCCCAAAATTCTGGTGTTAATGCATTAAAATTATCACAAGGGATTCAAAAATCCAAAAATATTTTACAAAAATGTTTGGTAAAAGTTACTTGACATGATGACATCTAGACCACCAAAAAAATGGTTTTGAATACGTTTTATCAGTCTCAATCAATGATTTATAACATTAAACATTCTGGCACTTACAAAATATATTTCATTTATAACAATTAATTGTAATTGTTCATATCAACATGTGAGTCTATTCAAAAAATATGATGATAGATTTGATATGTTTGCTAATGTTTGTTCGATAGGTATGGTTAAAATTGAATGAATTGTTAGTTATCAATATAAAATACAATTTTACATCTAAATTCTATGAATATAGCTTTTATCTTTGTTAAGTATGATGATTGGTCTTTATTATATAATCGTAACAATCCTTGAATTATTAATTTAAAAATAATTGTTTTACTAGATCCAACACCTCCTATCAAAATAGATTTTTTGGAATATTAAGAAATTATTTTTTCATGCATGACATTATCAATACTGGTATTTGTTCTTCAGTTAAGTTTCTAAAATATATATATTTGGATTCATATATCATAAAATTTGATGATGTTATGAAACCATCATTTCCATTTATTATTTTTGATTTAATGTATTGTGTGGTTTAATGATGAAATCATTTTTCAAACAATATTTTCAATATTTAATGTATTTGTAAGGGGAATTAAAGGACACATATGATCAATTTCATCATTCCATACATTCCATGGATGTGAAAATTTTGATTTTAAATTGATAATATCATCCTTTTCATTTGTATGTATGTGTTGCATGTTATAATTGAATTTGGATCTAATTTTGGATTCTTTAAAACTTGACAATATGCATCTTGCCATGTAATATTTGTGTTCAATTGTAAATCCTTTAAATTCTTGAATGGTGAATATTTTTTAAATTATTCTTTTGACCAATTTTAATACCTTTATATTTATTATAATTCACGAACATGATGATTATTTATTTATAGCATTTTGATAGTTTGTTATTATTAATGTTATAACAGGATGCAAATTATGCTAATGGTAAAGATTCATAAGATTTTTTTTGATTCAAATGTTTTTCTATAATTAATCAACACGTTGTGTCAATAGAATTAGGTACTGGTTGATTTAGTTAGGATTGTGGTTTTACTACAACATGTTCCCAATATAAGAAGATATTGAAAAGTTTGAATGTTCATGATGAATGATAGAAAATATTGAAAAAATTAAATAAATATTGTTTGAGAGGACGTTTGTTCAACATTGAAAAAAACCAATGCCTAATATTTGTGGATTGTAATGTTGGCATCAATTTTATCTTGAATACATTTTTTATTTATAGAGTGCAATTATGATGTTATAGATTTGTCAATTTTAATCATGTATGATGCAATTACATATGAATCTAAAATAAATTGGATATATGTATTTGCAAACCATAAAGGACTGACATGTATGTTAAATGCATTAGTTTTAATATTTGATAGTGTTCATTCCAAGAAAATTTGTGGCTCATTAATTGTTCCTTAAGCTTAATATGTATGTATGTTCATCAAGATGTAAGAGTGTTAAAATTCAAAGAATGTAATTTTTCATTTGTTTTGACTTTTTTAAGATCAAAAAAATTATTGCTTGTTGTTGTAAATGTTTTTTTGTTGAAAGGCAAGTTGTCTTTTGATTCAACTAAATGTAATATTTTTGTTGTACTCATGAGAGGTAATGAATATTGGAATATAAAAACAACGTGATTTTTTTCTTTCTTGTTCAATTGTGTTGATGTTGTCTTGTAATGTAATTGGCAATGAAACATCACATGAAATTTATTTTTTCAATTTCTTCATCTATATAAATTCCATTTATGGCTACATCTTTAATCCATATACGGTCATGGTCATGCTCACTACCATGATATCAAATTGAATTGGAATTTAATTTAATTTAATTCAAAAATTGGATTAAAATTCAATTCAATTGAAAAAAAAGGATGAAAATAAATGGAGAAATTGAAAATCTACTTGCGAATATGGTGTTAAAAACATATTTAAATAAACATAGATCTAAAAAGACACCTTTTCATGCTTCTTTAATTTGGAATGGGTTGAACAAATTGTAGGTTGAAATTTAGTAGGATGAAAATATTATAGGAGCCTATTGTTATCATACTTAAACCAATTCCGAATCATTATCACTAATATATATATCCTACAATATGAGATAAAATTTTCATGATCATATGTCAATTTTCCATGAAATAATTTCAACTTCAATTAAATTTATAACATGAAATTTAACTTCATCTATTGAAAATATTAAAAATAATAATTATGTATCAATTCCATCAAGAAAGTCATGAAACCATGTAATGTTAAAGAAAATATTTTAAGAGGATTATATTTTTATTTGATGTGATGTGACCTAAATTGAATTGAAATATGTGTTGATGTTGCGTGGGAAGAAAAAAACATTCAATTTTCACATGTGACAATTGAAAGATAATGATATGAAAAGGCAAATGTGAAAGGGTTTCAACATGGAATTGTTGAAATTTCATCCAAAAGGACAACCATAATGGAACCTAAAACTAATCCTTTAAACCAACTTCAACTTCAGTGTACCATTCTCCCTAGAATTAAAAATTGTTATGTTGAATTTTTTGAAAGAATTTTCTTGATGTGTTTAAAATTTAGAAAAAATATACAATTATTGTATTTGTTGTTTTAAGAAACGCTTATATTTTCTTGTTGACGTCCCCAAGAGCATTGAAACCCATTCTTCCTCATTTCTCATCCAATTTTTTTAATAATGTTTTTCGAAATCACCTTAAGGAGGCAATTTGTTTCTTGGAAGAAGTTGCTAATCATGGTTGGGGATAGAGAGGATGGAAGGGAGGGAAATGACATGGTTGTGGAAAGCATGTGGGGTAGGTGGTGATGGTTTTATGGTAGCTATTAATTCTATGCATGATTCTACAAGGTTTGGTAACATGGAGGAAGTTGCATATTCATGTAAGGAGGCAAGAAAGGCCATGAACATCAAACATCAACAATTTGTATTCCATATCTTGTAATGGTATAGATTCCTTATTGCTAATAGTTATGTTTATGTTGTTAATTTTATTTCTTTGAATTTATCATTTGCATGGAAATAATGGTTGAGTTTTGCTACTATTGTAGTGTTTCTTCTTTGGTTTTTTTATTGGATAAGGGGATTTTTTTTTAGTGTTATTGAGATGAGATACTTTGATGTCCTTGATTAAAAAGCCTTAACAATGGACTATCTCATGAAGATTTCATAAGTAAGAACTACCAATTTTGTGTTCCATAGCTTCTAGTGGGACATGCTTAACTTGCAAGAGGGCTTTTTAGCTTAAGCCTAACAAGCTATTTGTCACCTTGCCTTTTATAGGGCTACTATGCAAATTTACAATGGAGATGTTCTAATAATGAAACAATTTTAATACAATTCAATAATTGTGTTACCCACAAAGTAAATAATTGGGATTAATATCAATGATGAATACATTGGTAAAACAAATCATCCCAAATGACATGATCATTTAATTAAGATATCAATATGAAATAAAAGTAAAACATACATTTACAATAAACTTATTTAGGATATCTAGATCAAGTATTAGTTGATAAATGTAAACATATTTGACAACCAAAGTAAAAACATTTCATTCATTTTCTTGAAATACAACATCCCTTAAATAACACAAATATAATGCTAGAATGGTACCAATAACTTTTTAATGTCAAAATCTTAGGAAACAAGAAAAGGAGTTGTTAGATTGACCCAAGGGTCAAAATTGAACTATTTTGACATTTATAACATTGTTTTAAATGGAAAAGAATGACACAAAATATTCTTAAGAAATTCGTGAATATCTCTTGTAGAAAATACAAGGGATTTAAAGGAAGGATGAATGTCACACATATTCCATAAAGGTAAGTTGGATAATATCATTGTGGGACAACATAAGTCATTTAAAAATAAATAAAAATAAAATAAATGAACCTTTGATACTATTAAAATTTCAAAATTTTCTAGACTTCATACTTGTCAAATAATTATTTTCAATATCATAACCTATATTTTGTTACTAGTGAAAATTTGCCAAAAAAATGAAACTAAAAATTTAAAATTCAAAAAAAGGTGAATTGTGAGGTTTTTAGTTGCCAAGAGTGGGGGGGAAACAATCACCATATTCATATACTTGGTTGGTTTTCATTGTGTAACTAAAAAATTAGAAGAATGACTAAATATTTGAATTTAATTTATGGTTTATAGTCATATTTGGGTTCTTTTTTTTGAGGGATGATTGCCATTTTGACTTCAAAAAAAAAAGCCTAAATAAAACATTGCTCATAACAATTGAATATATGTAAAATCAGTGCTTTGGTTAGGACTTAAAAAAATTAATTGATAAAATTATAAATATATTATATGACATATTTATTAAAATTGGTTATTGCTTGCAAAACTTAACATTATCCTTGAACTCTAATTTGAAAATCATAGATTCTCATGCAAGACCAGATGCCTAAGAACACCAATTCTTTCTAATGATGTGTATTTGCTAGGATCAGCTCAAGCAAAGACTTGAAAAAAAAAACCCCATATACTTGGTCGGGGTTTGACGACAAAAGTGATACCACCCATAACACCTATTTGAAGAGTATGATCACACTTGATGTTTAGGGCTTGCAACGAACTTCACTTTTAACACTAACAAAATGCAATGATTCATTATGCCACAATTTCTAACATTGGAAGTTACCACCAACTTTTAAAACATTTCAACATGTGCACACATGATATTAATTAGTAACTAACATTGAGTGTTTTCTTTTGGAGTTTGCAATTTTATCCCCACCTCCAAAGGTAATATATTCTCCCCATTTTTGAAAAGGTTAGGGGAAAAAAATTAGACAAAAGGGGGAAAGAAAGATAAAAAGGAGGCATGCTAAACATTGAGTTCATTTGTCATTTTTGGAGACTTTAGTTAACATCAATGTTTGATTTTGAAATTTATTTATAAAAAGTTTTAATATTAGTTCACAATGATTCCTAGTTTTATCAACCCTAACCCTTGCAATAGGGTAGGCACAACTGAAGAGCAAGAAGAATGATACTTGGATTGCATAATAAAAGGGGATTCCATGTTTTTTTTGTCTTTTCCCCTCAAGATTTGTATGTATGCAAATAACAATATGAAAGTCCATGTGGGGAATAGGTAGGTAGGTAGGTAGGTAGGTAGGTCGGTAGAATTTTACTGGGCTTATACAGCTCCAAATTTGTTGGGAAGAAAAATAAAATTTGACAATTTAATTGTTTTTAAAACAAAAAAAATTGTTAGTAGGTAGGTAAGTAGGTATTGGAAAAAAGCAACCGAGGTAACCACCATAGTTAGCTAGGGAACTGGAAACCCAACAGAAAACTGTTTCCTGACCACTTACCATCCATCCATCCATCCTTCATGATGCAATGGTGGGTGCTGGTTAACTGTGGTCATCCAGTTGGAAAAGTTTAGAACCGCTGGCAACGTTCACGATCATTCTACATTTTAATTGTAAGGTTCGTGTAATTATGGAATGGAACGGCACATTCCACCTATGAATGCCAAGCCTAGTAGGATGATGAAGGAGGGGACCCCTTTATTGAAGTATTTTCCGCTGTTTCATTATGTGGTAATGAGTTCTTACACGGCGTGTTCCAAACCGTAATCAATTTTCTGTCCAAAAGTGGTGACGTATTATGGTTTGGCCAATTTGGATACATCGATACCATTTAAACTCATAAAACACTTGAGAAATCTCGTTATATTTCTGAATAAATTTTTGCAAAGGCACTTTAGATCTCCAAGAAGCCTATTACACCCTATTTAAATAGGTGTAAGATGCCTCTTGTAAAGAGTAAACGCCTCCCCACTCATACTATCTCATCATCTACCTATGGTTAGGTTCATTATGTCGGCCACCGAATCATGAGTCATGACAAGTAAGGCCCATGGTCGGGAGATATTCCCAAATGCTTGGCTAGACTCAACTACCATGTCATCATCATAAGCATTGGGGATGACCCCCACATTGGGGCCTTACCTTACACTTAAATTAAGCGCCTCATGCAAAATATGGCTAAATTCCACCAGGAATTTGCATGGAATTTAGCCATATTAAAGCCTAGCTTTTGTAGGTACCTAATACTTTTGGCCACCCTAGGGAAAGAGGTTTCAAGTCATAAATACATATTCTTCCTCCTTGGAATTTAGCTTTAACCTTTGGAAGCATATATGTATGCACACAAGTGTTAGTTCGTAGGTATATATAGCTCTCATTCTATGTACAACAATATGGATTTATACATCTTGCAAGTTTAGGGAATAGTTTCATGTTTGTGTAGTAGTTGCCAATTTTCCAATTCAATATCCAAAAAAAAATTTGATTGAAATTTTATAGATTAAAATTTCATTTTCATATAACACACTTGGTATCTTTGGAATAATTTTTTTAGAAAAATATTTTAATTTTAATTTTATTTTTCATTTTCAAAACTGAAAAGGAGATGTTTTGGAGGTGTATTTGTGTCCAAATTTGAAAAGAAATAGAATTTTCATTTGGACTAGTGGGTCCTAGTGATATATATATTTTCAAATTTTTTGATGTTTTGTCGTTGGCTAGCATCCCAAGAGGGATTTAGCATATTGTGACAAAATATTCCCATTTTAATTTTTAATTTTCACATTTTGAAGAAATTTCATTTTAAAATAATGATGGTGGACCCTTACACCCAATATTATTAAGGTCAAAGTGAACTTTCGAAGTTTTAGCTTCAAAGTTCTATGAAAGAATCAATTATAAATAAATAAATACATATATATACATGAATTCCAAGACAAACCTCTTCAATGCTTTAAGAGACATGACTTTTCAAAAACCAAATCATGAAAAAATATTTTAAAAAATTTGATTACTTTCTAGAGGTGAAAATCATAAAAAATTTCTTTGTTGATCTGAAAATAGCAAAGCAACATACTTGCATTGTTGAGGACTTTGCGACCATACCAAAAGCACAACGAGGGAGGGACCCCATGGTTTAGGAGGGTTAAGGTGTGGTCACAAAACAAAACAGATACCTATCCTAATATGCAAATGTAAATTTTCCCATATAATTCAAAATTCATTATGGTTTTCCCAAGTTTGAATTCCTTTCAAAATTGAACATAAAAACTATATGTTGATCTTAACATTTTTGTGTGTCATAGTTCATTTTCAAAACAGATTCATCAAAAAAATTGGAAGTGAAGTTTTTATTTTCATATTATCGCCTTAAGGTAAAACTATTTGCAAATAAAAAAATATTTACAAGTTTGAGGACATTGTAGTGAGTCTGCTTTGAGATTTTTCTAACATTTATAAAATTACATAAATTTTCTATACATTTAAATTATAAAAAAAGCGCATCCTTAAAAACCATTAACTCAAGATGGAGAAGATTTGTGAAGGGATCTCACCCAAACAAAAAAGGAGTGTGGGGTTGAATAGTGCGATGATATCCTCTTGACAAATAACATGGAGAGCAGCACCATACAACATAACATGACAAGTGCCAACAAAATGAGAACAAAGTGAATTTGATGTCTCTTGTTTGTTCCAAGGAATGGACGAAATTCAGCAAGAACTACCCACAAAACCCTCAAAATATCATGCATCCAATGTTGGGCTCTCTAGGTGGTGGTGCACATTCATTTTTTGTGTGAAAACCTTAGGGGCTTTGGACTTTGGACCACCAGAATGCATCTGAGCTACTTAACCATATCAATACATTGCTTTTGCTAATGTTTGTGCTGATTGTCCTCAAATTAATGAGACCAATAACCTGCAAAGTTTGGTTGGAAACCTCTGGGAACATTGACTTTGCTCAACTGTGGAATATTACCTCCTCTACTACTAAGCACATCATCTCTCTGATGGTAAGTCTGGGATAAATGACAGAAAAGCCCTTCCCTATTCATTGACCAGGTGGTTGTTTAAAAAATGAGGCATATAGGATTGCCAAAAGAGACACAAACAATGCAAAAACATCAAAGGCGAGTGCTGTCTGTGCTTGGCCACTGAGAGGCATGTTGCGCCCTCCTAGTGTATCAGCATTTACAGGTTCCCGCCTCACAGTTGGGGGTGGCCGGGAACCATAGCCTCGTTGGGTGCGGTCGGCCTCATATGGCCAGATAAAACGCCCACCCTGTCCTGATGAATACATTTGTGCTAGTTGCCAGTCATATAACCTTCTCTCTTCCTCGCTACTAAGAACATCATATGCCTTCTGCACAGATCAAAAAATGCCACTAAGATACTGACGTTAGCATATGTCTTCACCAGTTGAACCTGGATTGTCCGGCACAACACCTGTACCTACAGAATTTCTTAAGAACTAAAACCATTACCCATCCCACCAAACAGCAGAGAAGATCTTGAGTTTCCCATTACTGAAAGAAAATTCTACTCCTCTTTCCTTCAACCCTCTCCCCCATCCAATTTGATCAGATCGACTATCTACTGCTTTTGATATCTTGAACTTTGTGTATACTTGGTAGCACAAAACTCACCTTCAGTCGCAAAAATTTCTCGGCGGCTACTTCTAATGGGAGGGAGGTGCTATCAGGGTGGTATTCCTTTGACAGACGCCTGTATGCAGCCTTTATCTCCTCCAACTCTGCATCTGCTGAAACTCCTAGATACCTGCACGAGGTGGCCCCAGAAAGAATCTGCTGTAGTTGTGAGCAGTCAACACACACACACACACATACACACATGAAATTGCAGACAAATCTCCACAAACAGCAATTCAAAGGTAACATGAAAATGGGTGTAGTCATGACCTTATGGAATCACTCACCATCATCACAAATGAATAGCAGTGATGAGCTGCCACAACTACCCATTGACTTCATCAGCTTCTGATGGTGGGTGTAGTAGACAAGTAGATAATAATAATCAGCCCAAAATCTGGACAAACCATTCTACAGAATCGAGTTCCTGAGTTTCTATTGTATTTCTGGAAGCAAACAGGAAGAAGATTCTTTCCATCATCATGCTGTTGACTAGCACTCAAGAGAAGTAGCTAATAAAAACTAACTGTCAGTAGTAATTGTCATTCAAGCTGCAACAAGCTCATGAGGAGGGTAAGCAGTCAAGCATGGAAAGGAAAATAAGAATGGGGTAATTAACATGAGAGCAGCTAGCTAGCTAGCTAGCTATGACAGTAGGTAGCCATGTCTGTTTCCTTATGATTTCAATACTGTTTGCAAGAGGACTGAAACAATTGAAGTTGCTGCAGTTTTGGCAGTCTAACCCTAAACCCTAACCCACCAATAGACCAACCCATGCCTCCTCCTCCACTTTGCACTCATTGCAGCCAGCCACAAAAAGAATTGTTCTGCTCAGGCTCCAGCAGCACAACAATTCTTTCCAAAAATCTCTGATGGAAAGAAGAAGGGGATTGTTGTACAAAAACCCCAGGAAGGCCCACTCAATTCTTTCAGCGAGCTAAGGCAAAAAAAACCACAATATTCTCAGGAAAGAAAAAGGCCCACCCAGTTCTTTCAGAAATCAGGAAAAGTAAAATAAAACACCCACAACTTTCTCAGTTCTTCCAAGAAGAAAAACAACGCCCACAACCCAGAAATCTGAGCACAAATCCACAATCCTCAATTCCGTTTATGTGCAAAGAACTAAGGAAAAAACCCTGAAAATATGAGAAAACTTCATACCGGTAATGGCTGTCAGGAGCTGCAGCGAGAAAGCCTTGCAGAGAATCAGTCACGCCTGGTCTCCTCCTCCCGCTACTGCTGTTCCTCCCACCACCTCCATCATCACCACCGCCACCACTGGCAGCCGAAGAAGAAGATGGCAGAGCAGAATCCTCAAGTCCAATCCAACCTTCCGTTGAGTTTCCCCAGTGTATGCGAGTGTCTGGTCGCTGCCCAGAAGAATCTCTACCCTGCTGCTGCTGCGGCCGCCTACTCCTATAACCATTGGCATCCTCCTCATCAGCAGAAGAATTCCTCTCATTACTGTCACTCTTCTGATTACTGCTTTTGGATGCTGCTGATTCTGCACTGCATGAGACAGTGATTTGGTGAAGATGGAGGCGCTGAGAGCTTGGTGGAGGTGGTGGTCTCCACCGAGCTTGTGGTTGGATGGCTGTGAGCATCATCAATCCTGGTTTCTGTGAGAAGAACAGTGCAGCAGCAGCAGCACTACTAGTGGTGGTGGTGGTGGAGGTTGCCATTTTTGCAAAACTAAGTGAAACAAAAACACAAAATAGATGTGAGAGACCCAAGATACACCACGCTTGAAAACCATGGCTTTTTGTCTTGCAAAGGAAAGGTGGAGTGAGACTGTGTAGGGCCCACCCACCTGCAGAGACTGCTGCAGCACCATGACACTGCTCCCAACCAAACTAACCAAGCATCTAATCCAACCAAGCATCCAGCCACTGCTCTAAACAAAATCCTGTGATGATGGAAGTGGGAAGTGAAACAAGCCATGAGTTTCCACATCCACCTCTTCCTCAATGGTTGTCAAAATCACAGAACTACCAACTCAACAATTATCTGCTCTTCTACTCAAAAAACCATTTGAAAAGATACCAAGCTTAGATAAAGACATCAACAGAAGAATGACATTTTTGATGGTGGAGAGAGGATCATGTTTTTGGTGCAATTCAAACACTTGGAAAAAGGTTTAGAGTCCCTTAAAGCAAATGTGGCGCTCTTACTTAAATGGCGTCTTCAATCCCTGACACCTAGCTCTTTACACCCATTCTGAACCCCCAAGGATGCATTCATCTGCATCCCAATAAAGCTAAATCAGCTATAAGATGTCTGCTGTGTGTGTGTGCAAGAAGAAATCAGAGATGGATGAACAGGATAAGAAAACTGCTGCAGAGAGGCCAATCTTGATGCCTCGTTTTTGTACGAGTGGCCTGAACCCAGGACCGATTGGGATGTGTCAATGCTTCATTTGTCACAGATTGGTCCTGCGAACCCAAGAAGGAGCATAAAAAACTATTGTCGACAACATGTCATTGCACACATCAGAGCAGTGCAATTTTCTACTGTACTCCTACCATTCTGCAAAATACATCTGTGGTGTACTAGCACCGAGGCACCTTGTTGCTCTAAGACCATGTACTCATTTCATACGTCCAAGCGCTAGCAGGATCTTCTTCCTCGGTCCCTGTCAAATGGAAAAACAAAAACCATCATCACTGCTTGAGTATTGCAGAGTCCCTTTCTTTATCACATACAGCTGGATTTCTCAATCCATGCTGTTGACGTTCTTGTTGACAGGGCGCTCACTGTCCACATTCTTGACAAGCAAAAGCATGAAGTGTCAAAGTCATGAACAATTTCCAGCAATTGTGTACACAAAACAGTAAACCATACACATTCTCATCTAAAATTTCCATACAAACAAATCCATCTATCACCATTCAGGGTTCCCTACAAGCTGGAAAAACAGACATTTCCATTCTGCAGAGCAATGAGGCTGAGGAAACACTCAGAAAATAGAAACCCTTCATACAGGGACCTAGCAGACCAAGTTTTAAATCCAGATCTTCTCAACCTGGAAAATCCCTAAATAAGACAAAGGGGGGGCACTATGATAAGGGCATGGAAAGGAAGACCATACTGACCATAGGCACGGCAAGTTCTTTGAGATCACTGTCACTCATGTGCCGCAGTGCAGCCATATCAACCTGTATATTAACCGATTGAAACAATCTTAGACTACTTCCTGAGTGCAGCATGGAGGCATACAAAAGAGCATTTGAGACCAACCCAGACTAATAAGAGAAGCCAATGAAGCACCCAACACATGCAAGTGGTCCTGATCAACAATTTTCTGGTTCCTAACTTGAATATAGTGCAGTAGGTGATATATGCTTATGCCAGCAGATGGGCCAAACAATACACACCAAAGAATTTTTCCCTTTAGCGTCACCACAACTAAATCTTGAACCAGCAGAATACTATCACAATGCCTAACACTACAGACTGCCAAAGACTGCCAATCAAGAGTAAATAAGTGCTCACCTCCTCAGCCTGAAAGATGAGGGAGTATTTGCCCAGACCCAATGAGTGAAGAAGACCAGCCACTGTTTGCTCGCTACCCTGCTCAGCCCCTCTATCAAGACTATTAAAAAAATGCCACATTTTCAATGGCACTATAGGCTGTATACAAACAGGTCAGAAAGTATATTACTGCCAGGCCAAAAAATAGGGGTGAATTTCAACTCTTGACATTTACTAGAGTGGAAATGGAAGGTTGACTTTGATGCCTAAGCTGCACCAAAGTTGGGAGGCTAAGTAAGAAACTATCTGGGAATGTTGTACTCAATGAAAACCAGTACATCTACAGTCCCAGGTATTAATAAAGGGCATCAAAAGGGTCTATGAGTAAAAAATTAGATGCAACATTGTTTGAATGCAATGATCCTTGATAGAAGTTGCTAGAGCTCATCGTCCTTTTCTTGGTGTAGGGAAAAAGTAGCTTGCAAAGCAGCTAGCTCATTGTAGCAGGGCCCCCTTGTGATCAACCACATGGGCATCACTTCTTCCATGAGGCCAGTAAGAAACAAGAGCCAAATTTATGAGGGTTGAACTCTTGCAGAAGAATTTTGAACAGAAAGGAGTTAGGAGAAAACTTACTGCTGCAGGTGTCCTGGTAACTGAAGCTGTCTGCTTTAAAAGAGGGGCAGGTGCTCGAGGTGCAGTTTGAGCTCCATTGGAGCTATTCCGGACAACTGATGTTAACCGCCTTTGGAGCTCTCCACCACCTTGGGCTTGGGAAACTGGTGGACGTTGAGAGGTAGAACCTGACAACTTTTCTCGCAAGTCCATCACACCAAGACTGGACCCTCCTTTCCTTAGCCTGACTATTCTTAGGTTGGGTCGGGCTAGCTTGGATCGCAAATCTTGAGAGCTGATTTGCCCATCTGAAATTTCTGTCAAGGAACTCCTTGCAACCATCTGAAAACCAGACATCATGCACCTGACTGGTACACTGCATTAAAGACTACAAAAGACCCAACTCTTCTACACAAGGTGAAGGGCCATTAGCCCATGGGGAGTCTTGCAATTGTGAGACACACAAAGGAAATCCACAAAGAATTCAAAAACTATACTTTATAAATACTCAGGTAACCCTACTGGAAAACTGACACAATTTTCACCTTGAAACTGACAAACACCTTGTTATGCATTAGCAGCAGGTATGCACAACCAGTTTCATCTGAGGTAAGGAGATAAAGGAGTTTGCAGGATACTGATTCCCTGGACATTTGCTTCCTCCATGTCTTCATACAGATCATGCTTCCATTTTCCATCATCCTCTCGCAACCTGAGAGCTCATGACACAACTGATGAGCAATTCTGCAAAAACAGACAAAACTTACTCAAGAAAGAGCCTCTCAGCCATTACAACTACCCATCCATGACTTCCACACATAGCTGAAAAGACCATTGTAACCTTTTGGTGTTTGGCTGTCGCACAGGTGCAAGTTGCTCAACATTGCCTCCGAGTCTGTCCCTTATGGATCGCTTTCTAGTGTTATTTCCTCCATTTGCCCGATCAGCATACATATCTGTGGTCACTGATACACGCCTTCCAACCTGTGGTCCACCAACTCCACCAACTTTACTTGCAATACGGAGAAACAGTCAACCAAAACCAGTTTTGCAGCTCTGGTTTCTGTTATCAAGCATTGCCCTACTTCCCCTTCATGTTTCCTGTTCATTCTAAACACTTCCTATATACAGAATACTTCCACACATCCTGCCTGAGGCCATCAAATATCCCATGAGAAAATAGTACATAGACACCAATTGGTCACAAGACCAAACCCTAGCCCTCCCTAAAGTGCTGATCACAGCAACCAAAGACACAGGGCATACTCCTATCACACACATACATTGATGGACACTTTGCTCACAGTCTCTTTTCTCAAAGGGAACATAGTTTTGGCATGAGGCTGTTTTCCATGCACCTACCAACAGGCAGAGCTCTTTGTATAAAGCAACACCAGAAACAGAGATTGCTGCATACATCCAGGCCCTAATCTTTTGTAATGCATTGCTCAAATAAAAAGAAAACAGTATTTTGCTCTTGTTCTTGTTCCACAACAACAAGCTCAGCCACGAGCTAGGGTTTCAACAAACACTCCTAGATTAGTCAAACAAAGGTTGATTCTCGTGATAAATACATAAATAAATCAATAAATACATTAGAAGATGACAGAGAGAAAAGAAAATCAAGAGAAAACCTAAAAAAAGCTTCATGTCTTTCTCATACCGGTGAAAATTCAGAACCAAAAAAAGCGCAAAAAAAAGGACAAGAATACACACCCGCTTTCCGTCACGTCCAATAGTGACAGTTATCCGCGGCTGAGACATGAAAGCCGTGGAGTCGTCGTCTCTCGGCCGACGCTTCCTCTCGAAGCTTCAAGAAGCACTGCTTCCTTTTACTCCATACCACATGAGCTTCAGGGAACAAATGAAAAAAAAAACCGACAACTGCACAAAAACAAAAACAAAACAAAACAGCCCCCACAAAGAAAAGAATTTTTATTTTTTTCCTGAAACAAGGATTTCCTCAGGAGCTTGTTAGGAAGGAAGCGGGGGAAAAATAAAAATCTGCACAGCTACTGGCGATTGAAGAAGAAGAAACTTGCAGAAAGGAAATCGATCGATGCACCAAAAGACTACGAGCGGAAGAGGAAACACAGGTTTCGAGAACACGCACAGAGAGAGAAGAAGCTCGCACAGCAAACCCTAAGCTAGAGAGCACATGGATGAATAGAATGAAATAGATGGATGAATATTGTCGGTTTCATAAAGTAGGTAACTATTCAGCTACTTTGCTAACATTAAATTGGATGAAAAATAACTTTTCCATTATTCCCCCTCTTTTTTCATCAGTTGAGTACATTAACTTTTCCGCCTAGTGAAAGATGCCAGTTACGAAATTTTGGCGAGGTTTTTATAAAGGGCATAGAACTGGGCAGAATGTCATCTTCCCAGATCATTCCACCATGGAATTGATTACTCACGATTGGTTAAGGTTTAGGGTTTAGGTTTAGGGTTTTAAATAGTCCAACACAGGTTCAAACAAACTTGTTCTGATTAACAACCACCAGCAGCAGAAGTGGTTTTTTTTTTATTTAATTTTTTTATGAAAAAAAAATCCTGATGTTTCATCAATTGCAAAGCATTCCAAAAGGGATTTTTTAATTTATTAAATGGTGAAAAAATAATTTGATTAAAAAAGTGTGTCTGAAACCAAAATCCAAGTTGAAATGAGGCAAAAATTTATATGAAGTGTGTTGAAAATAATCAAAATAGTTCGTGACTACGTTTTTATTTTTGTTGTTTGTGGTGAATTTGCACCATGTGCATATCAATTCTTCAAACAAATTCATGAAAATTTAAAAGCTTGTTGAACATCGTGAATGATATCCAAAAATTAAGTCAAACTTCGTAGCTTAGCATTACAACAAAGATAGTGCTCAGCTTCTCATCAAACCATCAACGCGTTTGTAGGTGGGTCTCACTTACACAAAGTTTCCTCAACACCTTCTGTAAAACTTTGCCCAATACTTTTGCATTCCATGCAGATTTGGAGTAGAAATATGACATTATGAATACCTACATGAGGTGTCATATCATGTTCTATGTTAATTGAAGTCCATGCGGTTGAAAAGCCATTTCTAAATGCTCAAATTGCAATTGAATCAGGCAATCAAATCACACCAAATCTGGATCACAGGTACATTTCTTGGCAAGACCTAATATATGATGAGAACCATCACCTGACAAGAACCACTACACAAGTGTTATAAGTTGAAAAATTATAAAGCAGTGAGAAGGGATGGGAGAATTCAGGAGGGATTGACAGCAGTGCTGAATTGAGCTTCCAAGAACTCTAGCTTCCGCTCCAAGACACTGAGTTTCTCATTCAAGACTGCCAGCTTGCTCCTTGTTGCAGACTCTGTTCACAACACAAAACATCCTTTGCTCATTATAATTTCACCAAATGAATGTTGTTGCACAAGGCAGATGACCTCCCTTGCCAAACCTTGTACTACTTCTATACTCAATATACAGAAAGCCCATCATGGAAAGACCTTTGTTCCCCCATAATGAGAGCCATCAAACCCATTGTAGCAAGGCTCACACAGATGGTGGAATTTTGCTTCTTGCACTGCATTGCTACCATGCAGGCTAATTCAAACCCAAGGTCAAGCCTCCTAGAGTGTCCTTCACAGGATCTACAGACAGAAGAGACAGATCAATCCTAAAGAATTTTGGAACATAACTGGAAGAAAAATAGTTCAACACAACAGAAGGCTAAGGAAACAGTCCAGTTACTGCAAAATGAAGGCTTACCAAACTGCAGCAAAAACTCAAAGAGACGGCGCACATTGAGGGAGAGGGAGCTGGAGAACTGCCGGTTCTCCCAGTCAGACTGCACTGCAATTCCTACTGCTACTGTGTTCATCATTCCTGCTTTTGACATGGCTTACTTCACAATAAGTTTGCTTATGGGGTTTCACCTCCAAAAGACCTGGGTTCTACACACCCACAAACAAACATGAGAGTAGAATACAATGTGCAAAGAAAGGGCAATGCAAGAAGATTAATATTCCACTTTGAAAGAAACATCAAACTCCTTCATACTTATCATTGAAGTCAACCTGCATTGAATTGAGAGATGAAAAAATAGTAAGGCTATAAATGTTACAGGTCCACAAATACACCAATCAATAGGAAAAGGTTGACACCCCAACTCTCCAAAACATGGGAAAAACTAATGAGTGGTGTGACAGACATACACATGTTCAGTCACCTTTAACAGCAACACCTATGGTAGTGACCAGCTGCAACTCCCACTAACTTCATCAGCTCTTACCAGTGGGTGGAGGTCAATGTCAGACCTAAACCAAGCTACTTAGTTTTAGTCACAATACCAATAGTAACAGAAAGACAATCACAAATGCTGGTTAGCTCAATATTGCATATAAGTTATAGAAATTTGAAGGAAATTAAGCAGGGGGAACACAGAGAAGGGAAAAAAAAACAACCAAATCAGGAAAGAGGGAGAGAAGAAAAGAACACAGAAAACTTTAAGAGCAAGGTCCTTTGAGTAAAAAGAGGGGTTTGAAAAGAAGCCCTTGAAATAGTGATTTTGAAGGTTCCAAAGATGAAAACACCAAAAAGGATATCTTTCTTTGCTGAGCAAACCTTCTGTTCATTAAAGAGTAATTTTCTGCTCTTCACAAGACTAATGAAGCTTTGCCGTTGAGCTACATAAGTGTTAAAAATGTATAAAGCTGACTATTGACTAAATTTGGAAGAATCTGAAATACAGAACTCTACACAAGGCATACCAATCACATTAATATCCACACATTCTTGCTGAGAAAATGCTTGTAAATAATGTGAAGATTAAGCATTTTGGATCTTGGGATATCACTAAATGCAAGCAATTGCAAGAGAAGACATTAGTACAATTAAACTCACAGAATGATTTAGAATATCTGACACTGTCAATAGGGTTAGGGAAATTAGGGGTATCATGAACAAACAAATCATCTACAAAACTTCTTGAGAATAATAAATCAAGAAAAACTGGGTAAACATCAGACTCATTTAGACATTAAAACAAAATTTGAGCTCATATGTGAACTTTGAAGAGGTAGAAATTAGTTAAATTGACTGCACAATAAATACCCATTTTTGATGCCAAGTGACTGCTGAAAGACTGACTGACCAAAGATGAGAAAATGAAATATCTATCAGAAAATGTAGAGAAGAAGATAAATCTGAAGGGCCACAATGTCCTTTAGGCTTATTTGTTGCAACACTCTTTAGACAAAACCATTAGGACATAAAACTAAAGATTCCAACAACTGGAATTGACATAAGTACATTTAAGAAAATTGATCTCAGGCTTGGATCAAGTCTTCTACAGAACCACACAACTGAAGGCTTTTGTTTAACAGCACAGAACTGACACAAGTAACATATCAATGAGATTGCAGAGGAAACTCCACAGACACTTTTACAGGTAATAGTTGTGTCAGTTGCAGGCAAAACCAAAACTAAGATGACACAAGAGTGCTGATAACCTTGCAAGTGCTATTCACAAAGTATGGGCTTCATCACAAATGGCAGTGCCTAGCTTACTTGACTCTGCACTGACTTCATCAGCTTCCAACAGTGGGTGTGGACAAGTAAATATATTACAAACCAAGTACCACTCCAGAATCATTTTAGTTGCTATGATGTTCCAAGCTTTATGCTTACATACCCCTTCCATTCATTTCTCTGGCATTCCTTGTCTTCAGAAGATGTAGGAGGGGTGAAGACTGTATGTGTATAAGCAACAAGAACACCCCTCCTGTTCCTTGCTACATCATCATTTCTGCAGCATATGCTTTGCTTTCTGCCTTTCAAGTCTATGCAACTTTGCAAAGATCTTTAGGTTGCTTGTTCCAACATATCGTTCTGCAACAAAATCCTCAGACCTGAAATTCTTCCACAAAGACTTTAGAAAACTCCGCGATAACCAAACCCTAATTAACCTAGTGGTGATCATCAGGACAATAACAAAAGAAGCTGGAAACTCACACTCCAATCACAGGAATGCTCTTGCTTCCTCGCAGTCCTTTTTTCTCTCAAATGAGGAACACAGTTAGGCATTAGACCGACCCCCTCCCCCATCCACATACACATGCCAGGTGACAAAGGAGCCACTTCCCCTTAGCAACAACAAACAACACCAAAACCCTAATCCTCCTCTTGTTGCTCAGAAGAACCGAAAAAAGCTACAACAAAGCTCCAGCACCGCAAAATACATGAATGCGCGATTTTCTTTCCGAACAGAACAAGGTTCAGAAATAAACCAACCCACTCATTCAACAAAGCAGTTATTGCTGATTTTCGAACATAATTCTTTTTTATAGGAGCAAAACCGCCATCAAATGCCGACTCCAGCAACAAGACAAAAGGGCAAACGAAGCATACCTACCCAGCGTTTGGCCGCGTCCAGCAGAGTGACAGCAACCCTCGGGATTGAACTCCTGGCGTCGTCTAGGTCGCGTCCTCGGAGCTCAGAGCTGCGCTTCACGCCATGCCATCGCGTCAGGCGACTGTGCGCGCAGAGGGTTTCACCATCGGGCAGCAGGATCCTGTTCTTAAGGACGGAACCCAGGGGCAGGCTCACAAAAAAAGGGCAGTAAGGAGAGGAGGAGGAAATAAGGTGTAGGAGAAGGGTCTATTAGAGAGGATAACCTTGCATTGGCAAGGATGGTGAGGAGGGATAGGTTGATGGGTAACTTCCACTTGATCAAAGTTATTTTGATAAGTGAGAAAGTATCTTTTGAATTGTGGAAATTATTGTTCTTATGACATCGTTACAAAGTTAAGGAATAATATTTTTTCGACCTAATGAAAGACCAAAATACACAAAAATAATAATAAATGTGACAATGTTTTATGTGTAGGAAAAGGTTCTATCAACAAACCCTTCTGAATGTGAGATCCCCTTAAAGCCAATATCGTTAAACCTTAAACCTTTTTCCTATGTAAAACGTCATTGTGACATTGACACTACAATGAGATATTGCTACAATGAAACGGATAGTGAGGAAATATATGTTGGTGGGTAACTTTGTGTAGTGAAAGTTACTTTCATAAGTTGGGGAATACCTTTCAAATTGTGTAAGTTATTATTCATGTGACATCATTGCAACATTAGCGAACAAGATTTCTTTAGCTTAGTGAAGGACCAAAATATACAAAAGATAAATGCATTGGTGTTTTACGATTCCATAATGTTCAGTAAATTAAAATGTTATGACCTAGCACTCACCAATGTACCAATTAGTGGACAAGGCCATTTTAAATGAACCTAAACTAGGTAACCAAATTTTTTTTTCTTTTTTTTTTTCCTTATTCCTTACCCCACCCTACCACTCCCAACTTGAAAAAATTAAAAACCTACCTACCCACTCCTACCAACATGTGCCATCAGAGCTTTTCCTCCTCTTCTTCTTCCTAAAAACTCCAAAGGGCCACGACGGAGGCATCACCATCACCATTATAATTTTTTTCCTTTTTTTTTCCCCCCTTTCTCCTTAAAACTTTAAAACTAGGGTAACAACAACTTGGGGAGGATCACCATTGCAACAACAATCATTGCAATCTCCATCAATTTTCTCTAGCAAACATTATAATAACCATTAGTAACCATCATAACAATGACAACTACCACAGACATTGTAACAATCCTTTCTCCAATGTTGCAACATCGAAATAAATTCCCAATCATTTTTTTCCCCTTTTTCCTAGAACCATGGGGAGCAACAATAGTCATCGAAGGTGGGGGGAGCATCATTGTCATAACAACAATCATCCCCATATCCATCAACCCTCCCCAACAAGCATCACAACAACAATAGTCACCATAGCTATTGTAGTAACCCTCCCTTTCAAATGTTGCAACAACATCATTGAAATAAAGTCCTTTTCACTTTTCATTTGTGTTTCATCATTATTTTGTTTGAAAGCACAATTATCTTATATGTGTGCACATGCATGCAACAACATGTCAAAGTAAGCTCCTCATCATTATTTTTTGTGTTTCATCATTTTTTTGGTTTCAAAACACAATTCTCATGTTTGTGTGTTTTGATCCATATTGTGTTCTTTGTAACCCTCTCAAGTGTTGCAACAACACCATCAAGGAAAAGTCCCCATGGCTTTTTTTGCATTGTGGACAACAATTAAGAGGTTGTTATAGTAGAGGATGATGCCCTACCTGATGGTGCAACGACACCAAATTTGCATGCAAACACAATGCCTTAATGTGCACATGTGCACACAAAAGAACAATACATGAACATTTAAAACCCTCCATCCTTGTGGGCAATGAATAGGAGGTTACCATAGTAGAGGACGATGCCCCACATGGTGGTGCAACAACTCCAAATTTGCAAGTTAACAAGACACCTAAATGTGTTGATCCATATTTTGTTCTTTGTATTCATTTTGGTTTTTTTGATACTACAATTGTTTATTTGTCCAAGAACACTAAATCATAGTGCATACATGCAAAGGACAATATCTAACCATTTGAAACCCTCCACCTTTGTGGGCATCAATTAGAAAGTTACTATTATAAAGGACAATGCACCATTTGGTGGTGCAATGAAACCAAATTTGCAAGTTGAAGCGGCATTAATTCAAAAACATGAAGCTTTAGGAAAGATTTGGTTGATGGCAAACCAAGCAAAGAACATGAAGCTTTAAGACATACTTTGCAAATTCTTACCATTGCAATAGTTTGTGATGATTACAATCTTACTTCATGCAAGAATTGGGGTGTGCACATTAAACCTAATATTCACATTTAATTAATATTTGTTCTTATACACCAATTATTTATTCAAATCAGGTAATAGACCAATGTATGGAATACAATAGTATTCGATGTTGGATTACATATTTTATGTCTCAAGAAACTATCAACCTCACCCTTCCTCCCCCACATATGTGTGTCACACGTGTGAAGGAAGGAGGGTGGGTTTTTTTTGGTTTTTTTTGTAATACCATTATAAAGTGAATGGGATGGTAATTTCCCAGATCACTCTTCTCCCTCAATTTATACAATAGGGTTATCAACCTTTTTTGTAACTCCTTTTGGAAATCTTTGGGCTTCAATGGAGCTTATAATCATACCATGGTAATCTACCCCAATGATGAGCCGAATTTTCACAAAAAATTCAGCCATTATCCCATTAGAGCTTGGGGTTTTTCCTTTGGCCATAACCCTAGTTACAACTTGAAGTTCCTTTTCAATGATTGGAGTTACTAGTGAATATTCATGGAAGGGGTGAACTTCTTGGGGATGGCCACCATGCTTTCTTCCTTGAGCCTTTTAATTTCAAAATTCATAGGAACATCATCATATAGCCCCTTGTCGTAAGCATAACACACTTCTTCTAATTCTTTTGTGGTGTTTTAACTTTGTAGGGGTCCCATCCAGTTTCCTCAGGGTTGAAATTAATTAACTTATTTTCTTTTCACCCATTGCCTTAAGAAACTCCTTTGAACACCAGTTCCTTTTATCCATCCACCTTGTCCTAGACCAAATGTGGGTGCCTTCAACTTTGACATGTTCCATGACCCTCACCTTGTCCCTAAGCTCTCTACAACTTGTTGAAAGGATGTGTATTGTGTGTTATTTTGTAACCTCTCTTGACCACCTTCAAGTGCATGTCTAGTTGTTATTTTTCCCTCTTGAATTCAATTGTTTTTTTAATGCAAATAATTTGTAAAATTTGGTCACTTTGAAAATCTTGGCAAAAATCAATTTTTTTTTCTTTTAACTACAACCTATCTTTCAACTTTGTAAAAAAACTATCTATTCATTTCCCAATGTGTTTTCCTAAGAAGGGAGCTACTCAATTCTAGCTCCATAAAAATGGGGTGATGATCAAACTTCACATCATCTCTTTGAATGATGTAGTTGTTGACCTTGATAACATTGTCCAAATCTTGAACTCCAAATAAATAAACTTTGTCCAAATAGGCTGAACAACATCAAGTCTTTTTCTTTGATCATCCCAAGAGAATTTAAAGTTACCATTCGAGTGAACAAGCTTTTTTATATTCAAGGCAACTTTTAGGACCTCCCATGCCATTCTTTCAATTCCTGAAAGAATTCATCCACATTTAGTTCACTTGTTAGTTGGCTATTCCACCATGTTGAAGTCACTACATACTATATCCATTTGCAATCTTTTAACAATTTCATCTTTAAATATCCCACAACTTGCTTCTCTTAGTCAATTTGATGGGGGCATATATATATTTAAGATGCCTAGTCGTCCACTCGGAAGGCTTTCCATCTTTAGCCATCAAGTTTTATTCCCAAATGTAGTTTCATAATGTACCACAAAATTAACCCATTTGATGTCTAGCCCCTCCATGCCTTGCCCCTTACTCATTGAATTGGTTATTGTAGCCATGGGTTGTTTTAATAGTTATTTTACACTCCTATGTTGACACCTGCCACTATCACTATCACCAAACATGTCATTACATAACAAAAAAAACCATAATTGATACACCGTTTCCAAACCATATCCAAACAAAAAGAATTCACTTGCAACAAGTAAGAATTCAAGCCCAAAACATAGGATAACATAAACACAAAATCCATGTGCAAAGAAGCTACATAAACACAAGAACAACCAACAAAAAAAAATCACTATGTTATTTTGGTGATTTGAGATCACAAAACTTAGGCCTATATACCTAAACACCAAAATAACTTGAACTGTGTTCACACTTAAACCGGTTTTGAAATAAAACACAGTTAATTATGTTAACATAACTTATCACTAAACTAATTATGACTTAACTAGGCAATTAAATTAATATTATTGACATAATCTAATAGCAAGCATCCTTCCAAACACACTTTCCAAGGTTTGAAACCTTCATTATTTAAAATTTGTGCTCTTGAAAAAACAATGTGTCCACACATGGTGTTATCCATTGAATGTAGATCTTGAATTTATGAGCATTTTCTTCCAAGTTCAACCCTCACACATTGTGTGTTAAAATGTGTAACTTTAAAATGGTGAGGAAATGATCATGGGTACCCAAAAGGACAATATAATGAAAAAAAGACTACAAAAGATTGTTTTGAATTTGTATTACATTTACTATTTCATGATTGTAATAGATTGGTATATGACTATAACTATAATGATGTCATGTTAATTTAATAAAAAGATCTAAGAGTAAATTGAATATAATATAAATGTCCTTTTCAGTCTTCTTAAATAATTTGAATCCTTGTTTTAATTGTAATTTTCATCTTAAAGGGATAAAAAGAAACATATTAAACAATGCAATTGACTTTAATTTTCTTTCATGGATAATTAATATAATTAATGCATACTTCTATGTTTGGCAATGTTCATATAATGCAATTGATTAAATGATATATGATATGTAACTTTTGAAGGCTACAAAATCCATTTTAGAAGGGCAATAATATATATATATATATATATATATATATCCCCTCATTTGGTTGATTTTTTTGTATTCATTAGGCTTAAAGTATGTGGTTCCAAGTGTTAACAAAACGTGTAAGAATTTTCATGCAAAAAAACATGTTAAGTTGTATATTAAACTTTATGTATTCATTTTTTGCATTTTTGGTTTTTTACCAAAATATTTATGCACAATTACATACATGCAAAAAATCACAACCAACATGAAGATGATCATAATTTGAATTATCCAATATATTTCATTTAAATTTATTCCAGTTATATTTTATTTGGAAAACAGCAAAAGCAAAATCCTTGAGTCTTGTGTCCAAAAAGGAGTACCCTAATTGTGAATATTCCCCTCGTGATCCTTTCATGTCCTCTTCCTCTTTCTGTTGTATTACTTCTAAACCCCCAAAGTTCATAGAGGGATTGTTGGATGTTAGGTTTTACATTGTAGGGGGGGGGGGGGGGGGGGGTTAATTGTCTTTTTGACCTCTTATTGTTGTTTTTGTTTTACACATGTCGTTATCTTTTGAAGTAGAAGGTAATATGTGAACTAAACTACCTTTCATAGATGGTTCATCTCCTTCATCCTTATCCACACCAAACTTTTGAAGTTTCCTACCATTTAAGTTTTTCAAGGCTTGCCTTTTGTTGGAGATTGGGTTTTGCAAAATTGGGAGTTGCAATATCATTGATTTTCACTAATGTCGTTAATGGTGATTGTTGTTATTGAACATTAACAAAAACTTGAGACTATTTTTCTTCCCCATGTGGATTTATTTCTTGAAGGGCTAGAGATTTAAAGCCTTAGCAACTAACCTTCTTAACATTTGTTATAACATTGATGCAAGATATTGGTGGAGGTTGGGGGCTTTAGGATTAAACCTTTAAGGAATGTTGGGGTGTAATGTCAAGCTTTATTGAATGAACCTTTTTCTCTTTCCTTGTAAAACCATGGGAAATGTTATGTGAGGTTGTGGGAATGTGTTGGCTTGAAAAGGTTTGTGAATCATACATAACATCTTCCATATTATTTGTACCCCGTTTAGCCGCGTTGTTTTTTATGCCATTTCCCTTATTCTGTATGGGTGTGTGGTTTTAATTACATTTGTTAACAACCATGAATCCTTGGTTGTCAACTTGGGGTTTCACAATTCGCATGCTTGTATTCCGAAGTAGTTGCATAGTTGTGAACATTCTTTGTAAAATTACAACTCTTACCTTTGGAGGACATTTAGCCTTTAAATGCACATAATTCCTCACCAAATGTTCACAGTTGTTACAAAATTTGCACTATATTAAAAAATAATTGTAATCAATGTTGACTTGCACCACCATTGTCCCATGTTTACAATGTGGACTTCTTTAGTCCACCTTCCTCTTGGATCTATTACAATGCAAAACCTAGGGTCTCTTATACTGTTTTGTTTATATTATCATAATCAAGCATAGGTCCAATTTGGCCAATAATAACGACTTCAATGGGTCTATATTCCAAGGGCAACATACACAGGGTAATCCACATTGGCAACTTTAAATTCTCAAGGGCATCTTGGTTGAAAGTTGGAGTCCACATATAAAATATTGTTGTGCAACTTAGATAACTTATTTCCAAGAAAATTGACTACATGATGGTATGTTATGTGTGAAACATAAATTCATTATCAACCATTGACATATTTAGAGTAGTTTCCAAAATGGAGATGTGGTATTTGAGAATTAAACCTTTATGATTCTTGCTATACCTTTTTAGAAAACTTTCACTTGGTTGGGGTTTGAATGGAAGGACTTTCATTATGAGAAAATTATGTTTGTTGCAACTAAAAATTGTCTAATAAAATTAGATTATAACTAAATAATGTCTGATAGAACTAGATTACATTTAAATAGCCTAATTGCAACGGACATGATTTTTCATAATGAGGTATAATTGCCCTTGTGCTCAGGGTTTCTTACAAGTTTTGTGCCTCTCGCATTGCACCATATTTGTCTTGAGGGTGGTTCCATGGAATTGTTGTTAATGTTAGTGGGGGTGGTAAGGCAATTGATGTTGTTTAAAACATTTCCTTGTATGAGATTTACACCATTTGCAATGTAGCAACATGAAAAAGTCCCAAGAAACACACCAATGGTCATGATTCAAAACACTATGAAAAAAAAATAAAATTTGCAAATGGCCTTGCAACTCACTTTTTGAGTTGTAGAAGACACTTCCAACTCATTGTATTTATATGTCGTGAGTGCTAACCGACAACTTGCATGCATTACAAAATTGTAACTCATCATATATATGGTGCAATTCATTACAATTCAATTACAATTTAGTCAAAACAATTCAATTTCAACTACTATTCAACTCCATTATAACTACACCCATGATGTCATGCTAACGTCATTAATTGTCATCCATCTGTTAAAATCTAACACGTAACATTATGAAGATTATTAGACATAATTTTTTTCAAAATATTGATTTCCATCATCCATTATGATTGTTAATGTCAATTTGAAATTGTGATATGTGGCACAATCAAAAATTGTCACATGGCATATTGATTTTATTTTGGAAAAAAAATTTAAAAAAAAATAAAATAAAAAAAATTAGAAGCTTGGTAGGTTGTACATAACCATAGGTAGGTAGGTAGTTTGGTAGGTTGGTAGGTTTTAAGACCTAGACATACCTATGTATTTACCTAGGACCTACCTATGTAGGTAGGTAGGTAGGTAGAAAAATAAGACTTACTTACCTACCCAAGTAAATAAATAGGTAAGGAAACACAAGATTAAGTGCACTAAAGGATAACCATGAAAATTTGTTTTTTATTTTATGTTTTGCCTTTTAGTTAAACTTCTTTCAATTCATCCCAAAATGGCACATGTATTTTAATGTGAAAACATAAAAAAAAACCTTCTTTACATAGTTTATAACATGAAATTCAAAGATAAAACATATGAGTTAAATCTTTTAGTTGTTCATTAGTTACAATTGAGTTGCAATTATAACATTTAAACACTCAAGTTAGGCCAATTCCAAAAAGATGGCTCCATTGTTTTTGGTGTTTAAAAAAAAGTTGAACCCCTCCTATTAGCACGTCTAGTGCACCAAAATTTGTCAAAAATGGAATAGAATTGAAAAAGTTATGGCCCTAAAGTATAGGGGGTCAATAACTCAAAAAAACAAACCACTAAATACTACAAAGGCCATTTCCAAACACCCACAAAATTCCTTATATGTTCATCTATTGTTGTTAAAATCCAAAGATGATTTGTAAAACTTTAGGTGGTGTTCCTGTAACACTTTAAATTGTGTAAAATGAATAAGAAATAAGAAAATTATGATAGGGATTTGTACATGAAATTTGCCTCAATGGAAGGGGTAGGGAGGGAGGGGGGGGTATGAAAGCTTTAACCAAATAAATAAGAAGAAAATCTATGTTTCTTTTCCAAGCTAGAACAACAAAAATTTGAGCCATGGATTGTGCAAGGTTATAAAGCTTTAGATCTTGCATATGGGTGTACTATAACATTCTTTTAAAAGCACAATCTTGAAAAGATGCACCTTTTGTGATGAAATTTATAACAAAAGCAAATCATAATGACTCTATATTAAACAAAGTTCTTCATACATAGAAGAGCAAGTGCACATCACGTGTAGGTTTTTAAATTAATGTTCATTTTGATTTTCATCATGTGCAATGTACAAATCTTTAAAAATACCAATGACAAACTTGCAGCAAAGAAGTTTAAAATTTATAAACTTGGTGATATCTAACCCACATCCAAAGTAATAACATGATCATTTTGCTTTTAAATTGGGGAAGTAAACCAAAATTCAATAGGAAATGAATTTACTTCCACTCCATAAGTTTTATTATCTTTATGATGTCGTGGTTTGAAGGATGGCAAAGTGTTCCACAAGTCATGGATAATATTGTACATTAATATTAAATATTTGCTAGCAACTATGCCAATTTGACTTCCATGTGTAACAAATACAAGTTGAGAGGATTCATCTTCTCCATACCATACATCTTTCAACTTATCAAGGAAATCATTTGGAAGATTTGTTACTCTTTTCCAACATTGACCATATTGTGGTTCAATGATTCCCTCAACTTGATTACCAATTGAATTACTCATCTTTTCAAGAACAAGTTTTGAAGTTGTACGTATGGAAGTTGTAGTTCCTATTCCAAGTTCAAGTTTGAGTACATAGATACATGTAACAAGTCTTCCATAACCTCACCCATCAACTATCCAAATGTAACCCTTCCATTGTACAATGTCCCTTAGTTGATAGTTTCCATAGTTGTCATGTGGAACTTCATTGTATGGCATCATCCCATGTTCCTTTTTGTACATTGTAAGCTATTACACCCAACTTGCCATTTGTAGCAAATTGCCTCACAATAGATAACACCTTTGCACATGGTTGTGGTGTGACCATAAGAAAACACCTTGAAACGTAAACTAACTATTGATGTCCAAGTACCAACTAAAGATTCAAAGATTGTTATGTCTCCAAAAGTGTTTGTGAGATAGTTGTGATGGAGCCTCCTTGCCACAATCACTTTGATTGATTTCGTTCAATTGTTAACTATGAGGTGCACTAAGGCATGCAATAGCCATTTGTGAACAATCAATGGCAATTCTCTTTCACAATCTTGGTCAATTGATTGCAAAGGATAAGGCTAATCTTTCTATGAAAACACAAAAGCCCCTTACTCTAGCCATACATGTTCAAACATCAAGAGGTAGGAAAGACAAGGATGGTATTCTTTGCCATTCTTTCATCATGTGATTGTAAGCACGACATAACTCATGGGTTCCACAATGAAATACCATTGGGGAGTAGGTTTCATGGGAAAGAAAATCCTCCCACAATTCTTCAAAGCATGAAGATGCAATGATGGAATGCCATTATTTACAAATAGAGCACACTTGAATGAGCCTTGGAATTGGCAATCATGTTAAAACTTTGTGCATGACATCTTTTGATAAATCACTCCACAAGATTTCATGGCATCCATTATCAACATGGTCATCATTAGTGTTCAATTTCATTCCCCCATGTGTCAATTCTTTCCATACCTAACCTTTGATGTTGGTTGTAAGTGGAATGCAATGCACATCCCTTTTGCAATGTCATGGTTTAATTGATGGACCACATTTCTAGTGAAAGCATTTGCCTTGTTGTGAATTGAGTAGCTATTTGAACTCTTGTCCATTATGATAGGTGTCCATGTACTTACACTACAATGTTTCAAATATGTTGACAATGTCAATGCTCACATGCATCTCAATAATCTTTAATCTCTTTGAACCCACATTCACATTGTAACTCCACTTGTAATGCTTCTACATTGAATTGGCTTGCACCACTTTGAAAACAAAACAAAACTAGGAAAACATAATTTTTTTTCAAGAAACAAAGAAAATCATGCATCATTATCATCCCTCGTAGTTCATATCCTTTTCAAACAATTGGCTAAATTAACATGACAAGATCAAACAATAGCAAAGACACATGGGACATGCCCACAAATTATACACAAAACACCTCGAAAAACAAAAGATACAGCCAAATCTAGGACACACTCCCTAGAAAAAAATCTCAAATTGACACCAAGCAAATTACATAATCTAATATCTCTATAGATGAAGATTTCTAGCCTATACTTGATAAACAATCATGATGATCACATGAAATCTACTCCATTATCTGACCAAGTATGGAAAATTTGCAACAAATACTCACTCTGGCTTTATGTTTAAACACATAAAAATCATATCAATATTAACCAACTTGAACCTAAAACAAAAAAAAAACCACAACAGCTTGAGTTCACAAACAAATGAACCTTCTTAGAATTTAGCTCACTTCTGCACCCAAAATAACAAAAATATATAGAAGGGAAGGATATGGAGACTTCATAAGATACCTCAAGCAAAGAGATAGAGTATTGCGAATCAACATTGAAGACACAGATGATAGTAGAGCGCAGAGAAACACAAAAGACATACAATAGAAGAGAAGAAAGAAAGTCACACAGAAATGAAAACAGCAACAAAGCTTCTAATAAAGTTTTGTTCAGTGACCAGCCAATGTTGGGTGTATGGGAAAACTTTTGGGAGAAACAGGCCATGGGTGCAGGGGAAGCATAGATCTATCTACAAATTTCTCAAGTATCAGTATGAAATGTGAATAACATTGGAATCCCTTTAAACTAGTTTCTGGATGTGCCCAAAAATGTCCAAATAATAACTTTATTATTATTTCATGGTGATTCATGAAAAGTTGCATGCCAGACTTCCTAGTTTGATTTAGGAATTGCCGATTCTAATAGCTATTGTTTTAAAATGTAAAACACTGGTTGGTATTCAGCACTTCTTTGTTGAATATTTATTTATTTATTTTAGAAAAACAAGGTTAAGTAGTTTCAAATTTAATTTCGCAGAATATCAACAGTTGAGAAATACGCATGCAAAGTACACCTTGTATTGTGCATTTGTGATAGTAAAACCCAATGCAGTTTGATTTTCAACAATTTCAATGCAAATTTGATAATTCTTTTCCCTTTTTTCAGCTAAACCTTTTGCGAGTTCCCATATTCTGCTAGTGCTACAATGTTGTGTGGGTCATGGAGTGAAAGTGTGGAGAGTGAAAAGCCTTGGTTATCAGGATCACTAATCCTCATAACTCAAAACCAACATTTCAGAATTGCTAGTAGGCCAGAAGAGTAAGGTTCCACCACCAGCCACAAACTGATGGTATCTGTCCTTGAATTAGGCTAAAGTGAACCAACAGCCACCTGCCTTGCCATGAAGGATTGATGGTGGATCTACAACAAACAAAATTTCCATTGGGTTCCAGTTCCCTAGCACAGCACAATTGTTACTCCCTATCTGCTCCAGAGCTTTTTGATCACTGTAATACAAGAGCAGTTTGTGGAATAATTAATTAATTATAAAGATTTCATGTTGAAAAATTGAATATTTCAAAGGATTCTTTATTTCTGTTCATGGAATTTTTTTCTTTTGAATTATTATTATTTTTTGGAAAGTTTCGACATTTTTACAAATAATATAATTTGTGTCAAAGCTGCCAAGGTACTATGGTATCTACCAGTCTTGACCAGTTATCAATGCTGTTATTAATAACTTACCAGCCGGTTCTTGATTTTCTTGATAATTAGTTAAATGGATAACCACTTGGTGTTGAATTTTCAAAATCTAATGAGCTACCTGGATGACCTGATTATTATCTGGGTAGGTTATCAATCTTTAAATACTTATTTTTTAGAATTTTAAAAGAGAAAAAAACATTTTTTATTTTTATTTAAAAAAACCCTATAACTGATGTATAACCAACAAGTAAGTTAAGTGGTGATTATTAATCGGTTATTTGATAACCTACCCTTATGCATAACTGATGGTTATTACTCAACATTTTATGATAACCTACTTGGGACCCAATTTTTTTTTTTTGATATTGATAATTGATAACCCATGCGGTTTAAAATTCAAGAACCGCACTTTCTGGGTCTTTGAACTTAAAAGGGCTGACAGGGGCTGGGTATTTGAGCGGGTCTTTGAAAATTGAACCTCCAACTATTTATATTTACATATATAATTAATCTGATACCCTGTTGGGGTTTGATGCAAACTCTAATACAATAGTAGAGGGGGCAGCTTCAGCACATGTCTGCCACATAAATAAACAAATAAATAATTTTGGAAGGTTCCATGTAAAAAAAAAGACTAATCTCAAATATTCCAAAAAATTCTCATGTATTCTTTGAGAGAAGTAAAATATGAAGCTTATTTATGTCTTTAGACCTTAACCAAATTAATTTGACAACTCATGGGGAATGACCCAACCAAAAATCATTTATCAAATAACTATGAGCTGAGAATCTGAGAAAAGTTTCATACACAAAAAACTAGAATCTTGTTAAAAACATAACAAAACTAGAACCCAAAAACGGTTCCAATTTATTTGGCAAAATTGAAACTGAAGGTTCTTCTCAATACCAGCAATAACATAATAACCAATGTTGGTATGATATTTATATAAGGGTGTTGTATGTGTATATGGTATAGGACTTTCACTTTGTGTAAGTGTAGGATAAATATGCCAATCATTGAACATAGGCCGGTGATCAATCGTGGCAAATGCTCTTACTCAGGCCAGTCAATGCCCTTTGGTTACACTTACGAGTGTGCATATTGCACCTTATAACCAAACCCATGGTGGCAAAAAATTGTGTGTTCTCTTTTTTTTAATAACTTACACATAACATATGAATTTGTGTTCGGCCATAGGTTAATTTTAAACAAGTAGGGTTGAGTGTGCAGTCCCACTTAGATGAAGGATGTGTTTGGTCATGGGACATAACATAAAACACTTCTGCAAGCCCCTTGTTTCCTCATATGAATAATAATAATAAATAAAAGGAAAAATCCAAGCCAATTAACAAAGACAAGTGTTTGGTAATGGGTTTTAAAGAGTGCAATTAAAAAAAATTAGGCCCAAAGATAGCACACTAGGTATTGGTTTAGGGTGACACAATATATAAAATGTTTCAAAACATTTCACAACAAAAGTGTTTTTTGTTGGAGTTATTTAATTCAAGATTTCAAGATTTAAACAACCTTTTGAGGCCATAATCAAAG
Source organism: Sphagnum tenellum (assembly GCA_963921925.1). NCBI lineage: Eukaryota > Viridiplantae > Streptophyta > Sphagnopsida > Sphagnales > Sphagnaceae > Sphagnum > Sphagnum tenellum. The sequence continues at coordinate 3,839,829 of OY998158.1, forward strand.
CAACAAACATTTAACACATTCAAATATTTTTCTCCCTAAATCACTTTAATACTTTGCACATTTTCCAAGCACATTATATTCCCACCAAAATCAAAGAATTACAAACACAATATCCTCATAAGAGAAACATACAATTGAATAACTTTTCAATTTTCTGAATTCCTCTAGCATCACTTCAAGAGTATCATCACCATCCAAGGCTCATAATTAGTTTGTTCAACATTTCTTAGAGCTTATGTTTCTAGTTTAAAATCATTGAGAGGGAAAGATGAAAGAGAAGCAAGTTTGCAAATAAAACAAGGGGAAGGACACGACACACTAGAATCTAGTGCACAAGATGCCAAAGTAAAAGCAAGTTTACAAGATCAACCTACACAAGCATCAATTGTAGAAATATGTCTAACTATGTAAAGTAACTTTATCATGAAAATTTTAGCAAATATCTATATTACTATTGAATCTAGCATTTAGAATCTTAAGAGTAGTAAAGTGGTCTAACAATTTTTTGTTCTCAAAGAATTTAGCAAGTCACAAACCACTGTAATGTCACTTGCCTACACAAAAATCTTGCACATAGTAGAGAGAGAATTTCATCAACACAATCATGTTCCAACCAACCATGCATGGCACTACCTACACAGAAAGCAATCAACTAATGCAAACAACAATGAAGGAGTTTGTCCAGTGAAGAAATGAGAGAGGGAGCTTGCAACAGTTGCTGTTGAACTACAAGGATAGGAGACCCAGAACCAAAACCTTAACATGGAGGTACCATTCACATTTTAGGGTTAGACAATGTTAGATTCCCCATGGCTAGAGAGGTTTTTCACTATTTTTTTGGAACAAGCCCTGGCTGATTGTGTATAATGAACTCTTTTACATAAAGAACCATTTGGATTTCATTTACATTCTGTTCATCCAAGGGTCAGATTTGTGATATTTGTTAGATACATAAAACACATTCACAGGTTGCAATGTGTTTGCTCATAAGGTAGCTAAATGTTTATTTAAGATTTGTTTCAGCAAGTGAAACCCCCTTCCTTTGGTGAGGCATATTTTGGTCATCTTTTGTCTAAATGCTATGATCTAAATGGCCGTGGGTGTGTCTAGAGATGGGCCACAACTTTACAATGAGGAGGGCAGTGTCGCGCACACAAAACAGTGGTGGATGATGGTGAGAATGGCAGAAAGATTGATTCTAGAAGAGATTGAATAAATGGGAAAATGGGTGGGATTTAATTCAAATTGTAGTGCTACATGTGATGATGTTTGAGGTTTAGGTGCGAATTGAAACCTTGCACAATGCCTGCCAGCTAGAGATGTATAGAATGCAGTAGGCCACTTTTTTACTTTGAAGATCCAGGAGACCTTGGAACTTACCATGTGGAATAATAACTTCATGGGAAATCTTGTGAGCATGTGCTTAGGCCACACATTGGCATCTACCTGGACAAGAAGTGATGTTGTGTGACCAGTGACATGTGTTGTCAAATTGATCTCCCAAAGACTTGAATTTGAGTCTAAATGTTGTTACATGAAATGAGACAGTACAGACATAATTGTGTTGTAGTGTGACCTGAACTTCGCACAATTTAAATACACACATCCTGCAAGCATAGAGGGCCAGTAATGCTGTGTAAATTTCTGGATATTGATTTGCCTTCAGTTTTGGGAGATGACAAGTTGGTCACTGATGCAAGAAAATGAACAGACCATCACAAACTCTATAAATGTGATTTGTGTAGAATGCTGGTAGTCCCCCAGCAATCTTAGTTGTGCAACCTGCACATTCCATCTCCAAGCAGTTTCCATAACATTGTCAGGATGTCTGTGGTTCAGCAGCAAATGTCCTTTTTCAGACAGCTCTTACAGGCAACACACCATAACAGGAAACCTTCAGACATGGCCTGAAGTATGGCACACCATGCAAGCTTACCTCACCACAAAAGACTCAAAGAAGAGCTTCATATCAGCCTGTGACACCTGAATCCAAGGTGAAACACTTTCTCGGAGAAATTTACCTTCAAGGGAAGATATTCCACTCCCAGGAAGCTGAGCCTACATGGTATGAACTATGAATAACACCAGAATTTGGGTTCCACTTCACCTTCTTGCCAATATTTGTGCAGTAAATGGTGTGGGCACACACCTCCTGATCATCTTCAGTCTGCCGCAGTAAGTCACAGATAAAGAGGATTCCAAGCCTGTCAATGAAACTCACTACCAAAAAAACTGAATGCTGACTATGAATAAAGCTTTTGTCTATTCTAAGACTTCTGCTACTTCACACAAAAGATGCAATACAGATTCTGCTAGGTACTTGGCTATACCAACCCAGAGCATGCTTTTTTATCCAGAGTAGTGCTGAGGGGCTTTTGCCTGATGAAGTCAGCATGCTATCTTGCTGCTTTCTGGTCAAATAATGGACATTAACAGTGTACAACTGCATCTCACAGTGGTAAAATCTTCTCGAGTGAGTTTCCTGCAGAACCAATCACCAGATCAGAAAGAATGAGGATAATCTAACCTGAGGTTGGAAAGTCAGATTGACTGGCACAATAGCTGTCTTAGAAGGAGAGAATCTAAACAGGATAGTATCCCAGCATCATGCCCCTGAGACTCAATACTGCATAGGCTCCCTCTGACTATTATCCAGAGACACATGCAGCACCACAGGAGTGTCAGAAAATCCAGGAAAAAGAAGTTCGAATACACTTCCTGAAACTGATCGCTTTATCATAGAACCAATGTGCTGTTGGAAGGTGCAGGTAAAATTACCTTCATCTGTGAATTTCACCTAATGCAAATCAAAGCATTGAGTTTGGGTCCCCATACACCCGACTATTGATCACCTGCAGCCAGAGGATCATGCTGCAAGTCAGTATGAACCTGAAAGCAAAGGTGGGGAAAAGAACCTGAATTCAAAGAGATTCTTGAGTAGTTCAGAAGTTATCTGACCACATGCCACGAATAGAGCCAAAAGCATAGGTTGGGATAAGGAGACCTCAAGCAGGGCCTGCTGCACTCAGCAGCCTACCCCAGAAGCATGATTTCACCTACTGGGAGGCAGAAGCTTTCAATGTTGCTGAACTTGTAGTCTGGCCCAGGATATAGATGAAGTACTGCAGGCAGTAAACATCATTGGACTAGTGGAAGCCCATTGATAAGCAACAACATTTGAATTCAGAACAGTTGTGGACTCTGACTTTCTAGCAAGATCTGGAGGTGACAAGCCCAGATCACAATTACCATTTGTTAGAAGTTTTGAAGTCCTCATCATAAATTGGCCATCAGAGAGCAGAGCAAGTAACCCAAGATTCCGTAGAAAAGCCATCTTGGAGGACTGACTCACGATATACACTTCCTCTTGGTTCTGTAGAATCCCCTAGCCAAATTGGACTTCGACCCCACCAATTGTTTGGGGAATTGACAAAGGATCCTACTCCATGAGGCAACAACAAACCCCTCAGGGGCAACACTAACTGCAATATAGAATGGCAAATGAAGTGGGAGAGGTGAAATGTACTTGAGGAAGGGAGCCATAGATCTCCTTTGGAGCATCATCTTCTAAGCTAACAGAAGCAAACAGGCTTGCAAAAGTTGTTACTTTTCTCTGAGAGAGTTTGAACCGTGGTGGACTTGACTTGATGGGCAAACCCAACCAACAAGTTGCAAGTCATATCATTAAAACCCTAAACCACTTCTGAAACCTAAACCATAGACACAAAGCCCTGAATACTACATACCACTACCATGAGTGTTATCCAAAAGATGAATCAAGAAATTCACTTTAGGCTGAAATGGTTACTGATAAAATTGGAACACTTTATAGTGTATGATTGGAGCAGACAATTGCTAGAGTCCTTGAATGTGAAAAACAGTTTCATAATTGCTTGCAATGCTTGCTTCTGAGGGCAAACAGGTTTATGCCATTCAGATCTGACCAACCCATCTCATTGACACTTCTGACTATATGTGGTAGCCGATTTGCAATCATGTCACAGATCTTAGGCAAGATTGCTGATGGTGAACAACTGTGACCAATCAATTGCATTGCAACAGCCACATGTCAAATACTATTGAAAACTAGGTAGCTATGTCTACAGCATAGGTAGATGTATGTACTATTTCATTACGATATGAAAGAAACTTGGTCCCTAATCTAGAATGTTTTCGTGCCAGGCTCAAAGTACTAGCACAGGTTATGTCAAGGACCTGGTGTCAACCCTGCTATGAAATCAGCAATTGAATCCAAGTATCCTGCCACCTGCAAAGCATAAAGCCACTTATTTTGAGTGGAGAAGCAATTTCATCAAAGCTTCAAAGAAGAAGTCATGTATCAAGTTTCAAGATTTGGGCACCAGTTCACAAGATGATAATTTGGCAAAGCAGCTCAGGGCACTTTGAAGATCTGACAAATCCTTGACAAATATGCAGCTGATAATCATTCACAGCGTACAAAGAGAAATCCTGGAGTTTGAACATGCTGTCAATGTTCTTCAAGATGAAATATGTATGCCAAAGAGAAACTACCTGTTCCAGAATTCCCTTGCCTGTATAGCCCTCTATGACAATGGCTGCTGTCAAACCTAGGACTGCCCATCCACCATTAATTGCTTCAATCTGTTGCTGTCTCTAAATTCCAGAAAACAGCATCAAAATAAGACAGGTTACTGCAATATAGAATGTAAAACAGCATGCATCATCTTCAAATATATATGCAACAAATCTCCTCCTGGATTAGTTAACTTGCAAACTAATACAAGAACAAAAATATGCATATGTTGAGAGTAGCCCCATACTAGTGATGAAAAAGACCTGGAGTGCTGCACGAGCTTGCAGCAGCTTCCACTCTTCTGCAGCCAGTCTTTTGGCTTCCAAAGGATCCACCATAATCACCTCTTTTGTCTGCTTCCTAGACCTTCGGAATGACCCATTTGACTGCCATGATCTCCAATGAGGTCCAAAACTTCACAAAGTGCAAAATCACAATGAAACATATCTAAGATCATGTCTCGGCTTTGACTTAATGTCTAGCATTTGGGTAGGGTACTAGTGCATTGTGGTTTGCATCACATCACGTTTTTAAACAATCTGTACTCAGTGAACTACAGATAGTTAGGGTAAATCACAGGAACACACGGCACCAAAAACTTTGCTTCTAATATTTCAAAACCCTAGCTTCAATAGTTCTGTTAATGACAAATTTCAATAAGGAACAGTTCAGGAAAGTCTCTGTGGCATTGCTGAAACAACAATAAGCTCATGAATTCTATTCAATTATGCTTCCTTCCAACGAAGCTAAACCCTAAAACCCTAGCTTGAATCGCTGTGTTAATAAAAAGTTTCAAGAAGGAACAGTTTCAGGAAAGTCTCTGTGGCACTGCTGAAACAATAATAAGCTTATGAATTCTATTCAATTACGCTTCCTTCCAAAGAAGCCGAGGAGGAGAAACCATAATGTAGTCTAAGGGAAAGAGACATACATTAGTTTCTACAAGTGCACGCACGGCCACATGTTTGAATCTCTTCAAACGCTTGCATTGTCGTCTTAGTTCAGAAACTTGGAATGCCCTGCCAATGCTGCTGCTGCTGCTGCTTGAACCCAATGGACGGATTTCAATAATTTCCATAATAATTTCTCAAATCAGACTTCTCTGCAGAACTATGCTTATTCCTCTCAAATCAAATTAAAAAACAAGAGTTTTGCACCAACAAAAAAACCTGCGATCGATCGAGCGCTCGCGCACGGCCCCGTCTCGCACCCTCTCCTGAGCAGGGGCGGATTTCTTTTTGTTTTCTTTTTTGGCGATATTTCGCCACATGGCGATTTCTGCGGGCGATTTTAGGGTTTTCAGTTTTACTCGCCGAAATTAGGGAAATAAATAATTAAATAAATAAATAAATCGCAAGTCTCGATCCTAACTTGCAGCAGGTAGGTAGCCAAAAATATAGAAGGATGCTAGAATTTTTTTTTACTTTCATATAATGTTATCACCAAATCTGGCTAAAATCTCTTAAGGATGATCGCCACTTCGGCTACATCACAAATTTGGGAAAAAAACACCTTTCCAGTCCGGACTCCCGAGTGACTGGGCGCGAGCGCGTGTCGGTGAAGACTTAAAGTGCCGGTGACGGATGAGCCACGTGGCAGAAAGTACGTTTTAGACTCATTATCCACACGCTTGCCTTATTACTGCCGGTATCAGATGAGCCACGTGGCAGAAAGTTCGTTTAGATTCATTATCCACACGCTTGCCTTATTACTGCCGGTGACAGATGAGCCACGTGGCAGAAAGTACGTTTAGATTCATTATCCACACGCTTGCCTTATTACTGCCGGTAACAGATGAGCCACGTGGCAGAAAGTACGTTTACGTTCACTAGTCTTTTTCCGAATAGGCTAGTTAGTAACCGGCTGCCACAATAACCCCACGCTCGACGGAGCCGGTAAGAATTTTATACCAACTCTGGAATTCTGGCTACTCAGCGTTTTATTTTTATTTTTATTTTCTAAAATTTAAATTAAAAAAAAACTAATATATATATTTGGGGGCGAATTTTCGCACTGGGGCGTCAAAAAAATTCGGAAATTTTTGGAAATTTTGGTTTCTTTTAAGTGTAAACTCAAAAAAAATAAATCATCAAACTTTCAAAACCAGAAAATTAGGAAAAAAAAAAAACAAAAACACAATAGATGCAATGTCAGGAATTTTTTAACAAAAACATTGAGCACCACCAATTGACGAGTATTTTAATTTATTTTTTGGCAATTCCTTTTATGTACCTCATTTGACTCCCTTAAAAATTAAACCAAATTTGGTTATAAACAAAATGTGAAAATAAAAGAAATATAGCATCATTCTCTACTAATACTAATGTGGCTCAATGTGCTCTTCGCACAAATGTGAACTTATTCTCAACTAATTGTATTTGAATTTTTTAATTGAATTTTTAATGACAAATATTACCCAAAATTCAATATTTTATACATGTTAGGTCGAAAAGTTACAAAATCACCTCCAAGAGATCCTTGTAAGGTAAGTCTAAACTAAATGAAACCATCTTTGTGCACCTATACCCATTGAGGGCTTTCCAATATGGTTAAACAAGGAGTTTGTCACATTGTGGATTTGCCATTCACATTAAAAAGTATCTTAAGACAATATCTTGAAAAAATATTTCAAGATATTATAACTCTATAACTAATCTCAAGTTTAAACACAAGCAAAAATATCATCTTTCAAAAATCCTCATATAAAAAATTAAAAAAAAAACCTATTATTATTACCTAGGGGCCAAAATCCCTTAAGCAACTACATGCTATAATGAATCTAAACCCCATTTCCATTAAAAAATTAGTTTTCATTTTTTTTGAATTTTTTTTGAAAATACTGTTCAATATTCAACTACTAGATTGCATTACAAGTTTAACCATTATGAATTTACCTCAATGCACCCCTATCCATGCATTAAGGGATTTCCAAAGATATCACTAAAGAGTGTGGTGGGGAATGCTTGGGGAGGTGATTTTCATTTTATTTGAAACAATGTGCAAAAAAAAAAAACGGTACAACTTATTAAAAAAAGTGACATTTGAAATTAGTTTAAATGTAAATAATATGTTTATAATTCATCATAAAAATATATTCAAAATATACCTAATATTTTTTTAAATATATCTAAAATGTATTCAAAATATGTCATTATTTCATAGCAAATTTTAAAATATCATGTTATTTCAAGTGCTTCCTAAAAATACATAAGTAATGTTGGGGGAATGTTATGGCTCTAAAGATTTGTACTTGACAAACAAATTATCCTCCTTAATAGATGGATAATGTGAGATGTATTGTTGGATCAAATGTGAACGTGACCTTAATGATAGAATCCAATTGTGAAAAAAACTATTATATATTTTTAGTTTATTTTTAATGACAAAATTTAATCAAAATTCAATCCATTTCCCACACCTTAGGTTTTAAATTTATGATATCATCTTCAAGAAACCACAATCATGAAAGGCTTTCCAAAAAAAATAAAATCTTGCCGCAATTTAATTTTTTGATTCTATTGAATTTTCTTTAACAAAATCATCTAATATAAAATAACTTTTACACCATTGGCCTAAACGCTGCAAAACCACCTTGGTGCAACCCTATTCATTGAAGGCTTTCCAATGATACCAAAAGCGTAATAAAAGACACCAGGTTTGGGAGATCTTGACATGGCAAACAAAACAAACAAATAATAATAATATTTACATTAAGGTTTGGGGTTGTAGATTATGTGATTTTCTTGATCACATTATATGACATAATATTCCAATGATGATCATACACTTGTAATAGTGACACAAATCTTTGGTGAACATGAAAATTTGAAAAATTTGTTGAATCTGCCACCGTAGACCATAATGTCCTGGAATGATGGGTCTTGGCCTTCCCCATGTTTCCCCAAGCTCGCTCTAATGGGCTCACTTTCGTGCCTTACCCAACATAATGGGCAGGGGCTTGACAATTCCATAGTACATAACAACCTTGGACAAGTTTTGTAGTGGAAATTGAATGCGCTTTACACGGCGTAATTTCTCACTCCCTCCTGGAGCGGGGGACCTTATTTGCAAGCACCTTATGTGTAAGCAACCTAGGGTAGGGCCTCAAGGTGATCTGAACCGTCAGATCACCTCATTGGTTACAAAGGGGAAGGCACACCGCTATGTGTAAACAAGGGGTGTGAGACACATTGTGGCCTTGCCATTTACATTAAAAAGTATATTAAGGCAAAAGAAGAATTATGGAAACTCAAATATATTTCACCATAGCAAAAAAATATTAATCTTCAAAAAAATCCTCTAAAAGAAACCAAAATCCTTCAAAAGATCTTATAACTCTATTATAACGAATCTCAAGTTTCAACACAAGCCAAAAATATCATCTTTCAAAAATCCTCATATATATATATTAAAAAAAAGACCTATAAATTATTTACCTAGGGGCCAAAATCCCTTAAGCTACTAGATAGCCTACTCTGTAATGAATCTGAACACAATATCCTTTGCTTTCTTGGGTAGGCATGGCCAATAAATACATGGGGGTGGTTTTTTTATAATCTTTTGCCCTTTCTTTCCAGTGCAGAGTTTGTTGGAACAAGTAAGTTTTCTTGTGTTCTTTGCAGCCGGAGAACAACCTCTTTGGTCTCACAAGCGAAAAGTACTCTCCTAAATGAAAATTGCTAAGGAGAATTATTATGCAAACACCATGGAAAACTTTGGGAACAACATTCTACCAATTCACCTCAATTCCTTTTGGTTATCAGCCAATCATCATTTACATTTCTATATTGAGCAATTTTGAAAATGCTGACTATAAAGAATGAAATAGAAAATCTTAAGCACCCTTTTCATGTTGTAGGTACCATTCATTGTTTTTGCCTTCGGAGAGAAAGCTGAAGAGAAAATGCTCCATGGGTCTTTTAAGTAGCACAATAGAGTAGACTTGTCAATGCCGCAGCCATTTGCTTCAGGGACACTTACAGAAGTTTCAGATTAGGTTTGGCCAAATGTGAGAAAATCTCGAAGAGTGTAAGACAACAACAACTATTTTACATTGTTCTTGAGAGATGTCAGCAATCCAACAGGAGTGCCAAGACTTGAATTTTTAACCACTGGGAATTTCCAGCAGCGGGAATTTGGACACATACATGTATTTGCTGGTGTTATTCAAACAGGAGCTATAACTAGCAACAGCTATCTTACAGGCTTTGTCTCAAGTCACAGACAACTATCTTACTTAGCACATTTTATCATACACAAGCTGGCCTTTGCAGGCACCATCCTCACACTGGGATTTTGTATCAAAATCAGCACTCAAGGTTTAATACTACTTTTTCCCTTTCCAGTCCAGCAATTTGTGCAAATTTGTCAGGATTTAAAACTTTAACTATTGCTGGAAAGAGGTATTGTGAAATAGGTGGGTTGCATTTGAGAAACAAATGCAGGGTGGCCTGTCACCACCCCCTCAGGTGAGATTCTTATTAAGGGTCTTCTTCGCAGGGTAAGGTTTGATCTGCTGGTTGATTGGAGGGAATTTAGCCTCTGGTCCTCATGATGGTGATGGTGCCATTGCCTTCAGTGTGAATCTTGGTACAAGCCACAATGGATTTTCCAGAGAGGCCTGACCCTGAAATTAGAGGTTGGGGGGATTTGTCTTCACTAACAGCTGATGGCTGTTGTTGCGGAAGAGGCTTGGGTGGTGGACTGAGAATTCTCTGATTAATGTCATTCAGTGTCACATCCCCTTGGGCACCACTTGGTTTCACAAGTGCAAAAGGATATGCAATGGGTGTGGACACTTTTGCTTTGAACCTACTCAAGGGGCTTGATCTCCGCCCTGCAGCAATGCAATGTGGTCATAGCCACAAACATATAATCCTTTCATCAGCTCATGCTCTCACTCCAGACTGTTCTTCCAAGTCAATATCTGATATGGATGCAGCCAACAAATCCATGCTCTACAGTTACACAGAAAGGAACTGTACCAGCATTGAGAGGCTTGGAAACTGGGGTTACAGGACCCTGCAACACCTCAGCTTCACATGATTGCCAGGATGGCTCCAAGCATTGCTCTGCAACCATAGAAAAATAGGACTGTCATTGTTCAAGGTATGTCTCTCTCCAACAGCAGATCAAAAGATTAAAATGTAACTGCTGGAGATCTGATACAGTGGAGGGCCAATTGGTTGGCTACCTGATACATCAATGACAGGCAATGCTGGCACTGCCACCTTCCTATAACACACAGCACAAGGAATCTTGTCAGCAAAAAGTCAGGTTGTTGCAAATGTCTTTGTAAGGCATGCTTGCCACCACTTTAGAAGAAAGTTGCTCACACTACTAGTCCTCAGTATCATGGAAAACTTGTCTCTGATGCTCTACAAGTGAAACACTGTCCAACAAAGCTTGTTTAAACGTACTTTTCAATAGCAGAGCTGTTGACATCAGTACCCTTGAACTTCATCATCCATTTTTCAGGCAGTTGGTCAGCAGATTTACTTAGAGAGCTGGAAATCTCATCTGCAACAAAGACATTAATTCAACAGACAGTTGCTGAGAGAACTTGGACATGGGCATGAGCAATTTGGCAGGACACTGACAGGGCCAACAGAGGACAAAACAGCAATTCAAAGACAGTGAGGCACCAAATGATGTACCGACCGCTTCTTGTGTGCCAGGGAATATTTGGTGACAGAGGACTTGGGATCAGAAACTCCTCACATCCGTGAATTACAGAGCAAATGCAGTTCTGTTGCAATCCCCACCAAACATACAGTGTCATGGATTTTAATCAAGATTTCCACCAGTGTTACTACAATGCATTGTATGCAATGCATGCCACAGGAAAACATACCATGAAACAACATATGCCCATAGTCATTGAAATCAGGTGCAGAATTTAGCTGTAGTTGGATAAGCATGCTACCTCAAAGTCTGGATTGTTTCCAGGCTCAAAAGGTGCTGACAATGCACCAAGGCAATCATCTTTACCACCTGGAGTGAAGTGCAACATCCGCCGCCTCTTGCAGCGCTCATCATATTGGACAGTATAATCTGAATGGACATCCTCTCCCCATTCTGGAGCATAACAAGAGTGTTGATTGTGAATCCAACCAAACTGAGCATGGCCGTGAGTCTTATAGAAATACTGAATACAGAACTTTTGAAGTAGGATGAAAACAACAATGGGCAAGACAAAATATTCAGATAAGATATAATAATACTAGGTTAAAATCTGCAACATAGCTTGAAGGCATCCTCCTTACACTTTACAAAACTTCAGACACATTGCAAAATGCTTTTTAGACAGAGATCGATTTTGACACATAAATTCTGAAAAATTTGGGGTTTGCATCCAGTGATCACTCCGATTTCAACTAGATCTCATTGCATGCAGAGAGTAGAACTTTCAAAGCACTGGTAGAATAGTACCTTGACTGTTGAGGTAGAAGAAGGCAGGGGCTTCCTCTTGTATTTCATCAATGGGATGAGTTGAAGCAAACAAGGACTGCGATTCTGCTTCACAAGTTTGTGTCAGGTCTTCCCAAAAAGACCTAGATATCACTGCAAATGTCATGGAAAATCATGTGGTAAGAATTCTTTCATGATCCATAGATGTAGGTCCACAGATCCGCCACATGCATAGATGTGCTGAGCTTCATAAATTGAGAGTGGTTGCCAAGGAACATTATGGACTTGGAACTGAAATTCAATTTTGGAAGTACAGACCACATCTGAAATCAGGCCCACAAAAAATTGTCAAATCACAGACCTAGAGGAGACTCGGGGTCGAGCTTGAAACAATCATCTTGCCAGTACCAAGGCTCGATTTTGTCACCGGTAACTGCCATTTGTTGTTATTGTGAAACAAAGGTGATCTGTGATCTCTTCAAATTTCTGATTCAAGATTGAGCTTCTCTTACTGTTTTAGGACCCTTCCTCTGATAGGTTTTACCATGAGAAACAAACAACAGGGACCTTCATGGACTTCTTTGTACAGCTTGTAATGTTGTGGGGCAAGCTGCATCACATTAACAGCACAAGCATAAGAAACTCAGAAAGAGACATGCACTGTACAGAAGATCAGAGATATATGAACACTCATGAAAATAAATTGAATGAAAAGCCTGAACAGATATCTCCATTGTGTAGACCTGTGCAGCCTTCAGACTGCAAGAAATACTAATCGATTGAGAAGATCGGAATTGAGGAACAAAATTTGCAGCCTGTGCAAGTGATCAAAGTTAGTTTCTGTATGTACATTCCTTGATCATGTCAAGGTCAATGAAACATTCTGACCTAGGTTGTGGACCCAAAACCTCTAAAGCTGTGATCAAGAACAATTCTTGAGTCACTCTGGAAGGAGCCCTCCAGGAAGGTCAGCACAAGAACAATCAATCTTGAGAAATCTTGCCAGGCAGTTGGGTCTTTTCAATGGCCCTAGACTCCCCAGGGGGGAAGATTAACCCTGGAGGCATGACCTGGGCTTACTGCAACTATAACATGCTGCAGTAATCACAAGGTACATGTGACATGTAGTTGAAGACAGGATGAGAATGTGCAGGGTGGGTGAGCACAAGAAATCAAACCTCAGAAAAAGGCCAAAGAAATCTAAATTACTACCTGGGCTCCCAGCCCAAAGAATGGCATGTGACTGTATGAAAACATGATCAATCAGAAAGCCAGGAACCATGGGTGGGGGTCAATCACCTTTGTAGAGCAAGCACAGTGTCAGGCCTTGATAAATAGACTCTTGATGGATTGCTAATGCTGGTCACCTCCCCAATTATAGTGATGAAAGGGACAAGTTGCGCTGTTGTAAAGGGTAAGAGCCCGTTCTCCTACCGAAGACTTTGGCCATATTATTGCAATGGTCCAGCACAAGACCCGCAATGAAAAGACTACAGTGGACACAAAGGTCCACAGACTTTACAGGAGAGCTCGATCAAATGCAAATACACTACTGGAGACAGCAACAAAGGTGGACGATGGGGGTGGGGCAAGGTCAAAATTCAAGAGGCTACACGAGGACATTCAAAACTCCAAGAAAGAAAGAAAGAAGAGAACTGGTAGCTGATAGTTTCACAAGATCCTAGACCATAGGGGGGTGGGGCTAAGGCAATTCGGTAGCAACCTGGACAAGGGTGCTCCCAGGGTCCAGTATGAAGAAAAAAGAAATGGCAGAAGTCTTGCTTTCAGGAGTAAGCCGAAGTTCGAGATTGGCTATATAAGTGATGATCATGGGTATTCAAGAAAGACAATGTCGTGCATCAAAACTGAATATTGTCACACTTGAAGCTCGTTGATGGAACCGCGAAGTAGAACACGTGATCTCATGGACCCATAAAGAGATGAAAGAGATGGGGGGAGAGAGAGAGAGAGAGAGAGAGAGAGAGAGAGAGAGAGTACACTACTCATTGGAAAAGGACAATCAAAGAAAACTTCGATGTTGTGATGGAGTCTTGATGGAGCTGGACTTGGGAAGTACCTAACAGAGCGGTGGAAGAGAAAGAGGATGGCAACAAAATTATATAGTCTTCCGCAACAACAACAACATGTTGTCAGTCAGTAGTGGGTCAGGCCAAGACTCATGCAAGAAAGTGAGTGAGTGAGTGAGTGAGTGAGGAGATTCGATCGAAGGCATGGATGAAGGGTGGTGGAGGTTTCGGGAAGGAGGAATTCAAGACCGACGAGGACGGATACGGATTTTGGAAAAACAACCAAATTAGCAATGCCGATGAAAGAAGCTTGGGTCCAAAAGAAAAAGAAAATGGCAAACTTGCTCGCATATTAAGCAAAAAAGCAAAAAAAAAAAGAGAAAAACACTACCTATAACTCAGTTGCAACGACACAAGCATCAAAGGAAGGAAGGAAGGAACGAACGAACGAACGATTCCGTATTGCGAGACTGATCATCGATTCCCAAGCGGAACAATGTATTTAGATAATTAAGAGCAATAGTAGAAGTAGTAGTAGTAGTAGGAGTGAAGAGATTGCAAAAGCCATCCTTACGGATTGCATGATGCTAGGAGCCTTGAAGGAACGAAGGAAGGAAGGAAGGAATTGGTGAGAAGACGGCGGCAGACACGAGACACGAGGTAACAACGAAGTCTCTTGTGCATTACGACGAAATGTGCTAAGTAAGTACCTGTCCCTCTCCCGCTCCCTACATGAATTGGATCACGCACGCCCTTGGAAGAGCGGGAAGTTTGTACGTAGGCGTAGTAGCTCCCCCAAAAGAGAGAGTGAGAGAGAGAGAGAGAGAGAGAGAGAGAGCTCTCCTTTTTAAGTTGACAATTTGGTCTCATTTAGTCAAATTTATTTGAATGTGATTCTCTCGTTCCGCTCAACGATTTCAACCGATGCCATATTAACATACGACACGACGAACTAAGAAAAAAGCGCTTGATACAAATATAAGAAAAAACTGATTTTTAAATTTGAATTAATTAATTAATTTATTTTATTTTTTCAGTTTTGGCTGAGCTTTTAAGATCTTAGACGGTGGAATGGAAAAAAAAAAACAAAAGAAGAAATAACTGTAACAACCAGTGTCAAATGGGATCAAGGCAAGAAAAGCCAAGAAAGCTTGTGGGGACATCCTACCTACCGAATCTCAATTTTTAAAAAAAAAAACACTCAATTTAAATTTAAAAGGTAATTAATCAGGTTAAAGCTAAATACATATCTACAGATATAAAAAATATTGATAAATTAATCAAGAAAGAAAGAAAGAAAGAAATAAATAAATATCCGCTTGAAAGTCCTAATTCTATTTCCCCTTTTGATTGATTGCACGTACACAAGAGGAGGAAAAGAGGGTGGAGAGATTGTGTGTGTGTGTGTGTGTGTGTGTGAGAGAGAGAGAGAGAGAGAGAGAGAGTACAGATTTCAAGTTGAAGAAACGCTTCAGTGGACCACACTCTAATGTCTTTTTTCTGACAAAGAAATCAGTATCGGAGAAATAGGTGTACAAGCGCTACCAATAGTCATAAAGCTACAGGAGGAAGAGAGCATCTCATCTTCACTTGCAGTTTGAAAAACCCACAAAGAGGAGAGGAGAGGAGAGGAGAGGAGAGGAGATGAGACAAACAACACGCTTCTCCCGACTTCTCCATGCCTGTTTACAGCTCAAATTCAAGACAAAAATTGTGAAGCCCCAATTCACCGTAGGCACATTAATGTGGTAATGTACTCGTAAACTAAATTCCCTCCAAACCACCCGCCCGAAGCTGCCGCTGCTGCTGCTGCACACATCATCATACCAGGGCCCTGCCTGAGCGACCTTTCACAAATTCCCCTGAGAGCGGACGAAAGAGAACCTTCTCCTTTTCCTCCTCCTCTGTTCCACTTTGCTTTCCTTTCTCTGTACGTAAAAACCTCTCTTTTTATTTCTCTTTGTATTTTGAGGGATCTCCACCAGCAGAAGATCCCCAGGAAGTTATGCAGAGGGGGAGATCTTGCTATATTTTTATGTTCCCATGTTCCCATGGAAAGATTTTTTGATGGGACAGATCAGGAAAATTCAAAAACACAAGGAGGAAAGGGCGAGATGAGGAAAGTTCAAAAAAACAAGAAGGAAAGATGGATGAAAGAAAAAGAAGAGATTTTCACGTACGTGAAGGTTCCCATACTAGTGTGTTGCTAATTTTGGTGGAAAAAACTTGCAAAATTTTCAATATCCTGAAATTAGAAAAAAAAAAAAAAAAAAACCCTGGTCATAGTGGGTTTTCCAATGGATGGTGAACTAATGGATGCTGGTTCAAATAATCCCAATATGTATTTGTCGGTTGCGGCTTTTCTGGATGCTGGAACTTAGCTTTTTTACAAACAAAGTGATTACAATTCAGTGCTTAATATTTCCAAAATCATGCCTGGTGATATTCTCCCATGATGTTTGGTAGACTAGAGAGTTGTATGCAAATAATGTTGCATTTTCTGTGTAGATATTACATAACAGAAATAATCTCTGATTTTGATTACACCCAAGTTATGAAAAAAAAGCATAATTCCTTGGTCAAGGTATATGGGTATTTTCTGGGTATGAAATCACGTATATCAAAATAAATGTTTCATCTAGACTCGGTATTTCAGATGTTGCTTCTAAGCTAAGTTGATTCCTAGTCATTAAAATTAGAATATAATTCCAGTGGTGATGATGATGATAATTCAAGGCAGGACAACTAGAGTTCTGTAAGTTGTTGTAGATTGGACAATTTTGAATTATAATTTGTTTAGCTCAATCTCAAGTGAAGAGGATGTTTTGGGGACTTTGAGTGTTTAATTTTTTTTTTTTCGACACCACATTTATAACAAGATTTTGAATGTAATTTTCACCAATTTGCATCCCATTTTAAAAATTCAATTCAATCATATCTTAATTCAGTTGTTGAATTGAAATCAATTGAATTCGAATTCCATTCAATGTATTGGAACATTGAATGGAATTTGAACTAGAACAATACAAAGAGGATTGATTGCATGTTAAACATTACTTCATATTATTATGATGCTTTGGTCAAAAATTATTTTTTATCAACGTTATTTGAACATGTCATGTCATTGAGATATGAATATGTGATGTTTAATTAGGCTTCATGTGGATATGTTGACGTTGTTCAAGAAATTGTTAATGAAAGAGCAAATGTCAATACAAAAGGTCAAAATGAAAGTATATATTTTTGCATTTAGCATGTGGGAACAACCGTGATGCTGTCTTTTTGATACCATGCTTCATAAATTTTATAAATGTGCGATTTTTCGCAATTATGTAAATATTATCTAGGAATTATATACACAAAGGGCAAGAAGGAACAAATGTGAAAGCATATTTCATGTTGGTAATGATGAGTAAAATATGTGTTTCAAACACAAAACAAGAATGATGCTTGACATTAAAGATATTAGAATTATGTTTTTGTCACATAGATTGTGATTTTTGATGAAACATTTTTTGTCATAAGTTTTTTATGTTTGGGCATACATATATATATTTCTTCTTCACTTTGATTTGCATTCATTTAAGTTGTTAGACAATAATCAATGTTCACCTCATTATGTGTGCATTATGTGAAAAGAAACAATTGAAAAAGTTAGTGAATAAAAAAAAGAAAAGATGCATTATTCTCCTCAATGTTTTTCTTATTTTTTTTCTTTTTGGCTAAAACATTATCTTGATATGTGTCCTGATCATTTGATTAAGTTTGTGCATCGCATCATCACTATATAGCACAAGCCATATGATATCAACCCATTTATACCTCTACAAGCATGATTTAAGTGAAATTGGTATTCATCTTTCAAAAGAGAGGGAAAAAAGCCTAAACATTTAAAACTTTCGTATTTGTTAAATTATTTAAACAAGATGAAGTTAAAAATAAAACAATTTGAATATGCAATAATATAAAAGAAAATTAATCAAATAATTGCTTAAAGATACATATTTATGAATAAAATTATCTTTGAAATCCATATTTGATGTTTTGTTGTCTCGTAAAATCAATTTTCAACAAAATTGAATAAGGGTTTATCAATGTTTATAAGATGTCATACATGCAAGATTTTGTTTGATGATTGTTACAAGATTGTGTACATACTATGAACAAATAAGTAAAACTAATTTTGTGCATGTCTTGTGACAAAATCTATGGTTATTAACAATAATGACATGTTGAACGATCCAAATTTTGTTATCATAAATATATAGCAAAAATTTTGCATGTTTTTTCTATTGGATAAATATGATCATTTTATGTATTCATGATCAATGAAGTTTGTGATATTTTCATTAGGTGTTTTTGAATATTCATTGATTAAACATTCAATCCAAAACATCATTTATTATATGAGTAGACTACCAATATTGTTTTCATTACAAATGTCATTTCTTGATGATAAATTCTAATAAACTTACAAAATAAGAATTAATGATTTTTTATTATATGAAGTTTAAATATCCTTGCAATTTATGGAAACCCTTAGACCTATTATTGACATTGTAGGTAAGAAAAAAAATGAAAATGGTACCATAAAACAAGCACAACTTGATGAGATCAAATAGTTTGTATGTCTTTTAAAATGCATTTAGTGATCTTTGTCCTTTATGCAAAAATATGACCTTTTGGGAGAGAGTAGTCCATCTTTTTTTATTGCACATGGATGCCATTTTTATATGTACATTTTATTTATTATTATTCTAGTGCCTTTGCATCTTTGACACAAATTATTTGTGTAAATTTTGTAATTTACTTTTTTCAAAGAAATTTTTTTGGTGAAGGAAAATGCATAGATTTATTGGAATATTAAAAATATTCTATTCTTGACATGAAAATTTCAGAATTCATTAACTATTTTACAAACTTGTGTTAATATTGCCTTTGTGCTACACCAATCAAAATTATACAAGCAATTTTGCAAATATTATGTATCTATTAAATCATGTATTATGTATGTACATCCCATGAATATGTTGTAAGGGCAATAACTTTCTTTCAATGTGTGTCATTAATTGAATTAAATGCATGGGAGGATGAATGACTTATTCTCATAAAAACTTTAAAAAAAGGGAAGAGGAACACAGACAAGGTGGTGAAAAAGGAAGAAGAAAAAGATATGATCTAGCTTGTTGACAATACACAAATGCTTGCAAATTGACATGGCCAAGATATTTAAAACAATGAAAGTGGATCATGACAATTTTTTTAGTTATTAAAATTTTCCCATTTTTTATGTAGTTTAAACATGTTCAAAGTTTCACATTTGATTTCAAATTTTACAATATTGAAAGATTTAATATTCTAGTTAATCAATTGCATGTTAACCATACATCAAATGTCTCTCAATTTACTATTATTATATATCACAATATCATAATAGCTTTTGAGGTTCGGCACAAATTATATTATTTTCACTTTTGCCAAATTTTTCAGCAAAAAAAACATTGAATGTTGAAAATTTAATCAAAGAGACTAGATTTGAACCCACAACCAATTCAACAAAGAATTGAAGAATTTCATCATTTTAACCAAAAGCATAACAAGAAACTAATGAAAAGAATATTGTTGTATTTGCTCCTTAAACTAAAAAATTCAAAATTAGAAATTGAAACGTCGAATTAGAATTTTCAAATTATGTTAATTATTCAACCCATTAATGCTGAACTTGAAAAGGTACTACGATAGTCTTGAAAACTTTGAGATTCTTTTGTGCATGTTGACATTCAAAAGTGCATGATTCACATTCAAATGCATTTGTGTCTCACATTTTCATTCAACAATTACACTTTTAAGCTCAATGCCTATTAAATAATACATTATTTATGTTTTAGAAGATGAATTTAAAATTATAATCAAAGTTTTTGATGTACACACCATGATTGCAAATCATTGTAAATATTTTTAATTTCAACATTTTGTTTCATATGAAAGGAGCATGTCTTGGCGTCTTTTAAACCATACTTTATAGCTATGCATTTTTTAATGGATTTGATAATTTTTATTTTTATAATGTTCATAATTCCAACAAGTGGTAACACTAAATTTCACATGATGTACTCCAAATCAAAATTACAAATAAAATATTATTAATATAATTTTTAAAATAAATTATTCACATATTAATAATTAATTTTTTTGGAATTCTCAATTTAATAATGGTTTTAATAAATTAAAAAAATCAAATTGACATTGGAAATGAAATATCCATTGACAAGTTTAAATTATTTTTATGAATGTTGTGTTTATAAAATTAGGAAGCATAATAGGAAAGACATTGGGGGATGTTGCAAAGCTCCCCAAAAATTGCTTTTGACACAACAAGGGATACCCAAAATGATATGATGGGTGTTATTAATGTTGATGGTTTAGTATATGAAAAATAAATTTCGTATTCTAAAATTAATAGAAGTGAAAATGATCTCATGGACAATCTGGATATGATCACCGATTGCTAATGTTTAATAACTAATTATTTTACAAATAATTAATTTAAATAGACTTTGAACACACTAACATTCTATCTTTATGTTAATTGATCGTCACTAGTAGTGTGAAGCAACAGAAAGCCCCAAGTGTATTAAATAAGTGGAATATTAATCAAATGGGTGGAATAGGCACAATTTGTAGCAATTATAGATTACAAAATTAATCTTTGACAAGACATTAGCTCCATTGAAATATGCCAATTGGCTTTTGGGTGAGAGTTAGAGTGCAATCCCCAAAAAAAAAGGTTAAAATTCAATTGACACTCACTAGCCATGATAATGTGAAAACAAGGACCATTTTTGTGGTGTTATTGCAATATCAAGGACTTCTCACATATTTTTTAAGTGTAGGGTAAAGCCCAAGGTCAAGGGGATTACCATAAGAAGAGTGTTGGCTTGTGTGAGCCTGCCTCTAGTTATGCCCTTGAATGAGGGCCTTATTGAACATAAAAGAGCTTTTAAAAATATTTAAACAAATGAAAGTATCCAAGAAATCACAAAGCTAAATTATCTACAAGGCTAAAAGATGGAAGATCCTTGTGGAAAAAAGAAGAGCCTTTATTGAGAAAATGGAAGGGCATGCCATTTCTCGGAGTGAGGTTGAATTTTGCTTTAAGACTTGCCATCCAAATACACTCATAAATTACATAAATCTATAAACACAAAATCGAGCCAAAATGAAAGCACATTTTAGACTTTAAAAAAAAACAAAAACAAAAACAAACCCTGTAAATAAAAATCAAGGATGGGAACCCATTCATTCATCAAAAGTACAAGGCAAATGAGAACAATAAGTAAACACAACCCAAAGAAAAAACAAAAGCAAATAATCACCCAAAGAAAAAAAAAAAGTCAGGTAAAGATCCTATGCAAAGAGGATTCTTTAAAGGAGTTAATAGATCTATAGGTAATGTCTTTAATAATTATATTCTAGATTTGTGGTGGTGGTGGTCGTGGTGGGTTTAGGGTTTAGGGTTTAGGCAAGGTGGTAGAGAGAGAGAGAGAGAGAGAGAGGAGAGAGAGGAATAGGCCTGAATGATTTCCAGTGGTTTTTTTGGATTTGGTACCTTTCAGCACTGTAGATGAAAGACTACAAACTCAAGAGAGGCCACATTGGTACTAGAGAACAAAAAAAACACAGGTAGTACCTTACTTGCTGAGAACCTCTATTATTTTGAGTGCCAGTCCGAAAAAAATCGGTATCACATTGAATGTGCCCAAGCCCCAATACACCGCAATTTTTTTGAAAATTTGGGGGGCAAACCTAGGTTTTATTTATTCGGAGTTTACCCTTCTTCTTCTTCTTCTTCTTCCTCTTCTCTTCTTCAATGTACTACTCTAGCACCCACACTTATTATTAACCGTATTTTATTTTATTTTATCGGCCTTGCCTACCAAGACAAGGATATATTGTGTTTAGATTCATTATTAGAGTATAGTAGCTTAATGGATTTTGGCCCCCTACTAGGTAATAATAATAATAGGTCTATTTCCATATGAGGATTTTTGAAAGATGATGATATTTTGGCTGGTGTTGAAACTTGTGATTCGTTATAGAGTTATAATATCTTGAATGATTTTGGTTTCTTCTCGACGATTTTTTTTGAAGATTAGGTTTTTTTTTTTGCACGGTGAAATATTTGAGTTTCCTTAATTCTTCTTTGGCCTTAAGATACGGTCTTGATGTAATTGGCAAGGCCACAGTGTGATACACCCCCTTGTTTTATTTCATTTCATTTTATTTTATTTTATTTTCAAATTTGTGAGGTGGGTACTAGGTGGGTTGGCAAATCATCCACCAGAGGATTTAGCCAAAAAAATAAACTACAAGTCAGAGACAAGGGAAGTAGAAAAAGTTTAGGAATCATGCTACATTTAAAGGGCATGCTACATACAGCAGAATATCTAAATATGGCGATTTCAAAAAACAATTTCCAGGCGAAAGTGAGCCTTTTTTTTTTAACCTTCCTGAACAACCTTTGTACTATTTACCCTTATGGTAAATTGGGAATTGTCGGTGGAAAGTAATAAAAGGTGAAATTGGCATGCCAAGAAAATCCAACAGTCCCAAAGATGACTGCTTCATCCGGTTCAGCTGACCGGTTTCTTGAGTTGACTCTTTGAACGTGCGTTCCAGTTGTCATCCATGAAGCTATCAACTTCTTCATCCATCCCTAATCCCCCCCCCCCCCAACCCTGCCAACTAGAACTGAGAGAGAGTAGGTGAGTTTGCAGACAGTTCACTGTCCTCTCAAATTACTCATTTAAATTACTTTAAGTTAATTATTCAAATTACTTATTGGAAAATTTTAAGTGGATATAGTCATTAGTAATGCAGCACAATTACCTTAAAATAATAATTTAATGTGGTATGTAAAGCTCAGGGCCATGGGCATTATTGGATTATGGTGAAGCCCATGGCTCCGGGCTTTTACCATACACAAAACCTTTGTAACCGATCTTCCTTTTTTTTTTCCCCTCCTTTGCTAGGTTGCAAAAAAATTCCCCAAAAAGTCAAGAACTCATGTTCCCATTAGTTGTCAACAATTTGTTTTTTTGTAAATTAAAAAAAAAAAAAAACTCTGAACAAGAAAATTGGTTGGTTGAAAGAAGGCTCACCAACTCTTGTAGAAAGGCTCCAAAATAGGTCTTTTGCAGGTTTGCCAAGATCCGTGAGTCATAGAACATCCCAACACAACACGAGACATCAACGTTGAAGACATCCTTCATTAAAATAGTTTTGCAATATAAGTTTTCGGGTTTGTGAGATGTGTCATTTACGTTCAAGGCACTTCTTGTCTAGGCTATGAGTGTGCTAGGAACGATGTTAAGAACAACAATAGCTCCAAGAAGCACACCATTAGATGTTCAAAACATTTTTTTCAATTTTTTTTTTCCTATGGGTGCCAGGAAGGGCACTGAGTAATGATAGGGGGTGTTGAGAAGGATGCTAGGGGATGCTAAAAAGGAAAAGGAAATTTTTTAATTATTTTCATTACTAGGGATGTTGGCAAGGATGTCGGACATGCTTGAAAGAGATAAGTTTGAACCTTTGCCCATGCCTAAATAATAACTATAATTTTTTTTTGAAATGTGAAAAAAAAAAAAAAAAAAAAAAAACCTTGGAGTTGCTAGGGATGCCAAGAAGGACTCTAATGCCAAACCCTTTGGTGCAACCCTGGTCTTTTTGAGATGCTGGAGCTGGTGTCACATTGATTTCCCAAAAGAGTCAAATCTCTTACAATGTGTAAGAGACGACACCAGACTGATGGAGATCTTTGGAAATTGTAGTAGGAGTCCCAGAATTGCAGGAGAGGAGGCAACCTTTTAATACAATGCAAACAAAATTTTGCAGTTTCTGTGCAGACGTATAAATTAACTTATAGAGTTATGACATGTACTCTTTGAGCAAATTCTCCCAACTCTCTGGTATTTCAGCTATTATGAATACCAGATTTCCCAAGTAAGTAATGTGTGAAGGTGGAAAAGGACAAGCTGATAAACTTTGTACCTACTCACTAGCAATTGTGACACTTGCCACATGAATTGCTAGATTTTCAAATTTCTTTGAAATTGACCAAGGAAGAGTCAAGGTGACATCTCCAAGTGTCACTATGTGTATATATTGTTTTAAATCCTGAATTTGGTAATTAGCATTTAAAAACTCCTATGTAAGGCAGCCCTAGGTTGTTGCACCAAAACAACCAAAGAGTTTCAATTGAATTTGAAAATTGGGAAAGACTTAATATCATAGTACATTTGGCCAATTTTTTGACATTAATTAATTTTTTTGTGAAAAATTTCAATTTTTTTGATAAATACCCAGTAACTATGTCAAAAGTCCTAGAAAAATAGACGTATTTTGTTTTTACATTGTGTTTTTATATCAATTCAATGGGTCTTGTTTACTACAAAGAAATCGAGCAACTGTGTAGTGGGTGCATAGGAGAAAATAAGCAACTAGATGAGACAGAATAATAATGACTCTTCCACTCTTCTAAAACTAGACTACTCAACCCTTTTAAAAGTTCATGAAAGTACACTTAATTAATAATTGTCAGTTTCTAATTAATTAATACTCAACATCTATTGATTTGCATACTAAACCTCAACTTGTGGAATATAAAAAATAAATAAAAAAAGAATATCAAATTGAGTTTTGAATATTTATTAAATATAGGACATATTCCCTCACCCAAGCATTCCCCAGTACTCACTCCCTCAACCAAAGTTGTACAACCTTGCAAATACCATGGTAATTTCTAATTATGAAAGTGAATGTTTTTGGGTGCTATATATAAATAACCTACTCACCGCTTTGGGTTTGTTTCCATGTTTAAAATGGCAAACTAGAAGGTAGATCACAACAGGTGTGTACCTACTACATCAGCCTTATCTCAAGAACCCTTGGACCACCAAGGCAACGACAATCTTAATGTAACAAGGGGTGTGTCACACTATGGCCTTGCCATTTACATTAAAAAGGATCTTAAGGCAAAAGAAGCATTATCGAAACTAAAATATTTCACCATGCAAAAATATAATCTTCAAAAAATCCTCTAAAAGAAACCAAAATCCTTCCAGATATTATAGCTTTATAACTAATCTCAAGTTTCAACACAAGACAAAATATCATCTTTCAAAAATCCTCATCTAAAAAAAGACCTATTACATAGGGGCCAAAATCCACTAAGCTACTATACTCTGTAATGAATCTAAATGCAATATCCTGGCCTTGGTAGGCAAGGCAAAATTAATTATGGGACCACCCATGACATGATCATAGAGGTCCAAGGTCACCTAGATACTCCATTGAACCCATATCTTTCTTGTGCCCCATCCCAGTTCAAATTTTGCTAAATTTAAGATGTGGAATGTTGCATTTGTTGGATGAAGTAGAAGTGCTAAATTAAACTAATTAATGTCATGCCAAAAGAGTCAGCAAACCTTTTTTTTTTTTTTTTGGTTTCCCCCTTGCCTTCCTTATTGTTGTCATTAAATCTTCTTTGAGATTCAAAGTTTGTTTCCATCATGCAAGGTATGTATACTATTAGTTAGGTTAGGACAAAATGACCACTAAGGTGAGGTGATACTAGATGGGTAGCTTAGCTGGGGGGTTGCACATTATAGGGCACAGTGCAGGATTCCTTTTAAGGACTTTTTGTGATGTAGCCAAAGTGATGATTATCCAGAATATGCTTTAGCCAAATCTGGCTACAGACTACATGTGAAAGTAGAAAAAATTCAGAATGCTCTCTGTATTCTTGGCTACCTACTGGAACTTATAACAGAAATCTGGAGATTTGGAAAAATTTCTTCAAATATTTTGTGTAGATTGAAATCATAGCCAAAATTTTAGATCAAAATTTAAAATGCTAAAATCATGTGCCTTTTGAGATTTTCAAAAACCGTAATAATTCGACCCAAAGTCAAAGAAAAATCACCAGATTTCTATACATGGTTCAAGTAGATAGCCTAAAATACACAAGGATGTTTTACTTTGATACTTAGCTTGCAGACAAATCTGGCTATTAAATCTTCTTCCTGTGAATCATTGCCACTTTGGCTACAACACAAACTTGACCCAAAAAATCACTTGTGCATGAGCATGGGGATGTATGAAGGTAAGGGCTAGGTTTTGTTGCCTCATTGATGGAAGTGGGCCACAATGGTCCAAGTCCTCGGGGGATGGAGAAATAGGTGTACAACAATCAATTGTAAACAAGCAGCTCATCATGTAATGTACTAATGTCTCTGGGCCCCCTTCCCCCCCCCAGGTTCAAATCAAATCATGAAACATGGTTCTATAATTGGAATACCATAGCTTAGGGTCAGTTTCCACATTGACAAACTGAATTTTTTATTTTTTTTCAAAAAACGAAATTGTTCTGTAATTTTGAAATTATATATTTTTCCAACCTCTACTATAATATTGTGATATAAGTAGTGAATTTATCCAGAGTGTAGCCTATGAAAATAATGATGATTTTTCACCATGGTATTTCAACCTGATATTTTCACAAAATTTCATTTCACTATTTTTGAGGATTATTTAATGACGAAACTAACCTCAAGGGAAGGTAGACTAAAAGTTTAGAAGGAAACTTGTGCCTCAGTTCATTGGGCTTTGAGGAAAATTGAGTTTCCCACTGACCCAAAACTCCATGCAATCAGCAGCGATTACACCATGTAATAACCACAAGCCCGCATGTAGAGTGGGAGATTATGTTTTGTAATCTCCCACCATGCCAGCGGAAGAGCCCAGTATGATGCTATTATACAGGCAGGTTCTGTGCATGGACATTTTGCAAAAAGAAATCCCCACCAGCAAGGTTACAAGGCCCTAAATGCACAATTACTCAAATTAAATGCTTTTCCCCTTCTACTACTAGTTCACGAAAATGGCCCCTACCTATGTATGTACCAATAAATTATGAATTTTGATTAGTTTACATTTGAATGAAGGTGAATACCATCAACCTATCTTTGTTGTTGATTAATTTAGCTAAAGTTGATTAATTTATGTCTAACCGAGTTAGATCAAGTTAAGCTTTATTGTTACCTTTGGAGTGTGAGGTTTCTAGAGAGAGGCTCATACCATGGCAGTAACTAGTGGGGCCTGTGCCGTTGGCCCAAGAGTTACCACATCCGCAACCGATTTTTCCTTCCAAAACTTCGATTTTTGGAATTTATTTGAATTTTCAGTGGCAGAAATCACTTAAAAGTCAATATCTCTACCGCCTTCTGAATCCAAATCTTACCAAATAAATTCGATTAAATTCTGCTCATCAAGATCTTTCCAACAACACCAAAGGCACATTCCAATTCCTCCGAAATTTTCAGCTACAATTTAATTTAATTTTCAGTGAAGAAATCATTCAATGTTCAAATCATTCAATATTCAAGAACTTTTGCACCACAAGTCCAAACAGCATAGAACCAAAGCCCATGCAGCCCTCCTTGGTGAGAGATTTCCAAAGACACCAAGAACACAATCTGAAGCATCTGAGTTTGGTGGATCTCATAACTCCAAAAAAACTACCTTCCTTCATAGATAGATTGGAGATTGATCATGTTGGACAAGAACAACACAAAATGAAGGAACAAAAAGCAAAGCAATCACTCATTAAGGTTCCATCCAGACTTTTGTTTGGGGGGTGCGGGGTGGGGGGCGCGGTTCCAAATTTTTGGCTTCAATTTTCTGTGGAGACATTCATTCATTCATTCCAGTGGTGGCAAATTGCATGCCAGTTTCATACAAAGGGACTCAAGTGCATGGAAAATGTTGGTAAAGCATTAATGGACACTATTCATTGTACATTGAAAGCAAACTTTAAAGACATGCTCCAATTATTTTATTATAATTGGAGAGCACGTTATACTCATGAAATATTCCTCTTACAAAAGAGGAGGGATCTTACACCTACATCTCAAAGAGTAGGAGGGAAATAGGTGTAAGATCCCTTCCACTCTTAAGCAGTAGGTGTAAGAACTTTCCCCCCTCCTATACCTCGTGATTTATGTATGTTTACATTTACAATAATGTTCATCTTGTGCTTTAAGACGGGTCCAGCCCCATGAGCGGGGAATATTCCCAAAATGAGGGGTCGGACTTGACTTTCGCCTTGTCCTAGGCCCTGATTTTTTTGGAAACCACCCGTCCCTTGGGCTTTACCCTATACTTTGCATACCTTGTACATGTCTCCAGGGAACAGAACCTGGGACTAGTTAGGGTTTCATCCAAAAGAGAGTCAAAAACTTAGTTTCATTCATCAATGGGCTAGTGGGGGGGGGTCTTGATGCCTCACCCCAGCCCAGCTAAAAAGGCTAGTGAGTAGTTGTGACACTTTGATTTTGGGTACCTGGCCAAAATAGGCTAATTGGTAGGTTAGTCTTTCCTTGGACTTGTCATAAATAAAGGAGAATTTTAAATTCACACCTTTTTTGGTTAAATTCACACCCTTTCTTCACGCGTTTCTTGGCACGTCCCATTATATGCAGATTAAATTTGAGTGTGTCTGCCCCACACCCTTGATGTCTAGATGAAAAGTTATCAATAAAATTGTGATATATTTGGAAAAAATTGTATAATATAAATTCCTAAGTCAAATGTACTACTACTCAAATAATAATAATAATATTTTTTGTGCATAATTTTAGGATGGAGTTTGAAAGGTGAAGAAGAAGAAGAAAAAGGGGCACATGAATTTATGTAATGACAAATGGACAGAGAGAAGATCAACTGTCAATAAAGAATTGGACAGAAGAAATAGGTAGTATACAATCCCAGAAGCTAAAACACAGCTCCTCATCAAGCTCTGTCCATCCAGCGCACTGTCAGAACAATTGGGAGAGACATTGGCCAGAACGTGGAAGTAAGAGAGAGAGAGAGAGAGAGAACTCTTAGAGGAAAGGAGAGGAGAAGGAGAAGGGAAGGGAAAGGAAGGGGTGCAGTAGGCAGACATTCTGCAGGAGCTTCCCTCACACTTTCGTGCACATGATCTTGATATGTCTGGAATAATTTAGGACTAAAAGTTTGGGCAAATCAAGCAACGTGCTGACGCATGGAAGTTTGTATTTTTAGTGAAGAAGGGGGCGGGGGAGGGGGGTTTGCAAGCGCTCTGTCTGTCTTCACATGAGAACTCAATTAAGAGGGGGCACTGTATTTATGTTTGGGAGTATGTGCAATAATCAGTCAAAGGGGGGTTGGCTGCAAGTGGTATTAAATGTTCCACTACTTTGGTAGTGGGCAAAACCGGAGGAGTCATCTGTTTTGGGTGCGTTTGTCCTGACTCTATTTGCATGAATCTTGGGAAAGGGCCTATCACCCGTGAGTGAGTGCAGCAGGCCCAGATCCGCTTCAAAATCCATCAACCAAACGCGAGCCAGAGCTGGAGCGAGATCTCTTCTGCTCATCTTAACCCATAAAACGTCAGGGCGGCCCAATTTGATGCAATGCATGCTGGCTAGCTGGCTGGCTGGAGGCTGCACCTGGATGGAGAGATGAGCGGTTATTTTTGCATGTGTACTTTACATGGCTGGTTCTTTTCTTTTCTTTTCTTCTTGTTTTTGGGTTGTGGCAACTCGAGTCAGCTGGAGCTCCTCTCAGCTCTGGGTTCTTCTTCCCTCCCATACAAACAACAGTCCAGTCCCCCCAATTGTTTCACCTAGGAAGCTGGGAAACCACAACAGCAATCACATGGCAGATTAAGAGATCTATCTGGAAGCTAATCTACGAGGCCTCCAACAGTTCTTTTTAGTACTCATTCCTTTAATGCAAACTGAGCCGCGCTTCAGCTTAGGTTTGTGAGAACCATACGGCACTTCTAGCACTCAGGAGGGATCGGCAGACCAGTACTGGCTAACCCAAGTGGGGCCTTTTGAGCTAGAGCCTATAGCATGATGCCTAATTCTCCTAAAAGCCTATTCCTAAGGGCTTTACATGGCCTAAAAACTGCCATGGTTTCTTTTTTAAAAAAATTCCAGTAATATGTAGAGGGCATTTATTGGATACTCACTAGGCATCACACTGAAAAAAAAAGTTAAAAAACACTATTGTTGTTGATTGGCTTTTCTTGCTATTGTCAGCTCCTCCTGTTGTTGCTATCTATTGTTTAATTCCTCTTTTTGTTGGTACTTGTTAGTTTAGTATTTCCCCCAAAGTTTGGGAACAAGGAACTTAGATCCACCATTGAGTTATTTTTTCAACTATGAATTTCATACTATGTTTGTAATTTTGTGTTTTTTTATAATAATGTTTATCTTTTCATTTACTCTAGTGAAACATTTTTTTATTTTTCAAATTCAATCTTTGTTTGTTATTATACTTATTAAACTTTTAATCAGGAAATATACATATTATTTGTAAGATTCATTTCTTTTTTTTGCATTGCATTACATTTCATTTTGCATATTCATTGTTTACATGAAAAGAGGAGGGTTAAATGAATTATTTTGATCTTGTGAATGTTGTTAAATGATTTCAATTGTATTGTAAGCTTTAAATAGTTAAATCAATTTGCAACTAAAAAATTAAAACCACAATTTGGTAGAATAATCTTTTGTTTTGATTTTCCACTATTGTTGAATAACATTCTCGAAAAATTGTTGAAAAATGGATTAGTCAAGTGAAAATGAAAACATATTATGTAATTTTTCTCAATGATTTTCCTGTGGAAAAAATGTTAGTGGTCAAGCTTTCTACTAACAAATTTAACAAAATTGTTAGATGAATATGGATTGAGGAAAAAAATAATTATTCAAATAAAAGATGAGTCAAATTTGAATGCTATGACAATTGTTCTAAAGATTGTTGTGAGTTGTGAATATTTGACTTTGGAGGAGAGCTTTCAAAGTTTTTACTTTTCCCATGGTTTCTCCAAAGCTTGTCAACATGCAACAATAGATGAGAAAGTGTGATAATACAAAATATCAAGTTTGTTTATATTCAAATATTTAATCAAATTTGCATAAATGTATAACTTGGCTTTAAAAGTTTGGAAGGGAAAAGTAAGATAAATGCAAAATTATGTACTTTTGAATATTTTAAAATGAACATTATTTTCAATAGTCCATATCATAATCATTTATTAATGAATTTTATTTATTTTTCCTTTTAACACGTATGTTTAAAATTAAATAATTGGGCTTTTATTCACGTAAATTTTATTAGTTCATTAACCATCTTTATCTCCCACTTATGCAATGATATCATAGTAAATTACAATTTCAACACTATCAAATGGACTTTTTATGGACTATTTATATGTCAAAATTGGTCCACCTTATCTTGCATAATCTCAAATTAATTTTACGTTTCTATTTGAACTACAGATTGAAAAATATAAACATTCAATGTTTTTTTTTCCGATGAGTTTGCTTCTAAAGGTTTATGTTTGAAAAAGCTTTGAAGTTTCAAAATGTTATAAACCTTTGTTACAATAGACAAAATCAGTGGAAAAGTGTTTCCTCTTTATAAATGGCACAATTTTCAAATAATTGTTGATTTTTTTTTCCTTCCTTCTAAGTGCTTGTGTTTTAAATTAATTTTGAGGCCATTGATTGCATTTTATAATAACAATGTGTTTGAAATTGAAGGAAAAAGCTGAAATCCCACCAACCTTAGTTAATTTGATAAATGATGATTATGGGGTTGGTCTTGAATTGTCTTTGGTAACCTCTAACATGAAAAATGAGGTTTCAAAAGTGTAGGAGTCTTTCACATCTTTTTAAAATAAATATAATGCCAAAAAAAGTCATAGCATGTTTTTGATGTTAAACTTTAGGTTTAAAAAGCCTTTGCTTCATATTGTCTTATATTAATTATGATGGTGTGACTATTGTTCACGAATATGACAAGAAATGCTTCTATACCATCCTTATCAAATGCCATAATCATTTACATCATTTGTTAGAATTTGAAGTTGGTTATGCAAATCCAATGGTTGAAAAACATTGTGGGTTGGACATTTTTTAACAAACCAACAACACCAATGAACTATTGAAAGAGCTTGTAAGTAGAGAGCTATAGATTTTCAAAGAATACCAAATGGACATCAAGAATATCAAATGTTCTCTTTAGCGATGAGAGAAACATGAATCCATGTTTCGCACCAATAGGTTTTGGCTTCCCAAATATTAAGCATTGTAAGATCTCAAATTGAGATAGAGAGGCCCTTTTCTTTAATCACCATATTAACAAATTTAACAAGATGTTGTTTATAAACATCCAATTAGAACAATTTAAAAATTCTTTGAACAAGATGAAGTCATGAATATGAAATTATGGAAGGAAAAAAAAATCTTATATTTTCTTTTCACTTTTTTTTAAAAAAAATCATTTTTTGGTAATTAAAAAAAATCCTCTTGCTGAAAAGAATTGAACTTTTGACAACTGACTTGTGAGAATTGCCTTTGAGAATCAAATGGTCTTAATTTGTGAAAACCGGCACTCAGAGAATTGATTGAGTTTTTTTTCAAAAGTCTGATACCCTAATCGATTCTCTTTCATGGATAATGTTTTTTTAATGACAAATTCAGTTCTTAAAATGTTATGCAAGAATAAAAACCCATGGTTCTCACTAAAAAGTGAGAACCACCCAAAACTGGTTTTTATTTTTTACATGGCCATATTTAACCGAGGGTTAATTTGGAGTGGGTTTAGTCACCTACCTACTAATAGCTCACAATTTGTTTTTTGATTGGTAGGTAGGTAGTAGAAAAAAGCAAGTGAGTTAACCACCATGGTTAGCTAGGGTACTGGAACCCAACAGAAAACTGTTTCCTAAGCATTTATCATCCATCATCCTTCATGGTGAAATGGTTGGTGCTGATTCACTAGGGTTAGGACTCAGCATAATGTCATCTACCTGGACCTTTCCATTGTAGCTTAGAGGAAAACTTATAGTCTTTTTTCCAGGTGAACTATTCAATCAAAATTCAAAATATGGACATAAGTTGTTATAGCATTCAATAGACTTCAGATTTTTGTCTTATGGATGTGAAAATTTGCAAAGCATCATCCAACAACCACTATGAAACCTTCTTATGGAAAACCTCATGTGAAATATAACAAGGGGTGTGTCACATTGCGGCCTTGCCATTTATGTTAAAACATATCTTAAGGGTTTAGGGTTTAGGGGTTTAGGGTTTAGGGTTAATAATTGTGGAAACTCAAATATTTCCCCATGCAAAAATATAATCTTCAAAAAAACCCTATAAAAAAACCCAAAATCCTTCAAGATATTATAACTCTATAACTAATCTCAAGTTTAAACACAAGCCAAAATATCATCTTTCAAAAATCCTCATATAAAAATAGACCTATTACCTAGGAGCCAAAGTTTCTTAAGCTACCATACTCTAAAATGAATCCAAACAAAACATCATTGCCTTGGTAGGCAAGGCCAATAAATTAAGTATTACATAGGGCAACACCAAAAAAACATGACCAAAAAGGAGGTTAAGATTGTTAACAATAAATGGGCAAGACCAAGCCTAATGCAAACTCGTTTATTGTATTTTTAGAATGTTTTTATTTGTAGATTCAAAACTTAAATACTTTTAATTTGAAACCGTTTGAACATATTGTATTGTACTTTACAATGGCTCCCCCTATCTCAAGCACACACATATTCACTTTTACACAAATATACTAACCCAATTCAAAGGGAATTTTGTCAATCATGTTTTGAGAACTGGATGCAATTAACAAGTTGCATCAATCCATCACAAAATGAGTGAAAGTTGACATGGTACCCATGGGTTGTATAACCTTTGATGATGCCCACAAATTCACTCAAGGAGGAAGGAAAAATAAAAAAAGATGATTTTTCCAATTAAGTGTAATTATATGGTTTCCATTTTCAAGAATATTGGATTCTCCTAAAAGTGCACACATCTTTATGGTTACATAAGGGGGAGTGTGATTAGCTATTCTTCTCTAGGAGGTTTAGTCCAGGTGTTGGTTCTAGTTATCCACCTATTTGTTCCCTCAATTCTAGTATATATATATATATATAATCAATGATAATATCCTTTAAGGATATCAAAAAATAATATTCTAATGCCAAATTTCAATTCAATTGAATATCCATAGTCATTAATATTGTCGAATAATATCTTAGCATTTCGGATAACAAGATAAAATAATTTGTTTTCAAAAATAATTTCAAATAAAGTTACAAGTCCAAAAGTTCATTTCGCTCAAATTGATCTTCATATTGCTCTAATTCTTCTTCTAAGAGCATAGCCTCAATCAACTCTATCAAACTAAAAGGTGAATTACAAGCCACCTTGGGATCACTAGGCCAAATTTTACTAACAAAATTTGTCTTATCTAAATTAATCTTATTATCTTATTGCAAGCAACATCTTGAATTTGTAAGAATTCCAACCAATGAAAAATTCTCTTAGCTTTTATTTGAAAACTAACAATGTCAAGAATCTAATGAACAAGAAATTGCATAGTTGAAAACAAAGACATGTTTTGCCCACCACTCTAACTTTTTCCATCATTGTTTCAATATTTTCAAATGCTTTCAATTACATATTAATCATCTACAATAATTATTCACACATTTACATTTTGGCATATTATATCATGACACAAAAAATGAGTATTTTTGGTCAGTATGAAAATGGAATTACAATTGTGCTACCTTCTATAATCAATTGTAATCTATCACATCATTTTAGCAAGTGTTCACAAGTCTACTTTTTAAACAATCTAAAAACAATCACCTAAAGTGGTAGGGTTTTAGGGTCAAGTGTTATCATGTTCGTACCTCCCACCCATATATATATTCCAATTGGGTAAGTAAATTGGTAAAGGAGTTAACTAGCCCAACATAAGTAATAAACTTAGTGATCACCTTACTTTTAAACGATCCAAGGTTCAAATCATCCTTAATATCATGATTTATAAAAAAGGAAATTTAAGGAACTGAACCTATAATTAGAGGTGTTTCATGGTGTGTATTTAGGTTCTATAGCTTTTCATTATTATTTGGATGATGTTTTGATATTGTGCAAGGTTACACTTAGGACTGATGAATGGTTTTTTGATATTATTTGGATGATGTTTTAATGTTGTGCAACATTGCAAATATATTGTCAGATAATGTGTGTTCTTGTATTTTACTCATGCAAAAATTTAACTAATCACAAGAAGATTGGAACATTGTTATTTCATTATTATCTTATGATGTGTTATAACATCAATACATAATAATATCAAAGCTAGCAAACTTAGGCACATAAAGACATGCACAAAAATTCATAATCAAACATTCTTGCAATTCCAAGCCCAAAACAATGAACACATAATGGAAAACACAAACTTTAGTCACCTTTCCCTTTATGTAATTTTTATGTGTTTTGGAAACTTATAATGTGAAAGATGAGATTCCAAAAACCACATTGAACAATAAATCCCCCAAAATAAACAAATAGTCATACAACAAGCATATGAATAGTTTGCACACTTGTTACAATTATTGTCGAAGACATTTACTTAGGCATTAATATGTGTGGAAGGTGACATGGTACACAATTACACATGGTTTGTCTTGCACACTTGACTATCTTCATCTTGTCTAGTAATTGAACTCCATAAGATAAAACTTTCAAAGCACCTAAAATGACACAAGTAGTAACATGTCGCAACCCTAACTTGGCCAAGTGTGGGGGTGAAGCCCAACACTTGGAGAAGTTGGGGATTTGGAGTCCTCTGGGACTCCCAAATGTTCAGAGCTCAACAGCAAGGGGAAAAACACCTTGCATTGAGGTGTTCTTGGTGTCGTTGAAAAGGTCTTGAAACTTAGATATCGAAAATGCCCTCGCATTCTCAATTTGGACATTTGTAGCCCAAGTTATGGGCAAAAGAAGGGCCAGGAGTCAAACTGGCAGTTTGACTCCCGACCACTAAAAGTCAAGAATCAACCAGCTCCCAATGTTCGATTAAGAAGTGCAATACGGCGTTGAAAAGATCTCGACAAGGGCTACAACTTCGTTTTAGACCTTGTTGCGATCAGAGGTCAGGGCAAGGAGATATGACCTTTCAAAGTCCTAAGAGTCCGAAACCGGAACACTTGGGTAGATTTCGAAACTCGTACTTGGGAGTCCCAGGAAAAAGAGCCATTTGGATGTAGCCTCAGCGGGGCGTCGCAGAGTATACTATATGGGGGATGGTGGTGGCATCCCCCGAGTCCAGGCCGTGGTGAGTCTTGTGGTCCGAAGTGCCCGTGGCTTGTCCCAACACGAAAGGGTGTCCCGGAAAGTGATCTAACCACTTGGGTGGTTTGTTTTGATGCAGATTCAAGCTTGATCACCTAATACCTGTTCCTAGTCTAATCCCTGGGCTCCCAACTCGACCTTCTACTCCTTTTTTAGAATTGGAAGCCGGGAGCGTGCCTCCAAGTCTCAACTTCCGCAACTTGACTTTGTGAAACCCTCAAGTTGGTTTCACCCCGTGACTTGGGGGCGCGCCATAATATGTCAAATTTGATACGTTGGGTGTTCTTTGTTACAATTAAACATAATCCACATGTTCAAACTAGGAAACTTCAAGGGTCAATATCCAACTTCACCATTGAAGGTGATTTGGAAGGAAAAAAAATGATGTTCACAAAAGTTTCAAGAATTTCAATGAAGGAAACAAGTCACAAAAGTATGGAAAAGTTTCTTAGGATGTGGAACTCAAATAGTGGAGCACTAACATTATTAATCACATAGATCCATCACAATGAAAAACTGACCAATTTAAAAAGTGTTTATTAACACACCTCTTGGGAGTTCATTTTGACATTTCACAAATTTGCAAATGTGTGGTGACTACCATACTACCAAGAATGTCATTGCAAAAGTCAATGGGAAATAAACATTTTTTGAAACCAAATTAGATTCTAACATTTTTAAGAAAACATCCAAATTAAAGGTGTTCAAGAATTCATTCTTGGAATTGCATCAAAGGTTCCATCAAAACATAAAAATATCATACCTAAAAACTTTCAAGACCAGAAACCATAAAATTGTAATGCAAACCTCATTTAAATTTTTTTTTAACAATAAATATTCAACTAACCAATTTGAAGGTTTGAATACTTTTTGTAAAACTATTCAATGTGTAATAAGAATTCCAAGATGCACCTTTATAGATTGAAATACTTTTCATGACAACTTTCATGTTCAATGATTCTAATCCTTTGTTACTATTTTGGTCTTTTTCAATTATGAAACCATTCACAATCAATGTTTCATGTGCTTTGCATATATGCTATATTATAAAAAACTATAATTCCACTATTGGTATGAATGTTTTCAACTTAAAGTTACACAAAGTTTTAATACAAAAGTTTTAATTTAATTATGAATTATGAGGAATTTTACTCTATAGTTTTGGAATAAGATATGTAGGTGCATTCACCTAATTAACATTTATTCCACTATGCATTTCCTAGTGTTGATTTGAGAGAAAATTGAATAAGGGTAGTAGAATTGAACTCACAATTGATGAAAATACATATTCAAGGGCTAGAGTACAACTTACTAATAATGCCCTCTCCCCAAACAACAAACATCAAAAACATCATATCAATATTGTCCTTTCACATGTTCAAAAAAGAAGTTGAATTAGGTATTCTTTATACGTCAATCTTTGCCACTACATTTCACAAAATGGTTATCTCATCATTCACATCCATATACTCAAATCAAAACTTAGTAAAAGGACATTTGTGATGTTAAATATAACATAAAAGTCAACCACCTTTAAAAAATAAAACTAGTAACAAGACCAATGACCCCTACAACCTACAATAATAAAGAGTAAAATACACAAGGGCTAGGCCATGATATCAATATTATTCTTATTTAATTGTTTAGTTATAACTACATTGATGAAGATTACATTATTTCATTCATATACTTCTAGAGCTTTAACTTCAAGCCTTTTAGCTTACTTCTAAAATATTAGAGTATTTCCTATAGATGTGTTTGAAAATGACCTATTTATCACCATAAGCTCCATTGATGTGTTGATGAATCCATGGTCCTTGTCTAAAGTGCCGAAAGCTACAAGTCAATAAACACCATTGTCATTTAGTGATGAAAGTACTTAAAGTCATTATTTACTCAATTTTGCACAACCATTAGAATACAAGTAAATATTTATTTTTGTAACACCTACACTTTAATGATTATTAACATAAGATAGAAAAAATAAAAATGCAAAGCATGTAGAAATGGTTCTTTCTCATATCAAACAGCCCATCAATTTTTGCCAATACATTTTCAAAATGAAATACGCAACAATTTCCAAAATCAAACATGCATTTGCAACATGAAATGCATGCATTGAATTGACACATTGCATAGTGTCAATGTGAGTATTTGGGTTGAATCAAAATACACAAACTGTTTACATACCAAAAACATTTACACTTTGAATTCCAAGGAACATATATTTTGAGGTTGCATTCACACTTTGGGAATGATACTTCCATATATTTTGTACAAGTTCAAAAATAACAAAGTTAAACACCTGAATAATCCAAAAAGAAAATTCAATTTTTTTTGGGGGAGATGACTAATTGTACGCATTTCTAGGCATTATTCCACTACAACACAAATGTGATGATATGTATGGATGATGATAATAAATAAATTTCCATAATCCAACTCCAATTGAATTTCCCAATTTGATGTGGGGGAAGTTATTACTTTTATTTTGAGCCCATGACACAATGTATTTATGACATGTGGATGATAATACCCCTTTCCACTTGGTTATGGTGAGTGGGGGATAGCACGGAAACAACTTCCTTTTTATTTCTATGTGTATTTTGAGGGATCTCCCCCCCCCCCCCCCCCCACAGAAGAACCCTATAGCATTATGCCGAGGGACTTCCCCAATCTTATATGTTCCCATGTTCCCATGGAAATATTTCTTTGTTACGAAATGAGAAAGAAGCTAGGAAATCAAAAGAGGCGTTGGTTTATATAAGGGGAGGTTCCCATACTCATGTGTTCTCTTGAGGTTTGAGAACACATCCTCAAGCTCACGGCCTCTAGAAGAGCCCCTCCCTTCGGGAGTATGCGCTTGTACAAGAACCTCCCTTACAACTTGATTATTATAGGCTGATCCAAAAGTGTATTGTCTGGGGGGGGGGACATTAAATAAAAACTTTAGGAAGTAAAAATTTTTTGAAGGAGGAGGGGAAGAGAGTTATGAGTTATGATTTTGAAAATTTAACTAGTGCAAACAATTCTCTTAACAGATTCATAAAAGTCAATGATTAACTCTTTATAAAAAGTTTACATGTACTGTGTATGTTTTTTTGTCATTACACGTAATTATGAACCTGAATATGGTATAAGTCTCATAGTGAAGGGGGGGAGGTTTAGGGGGTGCTAGTGGGGTTGGGAAGGGGGGGGGGTTATGGTGGCCTACAGAGAGTACAAGAGTTATGGGGGTGAGTTAATTGTCTGTAGAATCTTATAGATTAAAATGCCAAATGCAGACTACTTAGGGTACCAGGTCATGGCCAGTTAACCCACCCTTGAGTGTTGTGCATTCAGAGATCCTTCAATTTTTCAATTTTGTGATGTAGCATGATTCGAGCAATCAATCCATAAGAGGATTTAGCCAAATCTGGCTACACAAAAGTTTTTTAAAATTTTTTTTAATGAAAGTGTGAGAATTTAAACATCTTCCTTCTATAATTTCTGACTATCTACTGGAACTTCAATAATGATAGAAAATTTCTTTCAAAATTTTGGTGACTAGGAAACCCAAAACAAAGTTACACTTACTTTTCATGAGATGGCAAGCCACAAAATTACTTAGAAAAAATAAAGGAAATTCTATTTTCACACCTTTTTTGGCTAGATTCACACCTTTTTTGCCGGTCCGATTTCGTGACCCCATGATTTCGTGAACCGCGCAGTGCATGGCTGCTCCTCATGCACTCAAATTTATTCTGTTTAAAATCGGACCGGCAAAAAAGGTGTGAATCTAACCAAAAAAGGTGTGAAAATCGAATTTTCCAAAATAAATTCTAGGCAGTTTTTTTTTTTTTTTTTCCTGAAATTTTTTTGGCACTTGGTAACTTGAAAACAAATCCAGTGAAACTAATGCAAAAGATTTTTGAGGGGGAAAAAAAAAAAAAGTACCAAAGTCCACAAAATTTGAGGAATTTTGTTTCTGATATAATTGCCATTTCTGTACAGTAGGTTCCAGCAGGTCGCCAAAATATATAGCAGGATTCATAAATTGTTCTACTTTCCTCTCTAACCTATAGCCAAATTTGGCTAATTCCCTCTTGTGGATGATCGTGAAGTGTGGCTACATCACAAAATTGAAGGGGGGCGGGGCACAAAAAAAAACCCTGAACTCAAGGCTTAGAGCCTTCATCTTCTTCTTTTATAGAATTTCAAATGTGCATAGTTGGGAGAGATTACAAGCCTTCATCTTCTTCTTCTATACAATTTCAAATGTGCATAGTTGGGAGAGATTACAAGCCTTCATCTTCTTCTTCTATACAATTTCAAATGTGCATAGTTGGGAGAGATTACAAGCCTTCATCTTCTTCTTCTATACAATTTCAAATGTGCATAGTTGGGAGAGATTACAAGCCTTCATCTTCTTCTTCTATACAATTTCAAATGTGCATAGTTGGGAGAGATTACAAGCCTTCATCTTCTTCTTCTATACAATTTGAAACGTGCATAGTTGGGAGAGATTACAAGCCTTCATCTTCTTCTTCTATACAATTTCAAATGTGCATAATTGGGAGAGATTACAAGCCTTCATCTTCTTCTTCTTCTATACAATTTCAATTGTGCTTAGTTGGGAGAGATTACAAGCCTTCATCTTCTTCTTCTTCTATACAATTTCAAATGTGCATAGTTGGGAGAGATTAGAAGTATTTTGGTCGATTTAAAAACAGTAAATGAACTGCTGTTGTTATCTTTATCAAAAGTTGTGCACTGACTTAAACCAAGCTGACAACAATTTGGAGACTTTAATTTCCAAGTACACACACACACACAGACACTCCCTGAATTAAGTTAGCCAAACTTGGAGACAAAGAATTTGTTGTCTTGCAGCCCATGTTGTCAACAGATAGTTAATGGCAATGCGCTACTCAATGAACCCGCTGTCCAAGGAAACCCGACGTGCACAGAGCCACGTTACTTAATTAGCCTATGGCCAAGCACCACATCCCCTAGGCTACTACAATCACACTTCAAATTTCAAACAAAGTTTTGATAACCACCCCTCCCCTCGCTAGCCTAGTCTCTCGTAGCAGAATTCGGTCAAGTGTATGGCAAAATCATCCTCCTAAATGCAATGCCAGTCGCTGACATGCCTGCAAGCTCTGCCAGGGCTTTCTCTTTCTTCCCTCAACTATGATGCCCAGCACCAGCGTTTTGAACTGGTGATTCCCTAACCTAAAACTTGAGCTCCTAACTGTATGTAAGCTTGAAAAAAAAAAAAACACACGGATATTTTACATAATATGCTCAATTCCAAGTTTAACAGTTACGGTTTCGCACAGCAGGCTATTAAAAGCCCACACATGTTGCCATCACATGGCTCCTAGATTCAAATCGGATTTGAGAGATTGCTCCACAATAGGGTT
The DNA here is from genome assembly GCA_963921925.1 of Sphagnum tenellum. Lineage (NCBI taxonomy): Eukaryota > Viridiplantae > Streptophyta > Sphagnopsida > Sphagnales > Sphagnaceae > Sphagnum > Sphagnum tenellum. The sequence continues at coordinate 3,881,506 of OY998158.1, forward strand.
TAGGGTTTGTCTCCTTGGCCAATTTCCAAAGTTGTTTGGGTTTAGGGTTTGTTTCTTTGGCCAATCTCCATTGTTGTTTTCATTGGATCCTCAATGATGACTAGGAGGAGGTCACGATTGATTTTTGCTCGTTTGTATGCCCCCTTTGCCACCTCTCTTTATGTACTTTGGCAAGCCATTGTCATCAAGTTTTGTCACTTGTATTCATGATGCGCAAAGGAGAGTTATTATGAGTAGTGAATTACAACAAGCGCCAGTACATGAACACTATAGGCTCTACACCTCTAGGTTCCTTAACTTCTCCAATCTTGTGTCCTTGTAAGTTTTGCATAATAAAAATGTGATTGAGTTCTATAGTTGAACATTGATTGTCATTGAACATTGAAGCATTGTGCAAGTTGCAACAACATATTAGCTACTTTCATATTAATGGCAATCCTACCTTTAACTAATCACAACTTGATTAAGGGAATTAAGATTTTGTTTTGAAGAACTAAAGTTTGATTATGACATTTCAAGTTGAAGTCTTGATATGATATTTGATTTAGACCCTAGTACTTACAACATATCTAGATTCTAGGTTTGTTGTGTATTAAAATTTTCAATGTTTTTGAATTCTAAAGGCATGTCATGGTGCTACCCACTTTGAAGAATGAACTCTATAATTTGGAACATGGAATTGAAATCTAGATTTGGCCCTTTAAAAAATGGTCAACTTTGGAGTCTGAATGGTTTTAATGGTTTACAATTATTGTGCATAAGCTAAGTACACAAATTTTTTTAAAAAAAATTGCTTCTAATTTCTTGACTAGCATTGATTTTGTGCATTAACTTTCATTACTCATGTTCATTTAGTGCATTACATGATTGTCATCGATTTTTGATTTGTACATTTCGAATTAGTGGTACAATAGGTTGTGATTTTCTCTCATTAAGAATTGTGAAACAATGATTATGGTTGTTGGTAATTCATAAGTTTATTTGTCAATTAACTTATCTCCACCATGCCACCATTAGATTTGCCAAAGAATTTCAAGCACAAATAATTTTAAAAAAATCTTATCCCAACTAATGTTTTTACTTCCAATATTAATTTTAGAGAATTTTTTTAAATTGATGTTGATTGTGCATTGTTGATTTAGTCCAAGCAAAAGTTGCGTTATAAAATAACAAGAAACAAAAGAAATTGTATGAAATGAATTATCGCTTCCAAGATGCATGGATTATAAAATTATCTTGGGTAAAATCAATGGTGAATGTTGATGGGAAAGCGCACAAGGTGAAATGCAAAGTTTGTAACAAGATTCAAATTAAGTGCAATAATCTTCTGATACCAAAATTCAACTTTTTGGGAAGGCATGTTGGCCAAAAACAATTCAACTACTATAATTCTTAATGTGATAGTAGTAGGGGAGTACTATTTTTTGAAAACAAACCAACATGTGCTCAATGAACATTTATATGTGTCAAGGGGAAAAGATTTTGTGTTAAAGTACCTAGTTACATGTATTATGGTAAAGAGAAAAATAAGCTTGTTTAATTTGCATTCATTTATCATCTGCCTTTTCAAATTATGTCTATGATTGAATATGAACAAATGCAATCTTTGTTTGTTTTTTTGAAAATGTTTAAGTTTACATTTAAGCATTAAAATGATTGTGTAGGTCAGGAAATTATTAAAAGCTTGTACATCATGTTGGTTGAATGTTATTAAAGAAACAATTTTGGCTTCAAATTTTCTTTCAATTTCCAAAGATGAAATAATTACAATCAATAACCCAAGTTAAATTTCCATCCACTACTATGTGGTGGGAACTTGGAAACATGTGCTCATATTATTCACATTTGAATGATCAATTGAAGGTGGGACTACCACTAATATCAAAGTTATCATTTTTTTTTGTTCTAATGAAGCTTGGTTTTTTTTGTTTGAAAATCAAATTCTAGAACATTCGATGTGTCTAATAGCTAACGGTGTTTCAACATTTCAAACAATTAGATTTGGAAATACTATTCTAATGAAGACTAAACAAATGCCTTACCTCATCAAGATTCATTGTATAACACACATAAGTAACCTTGTAGTTCAAAGTTTGTCCACAATGCCCATGGTTTTCAAATTGAAAGATATCCTTGAAGCACTATATGGTTATTTTTCAACCTCCCCAAAATAACATCTTGAATTTACTAAGTTTATTGAAATTGTACTAAAGGTTTTTTGGAATGTGAAAACAAGATGGATTAACATGTTTCAACATTTGAAACATGTTGGGAAAGAATACAAGATTTTTGATTGCCAAGATGGTAGTTTATTATAGTTTAGTGAAGTCAACCAAGGCCAATTTGCTGAATTTATGTGGCATTGATTGATACAATCCTAGGTTTGCAATATATTTTGCAAATGTTGGAATTTGTTAATGCCTTGATGAAGTTTATGTAGGCTAGAGATATGTTTGTTGATGATTACATTGCTATTATCAAAATTTGCTAAACAAATTTGTATAAGATATATGGAGATTCAAACACCTCCTTTTAGGTTACAATATTTTCAAAGTTTATTGATGTGGTTGCAAACACATCTTGTAGGATTGTGTTATATTAGGTGACCAACTTGAATGACGGCACAAAACACTTAGCTTTTGGGATTTTGGGACAATCCCACATGGTTCATTTTGTTGATCATTTAATTAGCATCCATTCTTTAATTGTTCTTGAAGGTTTTGAAGTAGTTATTTTAGTTGTGAAAACCCACTACGCTATTTCATGTGATTTATTGATCATTGAGTTGAAACATAGGTTTTTAGACCATAAACCGATGAATGTTTTTATGGTCATTTATTCACAATACTAGTTATAACCAAATTGTGAATCCATTTTGGCAACTTATTTGAGTTTGATCAAACAACATTATTGTACATAAAAAATATTTGGTACATTTGGTTCATGGGTTTTTGAACCACTTTTAAGGGATAATTTAAGTTTGCAGACATCTCTTTTCAAATTGGCCATGAAAAATCAAACCTCTAAGGCCATGGAAAAGCTCAAAGATGAAAATCCAATCACTAAATTGTGGTGTCAACTTGCCACAAATAATTTTTTTGGTTTGTATTTTTAAGTTCATGAAGCTTGCTCAATTGGCCATTGTCTAAGTCATTAGTTGTGTTGAAGATGAGAAACCCTTTCCACATTGACCTTCATGAAGTTCAAGCTTTAGAATCAGTTGGAAAAAATCTAAACATTGTTATCCACATGTTTGTTTCATATTTTTTCACTAAAAACACTTTCCCTTTGTAATTTGCTATTGTAAATTAGATTGATAGTGACAAGGCTTTAGTAAAAAATTGTTTTTTATTTTTTGCAATTATATTTTATGTTCCAACTTGTGCAAATTGGTACTGTTTTATAGTTCTACTGTGACATATGCAAGTTTTTGAATGTATATGCAATGTTTTTACAAGCTATAATTTTTTTCCCACAATATTTACTATCACATTTAGATTAGGTTTGCATTTGATATATGTTTTTAGTAACTAGTATTCTATTTTTTTTTTATGATACTAACTTATTGGTTGCTATAAGTACCTTGTGTTGCAAAGGTCCTTGTGATCAAGATTCAAATCCCTCACAATGTGGTTAAATTATTAGTTACAATCAAATTTTTCCTTATTTACAAATATTACATTTTTCCTAAGTGCATAACCAATTTGCATCTTTGAAGATTAACACTTGAATAAATGTACAAGCTTGGAGCTTGCTTTTGTCCATTAAAATGTGTAAGTAGGAGCCACTAGTTGCTTCTATCAATTCAAAATGTTTCACCAATATTTTGTTTTTTCTATTATAACATAACCACATGCATCACATTGATCTTTTTTGGCTAATAGCCATATGGACTTTGCCTCCACACCTACCCTTGCCACTTGTGCTACAAATTAAAAATATTAAAAAACCATGCGCAACACTAAACAAGTTGTGAGTTTTGCTTGTTTTTAGGCGTTTTCCATCAAAAAGTGAAAATCTTCACATTTATTGTAGGAAGGCTTTTTGTTTTTTTTCCCCCCAATTTTGTGAAAAGTCTGGAGCTGTATGCCAATTAGAAGAGACTGAATGCATGACTAAAATGGGTACCTATACAGAAGCCAAGCAGTTATGGAAGCTGGTCTATTAAGGACATGGCCTGCTGTCATGAGGGGATATGGAACCAATACATCTCCTTATGGTGTTCATGTTCCCTCAACTTTCACAAAATGCCAGTTTGCTATATGGAAACATCATGTCTATTACCTCCTAGCATGTATATACACACTTTCACCATTTCACCACCATGATAATTGCAAACATGGTTTGTTTTCATGTCCCCATACCACTCCACTCCATGTTGGACATGCTCATTTTTGTGATGGGTACATCAGCCCACACACTTGGCCACATCAACATTGAACCTTTCAACTCATTGGGTTGGATTGACACCGAGGGGTAGTTGGGGCACTCATTACTCATCCCATTTAACCCTCTCTTGGTTGGGGGGTTGGGGTTTTAGATTATCAAAGTTTAAAGAGTAAATTGACACTTGGCTTGTTCACACAAGGAATAGATCAAAATAATAGAATGTGATTAATTTAACCCTACATTGAGTTATTCAAACCTTGAAGTGGAAAATTTGAATGGACAAATTTTTTGGGGTTATTTTTAGCCTTTTTGTCTGAATGAATGAGATATAGTTAGGGTTATTCCCTTAACCAACTTGGTGTGAATCCAGCTTTAGGCTTATAGTTTTTACCTCTCATACTCCCTCTTCATGTGCAACTCCAATTATCCCTAGTTTTTTTTGTTATTTTCCACATTTTTGAAACATGCATGTTACCTTGTGATCCTCTAATGTTTTGATTTTTTTGTGTTTTTATATTGTGTATGCTCTGCATCTCATGGATGTTGGAATAGAAACATTCACTAATTGTAGAATATTGCCACTTCATGTCAGGCCTTCAAGCAACCACGCCCTTGCCCTGTCTTGACTCCTAACAATCCCTTAACTATCCATGACCTTACGCTGCTTGTTTTTCCTTTGTCATTGTGTTAGAATGCTTCCACTTTGGGGTGCCACATTCTGCCATTTTGATGTTGAATCAACCCATGTTTACAATCACCACTTCTCTGATTTTCAAATTTATGAATCCCTTTCGCATCAAATTGAAAACCAGTTGACTTGGGATACATCATAATCCATGAGGATGAAAGAAAACAATAATTGTGATGACCATTTGTAGACATTCTAGCTTGCAAATACCATTGTATCCACATCAGAAGTGGATGGTCATTACTAAACCTGCAAGAGGGGAAATGCCCATGCTAGAAAGGGAGGATTTTGTAATGTTTGGTTTTTTCACAGGTTTAGGGAGAAGCACTAGTGCTTATCTAGCTGCCAGAGGTGTGAGAGATATGGAAGAATCACTCTCCAGGCTACTTAAGTCTGTGGTTCTTGTGAAATGCATTCAGCTTTTCTTGCATGCTCTTTGTGAACCCATAAAGGAGAGATGGATATGTTTAGTGTCCATTTTGGTGGGTGTTGCCTACATTTTCTTTCATCGAATAACAGAAGTTTTCCCAGCTGATCTTCTAATGGTGATCAAAAGATCAAAATACATGGATTGGAAAAAAAAAACAAGCTACCCTGCTACAGGGTGGATTTGAAGTCTTTCTTTTCAAACTATCAATGTAAAATTATAAAAACTGGCCTAAGTCTTAAGTGCTTTTGTGAGTTCTGGGAGAAGGCACAAAAGAAAGTGTGCAGGTTTCTGAGCATCATCAATGTCATAGAGAAACTGGTTTGTACTAATAGCTCCCTGAAGAACACCATTGTTATGCTTTTGGCTGCCACAACCAAAAAAATCCTTCATCCAAGATACAGCCTCCGCAACCTTGCTTTATAAATTGACCATGCCAACTGGAAAGAGAGCAGACAAATAGGAGATGAAGTGAGCACAGCACATGGGAGATGTTGAAATTATGCACAAAGCTATGTAATACAATTTGGGATATGTCAATGTTTGTGTGGTACAAAAAGCTATTGCAAAGGAGGTCAAGGTGCTGACTTGCAACATCACCTGAACATGACCAATCTCCAAACGCATGTGGGTCTGTTTAATACAATTTGTGTTTACAAGACATGATGTTAATGAGGATATCAAGTTTACTCTATTATGGTTTAGGCTGTCAGAAAAGTATTGAGAAGTTGGAGGACATGCAAAGTCTGCCAGGCCCAAAAAGCTTCAAAAGGGGGACCAAAGAGATGGGAGACAAAACATTCCCAGTGTGCATCTTTTTTGCTGGCTCAATGATGCTCAGAACTCTGGGTCTTACACAATGATATAACAACCTATTGTTTCATGAATGAAAGAGAGTTATTCCATTGATTGATCCAGTAAGGAATGCACAACAGGCATTTCAGATGGAAGTGCATGCAACCCATGTGGTAGTTTTACTGTCATGTTCCCATTTATATCAAGGGATGACACAGATAAAAACCTCTGACTTCATCATCACCTCTTGTGATACTAGGGTATGCAACCATCAATGGACATAGTAACAAGTACACAGACAAAGGGTACACACCTGCCAAAGGAGGGAGCAAATACCTTCATGGTTTCAGGCAAAACAATTCCATGCTCACTCACTGGAATGAAGAACTTCTCCACTTTTGATGTAAATGCAAGTAATGGCTGCACCTCACCTGCAGTAGAGTGGACAATTGAGAATGCAGCATCAGCCTCTCTCTACCAACCAATCCATGAAGTTTTGGGGCTTCATTGTCATCCTGGTGATAGAAAAAAAAATTGCTTCTTCACCATTCAGAAACCACATGGGAAGAATAGTATACACCAATACGGAGCTTAACAAACCAAATCACAACAAGAGTTAACACCTTGAAGAAGAAACGAACGCACGTCATGGAATGAGAAAGTTGGGAATCAACTTCCTGAGCAAATTTGGACCGTTTCTGAGCGCATCACAATAACAATGTCTCTACCCTGAAGGGCAGAACCAACAAAGGGCAGCTGGAGAGCATTATCACCACCATCTCCAACAAAAAAGTAACCTAACCTTTTTCGCGGATAACCTAAACTTTTGCAACTGTGGTGGGATAGGAGGCCTTGCAAGAGCGTTGCTGTCTTTCCTTTTTGTATTCCGTGTACTGTAGTAGTTGTATATGCACAAGTGTGGGGGGAAAACTTTGAGGGATTTGTGGAGATGTGGACGATAGGCATGGCTGTAACAATGGTGTCTCCTTTTCCAACTACTGCAGCGTGCTCCTCCTCCGTCTCTACTTCTTTCAGAAATGGCGAATTTGCACTAGCACGACTGCAGTCAACCACTCGTACACTTCGCTGCTGTCGAGCTCACCCTTCTTCATTGGGTACCATTTTTTCTCTTTAAGCATTTTCTTCTCTCACCGACATTATCATATCTCCTCCTAAGACTCTGTCCCAATCTGCAATGTGGGATTGCACATTATTCTTCCTCCCACCCACTTGGAATTTTTCTGGCAATTTGTTATTAGAATTATCTGTCCTTCAATTTCTGTAGTCCTTGAATTCCTCAAATCTTTTCTGAAGTCCCTTGTCTTTCTCAAGTCTAAGATCAACAAAAACATATTAGGGTTGAAAGCTCTAGAATGAATGCAAGTTTTTTTCTGATGACCAAAGTGTTTGATAGGATGATGCTTGAGTCCGGTATGTTTCAATGGGGTTTCTTTTTGGGTTGGTTTCTGAGGTTGGCCATTCCTTCAAATATGTTGGGTGGAAGGATAAGCATGAGATAAGGCTGTCATCTATGCCAATCACCCCTCATAGATAGCTTCAAGGTAGCAAAAGCTTCTGGTTTTATGTTCTTGCCTATTTATTTCCTCTTAGGTTGTACTTCTTGTTCTTCATGTTTGGTGAGTTAGCAGTTAAGCAGCAAATTGCAATCTTTATGGGTATGAATTTGTGCAGCGTTTTTTTTTTGATAACTTCTACTGCTGTTTTTGATTTTTTCAAATGTCTTACCTAGTCAAGTTCTGTCCATTTTTTTCTTTCTCTGTTATCCTTGCTAAGTGGTAAGAAGCTTAAGATGTTTTGGAGATGATCTGTTTAGTTCCTGATATCTAGACAAAGACTCAATTGGTGGCAGCATTTTTTACCTGAAATCCATTCTGTGAGCTCATTTGTACTACTTCAATTTCTTTGATTTGGCAATATCCCAAGCAATTCCAAAGGCTTGAACATCAAGCCATGTCCATGCCATACATATTGCTGTTGAAGTTCTCTTGAAGATGTTGATGAATCTTATTATGCAATTACTGTTGTTCAAACCACTCAATTTTAGTTTTGATTTTCTTCATTTTTAAGGGTTGGCTTTCCTCTATTTCCTGTTTGCTGCTATGGAGTCAGTTCTGAAATCTCAATAACCCTATTATCAGGTCATATTGCAAATCTATTCACGTTGACTTAAATCATAAGTTTACAGAAGTCCTCTGTCATTATGAAGATAAGCATTGCTACTCATTAGTATCTCTCTTCCTTTCCTGTTATTCTCTGTTCCTATTTCCTCCTCTTCTGGGATGCATCAAATGCTTTCTTTCTCCTCTTCTAGTTTTTGCTCAATGGCCTACAGAGTGGTGTTCTGATGGGCAATGTTAGCCATACAAAGCCCTGACTGGAGGTGAATATCTCACAGAGTAGTTCTGCAGGGTAGATGTTCAATCTATCTTTAGGAGGGCCTACAGTAGCAACTGTCCATGTTCTTTTTGTATCCAAGGAGAATACATTTGCAGTTGCTGATTGGTGCAGGGCTACGGGCTATTAGTAGCAATGACTTCAGGGGTGGCACCAACATTGTGCTCGATGGAGCACCATGGCGTGTGCAAGGTATGACATTGGCACCACTTTCTTTTTTATCTTAAATATCTCTCTATCATTTTTCATTTGTATTGTGGAAATGTTGTTTGTCAAGGGCTAATCATTTCATGACAAGGTGCATACCAAACATGATCAACTTTTGTTGCAATTTGAATCAACACAACCATGGATGTGCTTGAGCCTATGTATGTTCAATAAAGACTCAAGGGAGAGGAGATATGGGGATGGGGTGAAGAGTTTCTGCATGTGAAGCCAGGAAAGGGAGCTGCATTTGTGCGCACTAAGCTACGGAATTACATATCTGGCAATACAGTGGAACGGACCTTCAGAGCAGGAGAACAGGTACTTTGATTGCTTGTTACTTTGTCAAATCATATTATTATGACACAATAGAGCAGGGTCACATGCCTAAATGCCCTAAATCCAGAACAAGGTAATCAGATTCCTAACTTTTCAAATGCTGGATGGAAGGTCAGGTTGATGAGGCACAAATAGTTAAGGATGTGAAACAGCATACCTATGTGGATGGTGACCAATATGTGTTCATGGATATGGTATGTCAACATCCCTTCTCCCTCTTTCATTACTATAATGATACTACAAATACTTGACATGTTGATTGCATGCATCATTTACTCTATTGATGGTGGTGGGTAGGTTACATTTGAGGAGACGAGATTAGACCTGAAAGATCTGGGTGATAGAAGCAAGTGGTTAAAGGAAGGCATGGAATGCAATGTCTTGACCTGGAATGGAAGGGTACGTGCTTACTCCATGTCAAATGGTGTGTGACCCATACACACACTCTGTAATGGTCATATACAATTCATGATGAAGGTGATGGTTCTGATACTTTGTTAGCAACACTCATAGCACTATAACCACACTCATTCTTAATGTGTTCATTCTGGTTTTTCTAATACTGCTGGAATGGTTACCTTCAAAGTTCTATTGTGGAACTTTCTGTGCAATCTCATACAATTCTGGGTATAGTAGGCAATGGGAAAACCCCATAAGCAGCAAAAGCACAGTTTACAATGACCTTGCTGCCTGGCTGTAGTTCATCATTCGAAGTCAAATTAGTATTAGCAATCTTCCATCTGGTCAATGTTGAGATTTCTATAGTAAAATATCTTTGGGTGTGCAGGTAATTGATGTAGACTTGCCAATTACAGTGATAGTCAAGGTTGTGGAAACTGACCCAGGATTGAAAGGTGATACAGCACAAGGTATATTTCTCTGGTCCCTTTCCTTTTTTGCACTAAAGCTCACTTGCAGTAATTTGGACTTCCTGTAACCTGATCAGTGCTTGCAGCAGTGTGCATTTGTGGCAAGGTAATGGTCCCGGACATGCTTCACTGAGTTGCTATGTTTTGTTTTCAGACTATATTTGTATAGAAGGACCCATTGTGTACTCTATGAAGTAATAATGCCCATTCGCATTCACATGTGATGCTGGTAGATGCCATATAATGAGTCTTCAGCTCACATTCAGCTCATATTTTGTGAGCACCATTAGCAGGGCCTGATTTCATCTCCAACCTGTGCTTTTGACAGAAGTACTCTAGACTCTTCTAGCTTTTCTTGGCAAAGATTCTATGATATGTTTTGCCCATAGATTGAAACTGTGTGCTACCTGAGGTATCTGTACCTTTTTGTACCCTAACATGTTCACTTGATCACATTGTTTCTCCCTTAAGTCCCAGTCTTTCTGGTAAGTACTTGCATTTTGTACAATACATTGTTTGCATCTCTCATGTCAGCAGTAGATTTTTCTTCTGTTCAGCACTGAGCAATACAGAAACGCTGTAAATTTTATACTAACTGTAGCTTTCATCCAACAGGAGGCTCAAAACCTGCAACAGTGGATACAGGGGCCGTCGTAAGTGTGCCATTGTTTGTGAATATCGGAGACTCAATCCAAGTGGACACACGGACAGGCAGTTACATGAATCGAGCATGAGATGAGTAAAGTTATCTTCTTTTCTCACCTCAATCCAAACCTTATCTTGTTCAACTCCAAATTGCATTTCCTTTGGAAGCAGGCAAATCACCCTTATGTGGATAACATTGTGATCATGAGTGATGATGAAAGAGTCCAGTTTTGGGGCAGGCAGTAATTGAAGAGAAGCTGGTAGAGCTTATTGTGTCTTGCACCTTCTCACTAGGTATGTTGCAATCAAGTGAGTGTGTACTCAATTGTGATAGGAATCATAATGGTGCAATGTGGTAGCAATTTTTGGATGTTAGGTAGCAATTTCGTTAGTACTCAAAACCTTGACACTTAACTTTAAAAGATTCTAGGTTGGTCAAAGATTCCCCACCTTTTTTGTTGGAGCCTTTGAACTTAAGTTAGAAATCACAAGACGAGATCCACATCTGTTGATGTCAGTCAAATTTTGTTGACAATAATCCCCTGGGCAGCTTAAAATTTTTGGCAACCAAGGGGAAAACATATTGGCACCATCATAAGATTTTGCGAGTCTTGATATGCTTAAAGTGCATGGTCTATGATAGTAATTGCCTTAATGTTACTCCCAAATGAAACCTTCAAAGGTTAGACAATTGTTCTGCCGGATAATCTCCAGGTTTCCAAGTTGGGTCTCTTACAATTAGGTTTACGATTTACATGTAGTTCTGAATTGGTGCCCTTCAATGTTTCCCATAGTTTACAGTTGTTCTAAAGATGTTCCCACACTTCCTTTCTATTTGTTGTGTCTGTTCAGTGTGAGTGGCCTTTCTGAAGGGTTGGCCTCAGGGCTAAGTGAGGGGGGACGAAATGATACACCCACTATGATAACAAAATCTTTTGTGGATTTGAAGTATGTGCGAAAATATGGAGTTACATTTCAGATGCAAGTACCAACCAGTGTTGTGTGGTTCTTTGAGTGTTAGCCTTCTCACTAGTTATGTTGCAGTCAAGTGTGTGTTAGCCTTGCTGTTTCTTCTTCATTGTGAGAATGGAGATTTCTCTATTCTTATGAAAGATATTCTTTGAACATTTAAAGAACTGCCAGTTCTGGTTCTCTGAAAAAAGTTAAAAATCAAAGAACTGCTGGTTCTGGTTGTTTTGAAAACCTTTTAAGGATGGGTGTCAAAGAGTTGGCGAGCGTTTGGTCATGGGTCAAATATCCTCACAACACTAGAATGTACCACTATCAAGCCCTTGTTTAACATGTAAAAGTCAAGGCTATTGTTATTTTAAAAATGCTTTTAAAGAAAACCCAAGGTTAAAAATTGAGACAATGGTTTATTGTAATACCTCTCCACCACAATATATGTACATTATATGTATGCATGAAAATTTTGAGAGAAAAGAAAAAAATCTCAAATTTTTTTGAACAAGAAAACACATTCCTACAAAAAGAGATGTCAGCCATTCCACAATGCATTTCACCCAACATCCACACAATATTGAGTGGAATTCAAAAATTTAACAAAAAATTTATTGATTATAAAATTTTAACATAAAAAAAAACAAATACATACTATTTTAAAACTATATTGGTACTATAACAAATCAAAATCATATTTGGTCATGCCATTTGATTTGATTCTTTTTTTCTTGCCACCCTTGAATTTTACCCTCAAACAAATCCCGATATCATGGCCACATTGAAAAATTGTTTCGCCCATCTCTGACTCAATAGACAATCCCACGATTCTCATCATTTGAAGTACCCTAGCCCCGCTCTTTCAAACTCATTTGTGACCTAAAGCCCAACATTCGCAACATACCCAACACACATATAACTAACATTCAACTCAACACAATCTGGCATAACAAACAAGAAACTTGAATTTTTTCTAGGTTTCATCATATCTTGTATCCACTACTAAATCTAACAACTGATCAACTAATTTCATACACATGACAAATGTAGTCAATTAGCAACTATGTACATCAAAGTGAGAATCATAAAATGACAACCATCATTCTAGCAAGAGAACTTCACACATCACTTTAAACATTCATAATCAACAACTACAATGTAAAAATGACATTTGTCTAACATCTAAATGAAACATAATAATTTTTAAAAAATAAATTCTAAAAAAATAAAATGAGATGTATATGAAGCCTTTTGAGGTTAATGACGACATTTTCATTTTCTTACATTGAGGCTTTTTCCATTTTCATGAATTGTTCCATGGATGCCATAAGACCACCACATCCATCATCTAGCTAATTTTTATGGATATGCTTATAAACATTTCAAGATTTTCTATGCCCAATTGAAAGTATCACAAACTCATACAAATACTTTGTTATATAAAAGATTATTTTAATGAAAAAAATTGTACATCATAAACTTTGTTCACCATGTCAACAAAACTTTGCATTTGTTATCATTGGCTTTGGTAATTGTGAAATGGTTCAATTGTTCTTTGATCAATACAATGCCATCTTCTCATTAGTCTTCATGAGATCATATGTCCTAGTATGTCCCAAGATGTCCTTGGAGGAAACCCTAAGGGAATGATGAGTTTGTTAAACTAAATTGAGCCATATAAATGAATTATTCTTTTGATGAAATTTGACACAAATATGAAACCTAACTTATAGACAACAAATCAAATTGGAGAAAATTGATGACATATATTTGCAAATGGATAAATTTGATAAAATAGATTTTTTTAAAACCATAAGTAATAAGTTAGACTAGATGCATGAACTTGATTACATGGATGAAATTCAATGAAATTGAACCAAGAGAATAGATCTTACCCTATGGATGAAATTGAATACCATAACAACTTAACAGGTTTGGTACTAAATAATTATGAAAAAAAATTCAGAAATTTTGAGAAATTGTGAAGGTGTACTTAACAAATAAATACACCTAATTAATTTATTCATTTACTTTTATGGTTATGCTAGAATCTTAGCATCAAATATATTAGTATTCAGCATGAAAGTGCCAAACTTGCTCCATTACTATGGGAATCAATTTGAAAAAATATAGCATTCAATGAAATTCATAACATGGAGTGATTTGGGCATATGGATGAAAATTTAGTGAAATACTTGTACCTTTTGACAAGGATGAAAATAATTACATGGTTGAAACAAAACCATGTGGATAAACATGATGGCATGGATGACATAACATGATGAAATTGCAACACATGGATTAATCTTGGCTATTTTGACACTAGTGGCATGGAAAAAACATGAAATTGACTGAAAATAAATGTGATGTACCACATAAATGAAACTTGATGACATGGATGAAATTGTGTAATGGGTGAAATGCACATACCACAATCATGTCATTTACAATTGGATGAGTCACTCTTGTACTAGAAATTCATTTGATCCATGTGGTTTACTTCTTCCTATAGGGTGTGTAAATGTTTTTTTTCCAAAGGTTATGTTGACATTTTTTCATTTACAGGCAAATCACAAAGAACTGACTTCAACCAACAGGAAACCAAGAATATCCTATCTATCCAAACTATGGTACACAGCTTAAATGGGGCCTTAAACGTCTGGGTGCCTTGAATGTCTGTTTTCCAATTTTAACTGTAATTTTCTCTATGTTTAAGCCCCAACAATGAAACCCAAGCACCCAAAATAAGTGAAAGTTGTAGATTCAGCAAAAGGATACTGTAAGTTCCCATAGTAGCTCACAAACCTTTGTTGGAAAGTCAGTGGCTACAATCAACATAGCACGATCCACCACAAAACAAATGTGATGGTAAGTGAAAAAAAATCACTGTAGGAAAAGATCTCCCATGTGACTCTTGTACCAAAATTTCCCATCAGATATAACTTTCCCCCAGTTTTTTTCCTATTCTTTTTATCCTGTTTCTTCATTTCTTTTCTTCATTACCCCTGAAATGAATGATAACATCCAACAATCGATATGAATGATTCAAGTCTTATGTACCAACCCTAGCATTTCCAAAAACCACGAACTTCTCACATTGCAGTTGAACAAAGGTTTCTGGTGCTAAACAGTTTGTAAGTACATGAGTGACACAAGTTATGGGCAGTGCATAGCAGTTTCCAACAAAGATTAGCTCTGCATTCCATGAGCCACACATTTATAGGTTGCCTACAACTGTCAGCCTACATACTGATTTTGTATGCTTTATAGAAGGCTGTTCATGTTATTTTACAGGAGGCTCCAATCCAGCCAAGGCCCTATTGTGATACTTGAAGGATAGCAAAAAATCTGAACAGAGACTATTTTCAGCAGACAACTAATATCCCTCATTCTTATCAATCAGGGGCTGCACCTAAACACTTGACTTCTCAGTCTTTAGAAGCTTTTGGCTTTTGCCAAACTACACCAAATCACTCTGCAATCTGGCTGTCAAAACTGGGCAGAACAACCGACCTGCACTGATTCAGGTTGACAAATAGACAGCTTCAATTCCTTCATGCAAAATTCACCTCAATATGTACTTCATAAGATAACCTCCTATGAGTACATAAAAATGTACCTCCACAAAATAGATTTCCATATTGGGCTCTCAAAAACTTGCATTTATGTCATAGTAGATGTATTTGACACCCACCTTTCAAGCACCATACCTTTGTCTATATCACTGTGACTTCGTCTATGCCTAACTTGGCAACAGTCTGCCTCCCGAATATCGTCAATATGACTCCTAACTGCACAAACCCCAAACCCCAGAACAATTAGCTTCTTCTTGATTGAAAGCATAAGCAAGTGGTGGTCAGTACCCTGTCAACAGTGACTTGATGTTAGCCAAGGATTGAACCTCAGAGATGTTACATACTAGCCCATGACCTTCCAGTGACTTTCCAATCATGCCTTCCTGAGCAAACAAACCACTGAATGCTAGTGAGTTCCAGACCATGACTTGAATTCAGCCAACACCCTGCAAATTCAGACTAATCAAGCAACTCCACAAGTAAAGATCTTCAACCATGCCATCATGTTGGGCTGTCATGTGATCAGCTGTATATACAGCCCTCTGCATATTCAGCAAAACTCAAACACACTGCTGAGTTGCCTGCACACTTGTAGGTGCAACATGTACCTTGAGATTCAGGTCCACCATCTCTACAGTATTAATCAACTATAACTAGACTAATCCTGAACCAGATCAGAAAGCACCTCTCTTCAAACTTTTCTTCTGTTTGAATGTCTGAATCCAGCAATGGATTTAGACCCATTTCAGTGCCACATTGTCCTGAATGTCAGTGCATTGAGCAGCCATCCCTGGATGTTTAGAACAACTAATGGCTAAGAGAGAAAGTAAGCAAGGTTATGAAACTTACAGTTTCTTCCTCATGGTTGATCTTTTCTACCACACCCGTATGGTTTGTAAAAGGGCCAGAGTTAACCCGCACCATTGCCCCCTCTTCCAGCTGCAGCAGACTTGGCATCTTCACCTCCAATTTTGCTGCAGTCTTCACCACCTCCTCTAGTCTCTCACGCTCATCTGCTTCCCTATTTGCTGCCTCCCTTATCTCTTTGAATGCTGCGTCTTCCATTTCTATCCGTTTGAACATCTCATGAATCTCAATGGAGGACACTGCTGCTGGAATTATCATATCACTCACACTGTGAACCTTACCCCCACCACCCAAATCCCTATCTGTTTTAACTCTGACTTTACATGATGTACTTGTTGGGAAGGGATGTTGCTTAAACCCTAGAATGTGAATTTCATCTGAATACTAATACTGAAAACAAAAATTCTGCAGTCACATGACAACATTGTGACATCTGATGAGAGCTTCAGAGAAATGCATGGGAGATTTATGGCAAGCTATGATTCTCTATTCACAATCTCAATCCTTCACTACCCACAAATATAATCTATGCCACAAATTGAGCACTCCAAATTCTCTAAAAAAGAGCTCAAATACTAGCACTACAAACTCTCACTTGAAATTGTTCAAATTTTCTGCCAGAAAAGTCTCACTCCATTGAGTTGTAACCAAAGAGTAAGTCTCCTAAGGTTAGCTACTGTAGTAACCTACTAACACATTTTGGTGCTTCATGAGAAATGAAACCCCAATCTCATTATGGAGATCAAATAGATAAGGAAACAGGCAGTTGCATAAAGGAATCTAGAAAGTGTACACTGACCTAGTATTGGCTCTTGTGCCAAAAAAATCCCACACTCCTGGAACACTGCGAATAAAATTGTAAACCTCCCTGTTTAGCACACATTGCAGCAGAAGGCAGCCTGGATATAGTCGTTGCCGTGCATCTGAATATCGTCCATCCTTCAAAACCTTCCTTCGAGGTACAGATGGCAACAATATCTGGAGTGCAAACAAACTCCACATTGAAAACAAGCAACTAGCCGCTAAATGGCCAAGGGAAACTCACAGACACTTTCGGAAACCTCAGGAAGTAATGAAACCATTTGGAATAACAGGAGTAGTCTGATGAGAAGCTTCTGAGCCATTATACCTCTGAGAATATCGAAGTGAAGATATTGAAGATTGGATGAAAGTCTGTGGAATGTACCAGACATTCAGAACATTTGGAGTTCAGAGCACAATGAAGGAACTGTAGACCATTGATGATGAGTTTGCATACTTAATGAACTGCTAGCCATGTGAACTTAAAACAATATGGGCAGGGTATCAAGAACCAGAGAAAATCTCACTTGCAGCTCAGCCTTGGGAAAGAGGCCTTGGAATACAAGCTCAATATGATCTGCGACTCTTTGTTCCCCATTTTTGGGCACAGCAATCATCCACCATTGCATGCCTTTTGTAGTCAACTGGTTGATGTCAAGTATCTCTTCCCATCCCTTTGGTGCCTTTTTCTTCACATCAAGCTTTGTTTCCACCTCATCTCTCCATGATCCTTTCAAGTCTTTTAGTTCTTCTCGTCGCTCATTCCGTTGCTTCCTTCTCTCTTTTGCACTCAGAGTACCTGGCTTTGTGGCCTCTGTCACGATGCAAATAAATCAAGATCAAAATCCAGAATGGGATACCGCATACAAAGGGCACTACTCTCAAACTCTCTAGTGAAGATTTTTACTGTAAGAAGACAGAAATAAGAACAGCATTATTTTTTTCCAAGGCCAATTGAACTGCTGAGGCTTTTGGCTGTACAAGAGACCAGGTAAATGAGCTCTACAAAGTCCCCTTCCGAGAAAGAAAAACAATTGAATTAGTTGCAGTTCTTAACAACACCTAAGAAATTGTTACATTGCTAGGAACACGACCAGAATCCAAAATTATTCAGACTTACACAGGATCCACAAGTAGGGTTTCTGGTCTTCAACAGAAGAAATCATCATACCGGAAGACCCTAAATTCAGATTTGTAAACCCTAAATCCAGATTTCTGAGGATTGTGCTGAAGTCCAAATATCCATATCAAGGTTCTTCTGTGTACTCGAAAGGCGCTTTTGTTTCTTGGAACATCGAAGGGGAAAAACAGACGAACGGAACCCTGACTAGAGGACACACTAGTCGTCCCTCCCCCCTTAGGGTCTAGCGATAGAGTCGTCGAGTTTCGCATAAAGAAACGAGGAATAACTAACGGCTCCACAAGCCACAACTTCAGAGAAAAACAATACAATTCCTCCACAGACGCAAAGTGGGAAGCCTCTAAGATCGAGAAAAATGAAAGAGAAAAACATGTTTCACATGTACCTTGGATCTCGCAAACCAAGGGAGTTTGGCACCAGGGAAGAGCTCGACCCCACGTCTGGACATTGTCGCCACTGGGATGCGATGAAGGAGCTGGGCGAGATGCGACGTGCGTTCCCACAAGCAGAGACGGGCCTAACGGGCCTCTACAACAAGAGGAAAACATTGCTTCTCAGAAAGAGAGACACTGCAGCGCGCTCTCTGCCTGACAAAATCACACGAGACGAAGGTGCTCCACCTTTCCTCCTCTCACAGTATACTGAGAGAGCATTATTTATTTTTCTTTCCAACTCCAACCCATAAAAGTAAAACTTGTTGGATATCAACTTCCTACCAAGTTACTTAAATTATTTTTATCATCAAGTTGAAATAGATACTTGAAATATTTGTGTTACAAGCACATAATTTTGAAACTATGAAATATGTTGGAGAATTTTAAATTCAAACCTTTTTTTTTTTTTTTTTGGTTAAATTCACACCCTTTCTTTGCGCATCCGATTATATGCAGATTAAATTTGAGTGTGTCTGCCCCACACCCCTGATGTCTAGATGAAAAGTTATTAATAAAATTATGATATATTTGGAAAAAATTGTATAATATAAATTCCTAAGTCGAAAGAACACCAAGGGGGTGAGGCAAACACACTCAAATTTAATCTACATATTATCGGACGCGCGAAGAAAAGGTGTGAATTTAACCAAAAAAGGTGTGAATTACAAATTTGCCAATATGTTAAGTAAGTTTATTAAAATATTTTAGTTAAATTTAGTGAGAAATATCTCCATGCTGAGGTGATGGCCTTGTCTATGTGCTTTCTAGGGTAGACAACATTTGCACAGGGTGTTCACCTCCTACTTAGATTAGGCAAAAACTGGGGTTAGATGTGCTTTCTAGGGTAGATAACATTTGCACGTCGTGTTCACCTCCTACTTAGATTAGGCAAAAACTGAGGTTACATCGCAAGGGTTGTAGTAATATTTGCGTGATCCTAAGGTTGGGTGGGAAGCTTGTGATGAAGATTAGTGTTTTTATCATTTTTATTTTCTCATCAATTCATTATTATTTTTCAATGGTTTTAAAGCATGGTTACTTTTGAGAGAAAGAGAGATTGAAGTTGCTTTTTACAATTCTTAAAAGCTTTGAAATATTGAGTGCGTTTTTTGGTTTTTTGAGCATTTTTTGAAAGTCTCAAAGCTTTAGGTGTTTTTATGTTTTGGTATTGTTCAATTCGCAATCATGGCATCCACTTTTGTTGCTTGAAGTGTGGAGAAGTTGAATGGCCATAATTTTCATACATGGAAAATGAACATGAAATTTCTTTTACGTGAAAAGTATTTGTGGGAGATCACTTAAGGAAAATTATTGTCATCATAAGTTGAATTTGGAAAGATTGTTTTTGAAGGAGGCAATTTTGAATATCACTTGTTCATGAAGAAGGACAAATTGGTTCATCAAACAATTCTTTTAAATGTTGTTGATTTTCTGTTGCATCATGTAATACATGCAAAAATTGCAAAGAATGCATGAGATAAATTTTATGTAACATTTGAAAAAAGACATATTGGCAACAAATTGTAAGTACATCAAGAGTTTTACAATCTTTAGATGGAGGAAGGCATTTCAATGTAAGCTCATATTGACAAGCCTCAAATGATTGTAAATCAATTAGCAAACATTGATCATAAAATTTTTTATGATGATTTGGCATTCACATTTTGAAGGTCTTTGCCATTGTCTTTCCATACCCTTGTGGTTTCACTTAGTACCCATAGTAATCAATTGTCCATGGAGTTAATATGTGGACAATTGTTGTAAGAAGAATTGCGATGTAAATGATAAATGTAGTTTAATTATGGTACAAAACATGAAGCATTATTATTAAAAGTGTTTCTGGGAAGTTCAAAAGGGGTATGGATTGGAAGAAGTTCAACATTGAAAAATGGAAGAAGAATTGAACTTTTTACAATTACAACACCAAAGACCATTTTGTAAGAAAATGTCAAGAAAAAAAAGAAAAGATTGAAAGAACAAATGCAAAGATTTTTCATAAGCAACCACAACAAGCAAAATTGAATTTCTTGTGACTGCTTTATTTATTTCTTTAATTTATAGGGATGCATGGTTTGTTGGTTTTGGAGCTTCACAACATCTGACCTTTCAAAAGGAAGTATTATCAACCTTTGAAGAGTTTATTTTTAGTCACAAACTAAATCTTGGAAACAATAATATGTTTGATGTATGTGGGAAAAACACTATTGTTTTCAACTTGCCCCAAATGGAATTTCTAAGTCTATTGGAGATATGTTGTATATTCCAAAGTTGGCAAATAATTTGTTATCAACTAATTAGTTAATATAATAAGACTTTATGATGGAATTTGAAACTACCAAATGTTGGCTAAAGTCTTTTGATTTAAACAAGGTGATTGTTGAAGTTGTTTAAAAAAGAAGGTTATATAAGTTGGTGCGAGTTGTTCAATCCTTGGTTGTAGAATCTAACACTAAAATTAATAGGAATGATTTTAAGAGATTCAAATATGTTTTTATGTAGCTTTTAACAACCATGGAAAAAAATATCCTTATGGAAGGCATGAATTTCTGTGATAGATGTGAGTATGGTAAACACCATCGTACCCCATTTCCTTTGAGTGGGGGTTTTTGTGCAAAGGAAATTTTGAAGCTTGTGTACACAAACCTATGTGGTCCTATGGCAACATCTCATTGAGAGGCAAAATATTTTTTAGGAAGACATTTTTAATATCATGAAATTTAAATTTGATAGGTTTTTAAAGCGTTGGTAGAAAATCAAACTAGAAATAAGACTAAAGCAATCATATGTGTGTTATGGATGCCAATACCATAAAATTCATTTATTTGAATGTTCATCCATGACTTGTAATAAACTTGTACCTAATTTTTAGTTTAATTTTGATTCATTTTTAATTAACTTCCATTTAAATTTTAATTAACTTTTAATTAATTTTTAGTTCACTTTTAGTTAAATCTTAATTCATTTCTAGTTAAATTTTAATTAAATTTTAGTTAAATCCTAATTAACTTTAGTTAATTTTCAATTGACTTTTAGTTAAGTTTTAGTTAATTCATAGTTGACTCTTAATTAGAAAGGTTTTCAAAAAGTTTCTTCATTCAATGGAGGCAAGGAAAAAAAGGAGAAACAAAAGGTGAAATTCAGTTTATCACAAAAATTGATCATTTTATAAGTCGCACCCCCTTCTCCCCCTTGAATGTTAATGTTTTAAGTTTAAAAAAATTTTCACCTTATTTATGACCAAATTCAGTGTTTTGATAATATATATTTTATTTTACAAATAACTTTATTATATTTTTGTTATACACCTTTAATGACCCTACCTTATTAAAAATCCATATTAATTAATTGTGGGTGGATGTTTTGATGGGTTTTTTTGGCAATGGGCCATTTGATTGGGCTCTCACCAAAAAAAAAAATGAAATTCCCCCTCCCCCCAAAAAATCATATAAGTGTATTTGTTTTACACTTACACAAATATAAATGAATATTAAACACTTACACAAAGTGTGAGTCCCAAACCATTTTACATGCACAACACTGGTCTAAACTGTAGAATATACATAAAATATTTAAAATTATTTCATAACATACCAAGAAATACCCTTCTACCTCAAGTTATTCTTGAAATATAAGAGGAATGATCTCTCTCGGACCAAATGATGGAAAAATTCTTCAAAGTAATAGTGCAAATAATTTGAGGACGCTACCATCCTTGGAAAACCCATGTCAGAATTTATACACTTTTCCTTCTCCAAATTGATTCTTGTGGGCGATTGCAAATATTTTTCTTTGAAACCCACCCCTTTCATGGCCTTCACAAATCGCTTCAAGTTGTTCAACATTGTAGTGCTTTCTTTTAGAAAATAATAATCATCCATGGCATCACTTACCATTCCATATACAGTAAAACCTGTCTAAAGTGATATTGCTGGGACTAGAGGTAGGATATCACTTTATACAAGTTATCACTTTAGGCAGGTACAGTACATATAGTATCATACACACACATTTTCCTTTTTGTTATCGTTATCGTTTGTACCGATAGGGCGTTAGTTCATGGCAGCTCGTACCCGCGTGCCGAGGGAAGTTCCACAGAAAAAAAACCCTTGTTTGCGTGTGGGTCCACCTTAGGAACCTCGTTGCAAGTACCACCCCGTCACATCCTCATGTGCAAAGTCTTCTCGATGCCGAAGAAAGGTTAGCAATACACCACGATGATGGACGACGTCCGCCTCGCCCTCGTACGGTACAAGAAAGATCATCCTGGTGCCACACAAAAAGAGCTGATCAAGTGGCTGGAGGACACTCATCAGCTCAAGGTCAGCTAAGCAACGATGTCGGGCACACTCAAACGGTTGGCGGCACTGCTCGCCAAGGCCACCACCTCCAACCTCAGCTCCAAGCGTCAGAAGACGGTGAAACTCCCTGTCATGGAGGCTACCTTAACCGAATGGTTCCTTGCCAACCAGGAACACGTCAACCTAAGCGGGGACCTCATACATGAGAGCGCAATGAAGATCATTGACCGCCTATACCCGGATCACCCGCCGTTTGAATTTTCAAATGGCTGGCTTGAAGCTTTCAAGGTCCGTCACGGGATCAAGAAACATCGCAAGTTCGGGGAAAGTGGTTCAGTCGACATGACTACTGTTGCAGCTGCCCTTTCGGGAATTCGTCAAGTTCTTGACGCGTACGAATGGCGTGACATCTACAACATGGATGAGAGTGGGTTGTTCTATCGCATGCAGGTATATAATGTAAGTTCAAAAAGATATCAAATGAGTTTGTCCCTGGCTAACTAAGCATCTTCGCTCGCATTGCAGGCGGACTATTCCCTTGCGACAAAGCAGCTCGAAGGCAGGAAACAGAGCAAGGAGCGCTTGACCCTGGCGTTATGTTGCAACGGCGATGGCTCTGACAAGCTCCCACTGTGGGTGATTGGCAAGTTTAAGAACCCCAGGTGTTTCAAGAACATCAACGTCACGTCGCTTGGGTGCGTATACAAGAACAATGTGTCCGTGTGGATGACACAGGTCATCTTCCTGGAGTGGGTTCGGGCATTTGATCTCCATGTTTCCGACCAGAAGGTCCTCCTGATCTTGGTTAACTTCAGCGGGCACACTCCGGTGGAGAAGATTCCGGATCACATCTGCCTCTGGAACACGACCATTCTCTAACTGGTTCTGAATATGACCTCAAAGATTCAAGCGTGCGATGCCGGCATCATCCGCAACTTCAAGGCCTACTACCGTCGCCGCTTCAACCGTGCTCTTCTCTAGGGCATTGAGGACAAGGTGCCGGAGCCGGAGAAGGTCGACATTTTGGGGGCCATCCAATTTGCCGTCCCCGTGTGGAATTATGAAGTCAAGCCAATGACGATTGCCAACTGCTTCCTACACTACAAGATCTAGTCGACAGAACAGGCTGAGACAGTTGAAAACGTCACGGAGGACGACCTGGTGGACCACGAGGTCATCGCGGATCTACAGTCACAAATCCAGCGCTTCCGCTATAGGAACCCAATGGACATCAGGAACCTACTCAACTACCCGGAGGAGCAGATCATGTCATACACGCCGGATCTTAATAGCATCATTGAGGACCACCTTGAAGAAGCCGGACTTGCTCCAGTGCCACATGAGGAAGAGGACGATAGCAAAGAAGTGCCTGCCACGAGTGCCGCTGACGCTTCTGAGATGCTGGATAAGCTTGTGATATTTTTCATGCAGCAATAGGATGCGGACGAATCTTGTGTGAGTTCCATCTAGAAATTGAAAGATAAGGTGAGTATGATCCGTACAAACCGAATGGTTCAGAAGGTTCTTCAAGACTATCCAGCTTGTTTTGTAGTTGTTTTTGTCTTTTATTTTTTGAAATGTGCTGAATATCACTTTAGATAAGGAGTGGGACCAATAAAAATTATCGAGTATCACTTTACGGAGGTTTATCACATTTTGTATGGGGCCCAAGTTGGGACCGAGTCGTGTTTATCACTTTAGACAGGATATCACTTTAGACAATATCACTTTAGATAGGTTTTACTATACAAGCTATGTAGAAGTAATTATAACTTTTTGAGATGCCAATCACACAGCATGTGTTCCTTTCCTACACCTTGACATCAGCCATCATTTGTGTGGTAATGGGGTGAATGCTGTGTTGAGAGTGGAGGTGCTCATAGATGATGGATCAGAGCCCTCAAATGTCGTTAAGGTCTGCAAAGTAAAAAATCTGAAACATTATTAAGCCCACTAGACACAAATATTGTTCACTACACAAAGGTTTTAATAAGCCCCAAAGCCAAAGAAACATCATCAGCTTCTATGTTTTTTCTCAAAAAGGCTCAGGAGGCATGAGAACATGAAAAGTGGACGAATAATATAGCTTTGTAAGAACTGAGAATGCCTCATACTTGGCTAAACTGAAAAAGTTTGAGAGGTGCTTCAACAATTCTTGAAAACAAGTGAGGAAGTCAAAATAGAGAGTGAGTCCAAAACTAAAGAACAGAAAAAAAAAAAAAAAACATGAATTTAAACCATCAAGATTTCATATTTTGACAAAATAACAGTAACAAATCAGCGAGTGGCAAAAAGAGAAAAACCCAACCCTAGATTTTACAAAATAGAGATTTCAGGTCTGACAACATTACAGCAATGAAATTACCTGGATGGAAAAGAGAAAATCTAATCCCAGAGAACCTCAACAACAAGGGTGAAACCAATTGTAGAGATTTCAGATCTGACAATATAGCTGCAATAAATCAGCAAGTGAAGTGCAGAAACCCTACCCTAGAACAACATAGCATTCTTGTTTGAACAAAAGAAAATGGTCACTAGAAGGCCCAGAGCATTTGCAAAGCAACTGAAAGCCAAAAGCTTACCAAGAGGCAATATGTTCAGGGACCTTAAATAGCAAGATGACTTACCATTACATCCTACTGACTTTATCAGCTCCTACTGACAATTTTTCTTTTAACTGGAGTGGTAGCAAGATGCAAAACTTCTACTGCATGTTCTCCTTAGGATCTATAAAACCTCAAACGGGTTTTTCAATACAAAAAACCGTAGAGGAATGAGAAACCTCTTTGGCAATGACATCATACAAATGTTTAAACTCAAGCAAGCTTAAATGTATTGGTTCCTTCTATATGTATTAGATTCTCTTGAAGGCTGATTTATAGGTTTGACAAACATAGACCATCTTACTGGAACAAAAATGAGAGAGAACATAGATCACAACAATATCTAAGATGGGAGATAGGTTGGCAAGTGTTACCAGGTGCTTTTGCCTAAACCTTCTAAGCCTGTTGAGAAACTGCATTTGAAAATTAGAGAAGTGGGAATTGATCAGAAAAAACCAATCAAAATGTCCACTACCAAAACCATGGAGCTTACAGAGATCATATCTGGTGATGAAAGAAAATATGAAATGCAAAAAAGGGGTCTAGAGCTTACATGAAAGCTCAAAGATAGTCTGGAAAGAGGAACGGATTCTGCAAGAACATTCATTGATTTCACAAACTTAAATTTTGAGAAACTATTGTGGCTCAAGCAAAAAGTCTCAAACCTTGACCAAGGAGATCAAGAAAGTGTCTTCATAAGTACTGAGAATTTCTCAATACCTACAATTGAACAAAATCGAGAGATGACCTGATAAAAAGGTTATTGATAATTTCAGATCTGACAACATAGCAACCCCAAATCAGCAAGCAGGAAATAAAGGAAGCCCAACCCTAAAGAAAGAGAGATAAGACAAAAATCAAAGTTTGGGAGTGGTTTCAATGACAGGGATGATCATACCAATGTTCAGGGACCTTCAAAGCAACATGTATGGGATTCACCACGTACCATAACATCCCCACTCACTCCATGAATTCCGAGCAATGGCTGGAGGTTACTGTCAAGCATCAAACACTGTACTGAGTTTTTGTTAGAAAACCCAAAGTAACAGGAAAATTCAACAATATTGCTGGCGGTCTAAAACCAAACCTGCAAGAGCAGAATGAGGACTGAAAAATCCAAGGGACTCAAGAAATAAGAGATAGAGAAAGGCAAGAAATGGAAAAACCCAAAATAAGAAATGAGGAAGTAAAGAAAGGCAGTGAGATGGAAAAATTCTGAGAGCAAGAACTTTAGAGGCTTAAGCGGGCTTGGAAAAGCTCTCCACTTAGGATTAGGAGACTTTTGAAATGATCATTTTGAAGATTCTGAAGGCAGAAATGCCAAACAGAAATCATTCCTTCTAATTTTTCTTCAGCAGACCAATTTGTCTCATCATTTGAGGTACAAGGAACTCATTGAAGCTTTAGGGGAATCAAGAAACCACCATTTCAAAGGAGGGGCTGCTCCTAAGCAATAGGGAATCCGAAAAAAGGCATTGCTCCTTACAATGCAGAGATCACATTGGCAGCACTTGCAGAGAGTCACCCATGACAAGGCATTCAAGTGTCCTAACACAAACTAGGACTCTGTCCCTGACCAAAAGAGGCTCATAGAAAGTTGGAAAGCTCACAAACACTGAAGAAGAATGAACTTGAACAAAACCAGGCATAAATGTTCTTCACCTTCTCACCACCAGATGTTCATTTTTCAGCGACCAGATCCATTAAACCAAGGGTAGAAACCCAAAACTGCAACAAGGGGGAGTTTTGAACACTAAGCACATACTAAGACGTAAAAACTGCTGAAATTGAAGGAAAACTTCAAGCAATCCACCTTGGAAATTTAACTTGCAATTATCATGGACATCTACTTGTGTATTTAAACACCAATTGCAACAGATTAAGCTGCAGCAGAAAGCTTGTCTCCAGGACCAGAAGCACATCTGATTTCAAAACCTACAGGTCTGCTAAAAACATGATCAGCAAGTTCACACATATTTGATCATCAAGTATTGAGCGTTTGGTCATGGTTACTTGGTAGCAGGAAAAGCTGTGAGACAACATGCTAATGGGTTGGAGCCCATTAGCACATATTCTCGTATAAAAAAGAATCTGATAATGCTGTACACATATATGAAGAGGAGCAGTGAAGATTACCTACTGGTGACAAAATATTCCACATGTATATATATTCCACAGGCAAAGGAAAGTCCACAAGAGATGAGACACAGACAAGCACACCATGCCATCTCTTCTGTTGAACAAGATGGAACAAACTGAGGCTTTCCAACCTGAAGTTTTCACAACCGCCTACTCCTGTCCCATTTCCAATAATGGTGTACTGGGTTAGTGACATCAAGCTGCAACAACCCAGTGAAATAAAACCAAGAATGAAACTTCCAGAGGGAATGATTAATTGTCAGTCTAGGCTGCATTAGTGTCTGACAGGCCCAAACTCAAGTTACTGCGGAGGGCAGTGCGGCCAACACCACCATTGCCGTTGCGCATCATGGTAACAAACTCATTGTAATCAATGCGCCCATCATTGTCCTGGTCAACTTCACGAATCATGTCATCAATTGAGATGTCTCCCATATGGAAATCCGTGATTGCAGCTTGCAGCTCATCCTTTGTGAGGTACCCACTCTTGTCCTTGTCCAGATATGAAAATGCGGAATACAGATTTTCCTCCCTTTCAATCTTGTTGAGATTCAGAGTTGCAGCTAAAAACTCTCCATAATCTATAGTTCCATTATGGTCAACATCTGCAGCATCCATCAGCTCACGAACATCTGCCTCCTTGAGGTTTGAACCTACTCTCTTCAAACCTTCTTTCAGTTCCTCAAAACTGATTGCACCTGAGCCATCTGTGTCCATCATTTTAAACATCTCCTTCAATCCTGCAATTTCTTCCTCAGACAATGATTCTGCAATCACCCGGATGGCAATCTTCTTCAACTTGTTCATAGCCGAGAACTGCTTGAGCCTAGACTGTACCGCAGGATCTATGGGTCGGTCTGAGGCCACTCCCTCTTCCCGAATCCAAGGATGACATAACACTTGATGAGCTTTCAACCTACTTTCAATATGTGGGTTCAACATTTTCTGGATCAGGTCTTTTGCATCATCTGAAATCTTTGGCCACGGATCTGAAACAAAGTCAAGCTCACTTTTCAGAACCTGCTCGAAAATTCCCTGTTCTGTCTCTGCCCAGAAAGGAGGAACTCCACTAAGAAGGATGTAAAGAATAACTCCTGCACTCCAGACATCTGCTTCTGGGCCATAGTGTCTTCGCAACACCTCAGGTGCAACATAGTATGGACTTCCCACCACATCTGTGAAGATCTCACCAGGTTTGAAAAACACAGATAACCCAAAATCTGTCGTCTTAAGAGGTGCATCCTCTCTCTGGTTGGCCAACAGAAAGTTCTCTGGCTTCAAATCCCTGTGCATAACTCCAAGAGAGTGACATGTCTCAACAACACCGACTATAGTACGTGTCAACTCTGCAGCTTTGGCTTCAGAATAATGGCCTCTTTGGATGATCCGGTCAAAAAGCTCCCCACCGGCACAAAGCTCCATGACTAGATGCACTGAAGTTGCATCCTCATAAGCCCCCTTGATGGTGACAATATTAGGATGCCCGGAAAGATGGTGCATGATGTGAATCTCTCGACGCACATCCTCCACATCTTCTCGAGATATAAGCTTCCTTTTGGCAATCGATTTACATGCAAAGTGCAATCCAGTGGCTTTCTCAGTACAATGGTAAGTCACCCCAAACTGACCTTGACCCAATTTTCTCCCCAGGATGTACAAGTCCCTCAGGTTTTCTGTATGCCGCTGCAGCACTGAGGCCGTTATGCTCTGGCCTGGCAAAACCCTCATTTCAGACCCGTAATTGTTCATTGCTCCACTATCTTCCTTCCCCTGCTGCAGTCCAGGATTTTGGGGTTCTCGCTGAAAGGATGTCAAAAATTGCAGCAAGAAAGGCCGTGGGGTTGTGTTTGCTGGATGTGTTGACTTAGCCTCCTCCTCCGCTTTCTAGCGACTATCGACTTTGTCTGACCTTTGCTGAGGGTGTTGCGGGGGGGGGGGGGGCGTGGACGGATCCTGCTATTGACCTACAAAAGGACGGCAATACCAGCTCTTACTCAATGCCCCTGAAACAAGCGTCGCTCATTTCTTTCTAATCCTCAAGCTGTTCTCATCTCTCTGCAAACCCCACCTTTACCTCCTAAGCTTCATCTAGGTTAGCAACAGCAAATTGCGTCATAGAAGAACCATACCTGAACTATATTATTCAGCTTGACCTACAATCCGTGCCCACTTCAAAAACAAGAACGCCGAGAAACAATGCTTCAGAAGCACTAGAACCGAAAGTTGCACAAAGTTTAGCAATAGAGTATAAAAATAGAGTGTGTGCACTTACCTTTCGTTTTGAGCCTTTCAAACAAAACCCCAGCTTCCAAAACGTTCCAGTCAGGTAAGTCAGTCTGGTGCTCTAGTGCTAGGCTACACACAGAGACCTATCGCAGCATCCAAAACTTGTCGTTGCAGCTCCAACGCACATTATTCTTCGTGTAAACAAAAGCTGCTTGGCTTCGTTGCTTCTTGCTCCTCAGCTCTTTTGACGAAACCTCTCTGTTGTTGCTGCGACGCCAACTGACTGACTGGGCTTTTTCGTTGCAGTGCTGCTCTGCCGCTTCTTTTTCTTCGTCTCCTTCGATACAAATGGTCCGACGGTCTGCCGGAATTCGAACTACGGCACTCCCCCTAGTGAAGCTCCTTTCTCAACTTGCTCCTAATTTCTTCGTTTTCTTTCCCCGAGGCTGCCTCTCCGCTGACTGGGTCACATAGCGCCCACCGTTGGATCCGGAATCCGACGGTCTTCAGTCGTCGGTCTCCCGGCTTCGTTACCGATTTTGAAGGTGGGTACAAGCGACGACACGCACAAAGCGGAAGCTTCTTTTTACCGATGTTACCCGGAAGTGAGAACCGGCCACAGAACCAGGTCTGCCCACATGTAACCGTGGACGCTTGCCTTCGCCGAATCTGGCTCTGAGCTGACTCGGTCACAAACGCAGGATCTTGGAATCCGACGGTCTTCAGTCGTCTGCAACTGGGCTCGGTTACCGAGTGTCAAGGCGGGTACAAGGGACGACTCGTTAAAAACAACACGAGGCTTGCCAATTCTAGCCTTCCACATTGCCGGAAATTAACCGAGATGAGAACCAGTGTTGGGCGGTTCTTAACTTTTTTACCCAGAACCTCCAATTCTTGTTCTAGAACTTAAAAAAAAAATTCTAATTCGAGTTCTAATTTCGGTTTTCAAAGTCCCTTCGTTCTGATCCAGTTCCGGGTAACTTGGATTGGAGCCGATATTTAACCTCTGGTTAGCCTCTGGTTTTAGTGTATATATATGTTTCAACCATACTAGTTTTGATTCAAGTCTCAGTTTCAGACACAAATGGAACCCAGAATCCAGTTCCAGGTTTGGTTCTTCAAAAGAAAGAAAAAGTTCAGTTAAGGAGAAGGAGGGAGTGAGTACAGACCCTTCCATGATTTGAGATCTGTGCCTGAGGGCAGTAGGCCGGTGCTGCTTTGCTGAAAACACGTTTCTTGGGGGAGGTAAGGGAGCTGAAATTACAAAGGAAAAATCCAGGCAGTGCTTTACGACTCGAGAACTGCTTCTGAAAGTCAAACCTGCCAGCTCCAATTTTATTTTTACTAACCAAAACCGGAACTAATACCATTTGCTGGTTCCCATTTCAGGTGAAATCCTCACCTCAGGAACCAACCCGACAAACATTCAAAGGAAGAACCATGAAAGAACTGGCGGTTCTCTCATGAAAACCAGTGATTCTTTTAGGGTTTTGAAACACCCAGAATTCACAGTTCTTTGAAAACACAGGTTCAAAACACCAGTTCCAAGTACATCCATAATTCTTCTGGGGGGGCAAACAAAGGTTCAAATCAGTGTTATATCTGATCCTTGGTTTTGAAAGGAACATTCAGTTCAGTTCTGAGTTCTGGCTAATCTGTTACGAAATTTGATGGAACTTTTTATGCAATTCTGCTGGGAACGGTTCTTCAAAATTTGTTAAATTTTCAATTTACATATTTTAGTGTATGCTTTCAAACATTTTGGGGCCTAGTTCAATTTGGAACTTGAGAACTAGCAATAGCATTCAAACAAGGGGTGGTGTCGCACAGTGGCCTGGGGGGGACCATTTACATTAAAAAGTACTCTTAAGGCAAAAGAAGAATTATGGAAACTCAAATATATTTCACCATGCAAAAATATACTCTTCCAAAAATCCTCTAAAAGAAACCAAAATCCTTCAAGCAATTATATAACTCTATAACTAATCTCAAGTTTCAACACAAGCCAAAATATCATCTTTCAAAAATCCTCATAATAAAAAAAATAAAAATAGTCCTATAAATTATTACCTAGTAGGGGCCTATAAAAATCCCTTAAGCTACTATACTCTATAATGAATCCAACTAAACACAAATATCCTTGCCTTGCTTGGTAGGCAAGGCCAACAAAATTGCAACTCTCAGTGTTCCCAAAAACCTACTTAACTAGTCCAGTGTAGTGTGGACTGGACTGTGGACCTCGGGGATCAAAAAAGGATTCCCTGAGACACATTCAAACTACAGATTTTACTTGGGCTGCCACAATTTGTCAGAAATCATGCCTGCCTGATGTACCCTGAAACTGCCCAAGTGGGGTACCTGAGAACCTACTGAGGGGCCCCGGGGGTAATAGACCTTCCCTTTCATACAGTACATTTAAACCTCTTTCTCTGACATACTTTCAGACACAACACAAAATCCAGCCACAAAATCTATAAGTACCTCAAGTTCATATCTCCTCTTTCTTCACTTTTGCACATGGGGATGGATCATGGGGGGACCTTTTATGAAATGAAATGAAATGAAGGTGGTTATGGGTCACTAGGTACTTCAAATAACAAGGGGGTGTGGCCTTGCCATTGTTTCATTGAAAAATATCTTGTAAGGCCAAAAGAAGAATGATGGAAATTCAAATATTTCACCAAGCAAAAATATAATCTTCAAAAAAAATCCTCTAGAAGAATCCGAAATCCTTCAAGATATCATAACTCTAGAACTAATCTCAAGTCTGAACACCAGCCAAAATATCATCTCTTAAAAATCCTCATAAAAAAATAGACCTACTACTTAGGGGCCAAAATCCATTAAGCTACTATACTCTATAATGAATCTAAGCATGAATATCCTTGCCCTGATAGGCAAGGCCAACAAAGGAAATGTTTTTAAAGTACTTTTTATGCCTTTGGTAAAGGCTTTGGATTTCATAAGAGCAATTTGTACCCACTATTGTATTCCAACAACTTCCGTTATTAATCTATTTCATTAACACCCAAGTTTATTTGCTAGGAATGAAATGATCATAAGGAATATCTCCAAAACTTTATGTAAAAGCAGAGTGATTACTCAACCAATGTTTTGTATTCATGTTTTTCTAATGTTTCTTTAATATGTCACAAGAGAATTGAAGAACATTATTTAAAAAGTATGTTTTTTATAAGGTATGAACAACCTTCCTAAACAAATAGGTTTGATACAATATGTCCATCAAGATATGTACTATGTACAGTTAATAAAAGGAATTGACATCTACCGCCCAACTATGTATAAAACATGTGTTCCTTGCCCAACTTTATAACTTATGCTTAGTACTTATGTTGCTCTTGTTGGAAGGTTTAAGTAGTGAGATGTCAAGGTAACAAATTAAATAAGAATGAGGCACAAGGTACAATACTAGCTGAAGTAGTACATCCTTTCCAATGTCATGTCAATTTTTTTGATTTAGACCTCATTTGTCCTTGCATTGAGGGGAGGGGGCGGGGGGGACACTAAGTGATAATGTTATACATTATTTACTTCAAACTGGGTATTGTTTGGGAGGCATTGGATGAGGAAACACTTTTTCCCGCCCTATGATTACCTAATTTCTTCATATGCACATATATGATCATGAAAAAATTCAACTATAATTGTTATTTGAATTGAATTTTAGTACTCTATATTTATTTCAATTCTTAGTTTTAGTATTTGATAGAAAAAAGAACACATAATGCACTCATATTTTGAAGATGCAATGAAAAGAAATTCACAACTATATGCTCCCTTGATGGATAAATCATAATGAATATTACACAAACAACATATGTATTTGATGTTTTGAACCATCAACCATTCCATTTCATTTGAAACAAACTAAAACAAAATAAAAATCATGAACATATGATCTATTTTCTAGAAAGTAAGTGATGCTTGCACTTGCCACGATCAAACATTTCCACCCCACCCTTGACAATTCATGTGAGAGATGGAATAAATTGATTGGAAACAAAAAGTCATTGTATTTGTTTTGTAAATTTCAAAGCCAAAAAGTGAAGGGGTTGGCTATACCTACCTCACAACACAAATGCTAATTAAAGTTTGTGTACTTCTATAGTTATTATGGTCAATTTGGGATTTCTTTGAGGGGATCACTAGTAAGTGCTTGAAGAATGTTATGGTTTACTAGTCACTCTTTGGGGATGGATGGAAATATAGGAAGGAACTTCAACGGCATATAAAAATCATTTGTAATTTCTTGAATTGTGGTGTTTGGCAACAATAATTATTTTTATTTTTTCATTTACTGACCTATTTATTGAATCGAACTTACTAACAATCAATATTTACAATCTAAATGTATATGTTATATTTTTCATTTTATTTTTGTTATTGAAGCTAAATGCATGCCCTAGAAGGCACAATCATGATAAGCCTACCAAAAAGGACAATTTGGGAGTACCTTTTTCATGATTGTACCTTACATTAACCTTATTATGAAATATCCAACAACCAATAATTGCACCTATATTTTTATTCATTTATTTTCAAAATTCAAAGAAGAATCGCCCCCGCCCCCCCCCAATTGACTAATAAGGATTCCTTCTGAAAATATGTGTCAAAAATATTTGAACAATTAAAATATATTAAGAAAAATGTTTATTGAAAAAACTGCAAATAAAAAAATGGTGTCATAGGCATGAAAACTTCAACAACCAAATGATTTTAAACATGCACAAGAATTAGAACACTTAAAACAAAAACACCCCTAAACCTAAATCAAACCACACAACAAAATAATGAAAAATGAGGTCCCAAAATATGCAAGAAAAATAGTCCAAAACAATGTTATTTAAAGCATGGAAGGGCTGGAAACAGGAAATAAAATAACAGTGTAATGACTTTAACTTTGGCCTTACAACCAAAAGCTTGTGTAAAACAATGAAAATGGTTCAGGAGTGTGGCCAAGGTATCAATTGATTGAAATGCATTTGCACAAATGTGGGAAACTCTGAAAAAACAAGTGGCAACATTGGGAATGGAATTCTCACTTTGAAAGTTAAGAATTCTGAGATGTTTGAGTTTTTGGAACAAGTTTAGGGAGTAAACCTTATCCAAAATGCATCTATTTTATCTTTGAAAAGGTCGAGTGAAAAAAGCTTCAATAAATTGAGGTCACATTCTCAAAATAACGATATTTTATGGTCATTTGAAAGGTTGAGGATCAAACTACCAAAGTGATTCTAGACCATTTAAATGATGATTTGAAAGAGTCAAATCACCTTTGGTTAAGGAGTTTGGTACATTGCTTAAAAACTAAAAGGTTTACAACTACGAGGAAAAACTTTAGAAAAATGATCATTCAAATTTAGCCTCAATGGGGAGTTGTAAACTATATTATAAGGAAAAAAGTGATGCCATCACCTAGTTTAGAATTACAGTGTGTCTTGTGAATTTGAATTGCTCATGATTCATTTGTGCATCATTTTGATGTCAAAATTAACTAATTGTCCTCATGTTTGGTTTATAAAATTACATAATCCATGAATTCAACTAAGAGCTTGAATCTTAGTTTCATCTCAGAGTTCCGATGCCTTCTTTATTGTTGGGTACTAAAAAATTCACCTCGATATTTATGTTATGTTGCAACATCAAGATTTGAATTTTTTTATAACATTGATATCACTAGTTCACAAACTTAAAAGTGCATGAAATAAGGATAAAGCACACAAGGTTGTACCTTGGCTGATGTTGAATGTACATTAAAGCTAAAAAGAACATCTACTGATTTTCTTCAAGAAAATTTTCATAAATGATTCCATACGGCCAGTTATTTAAAAAACCTTTTGGGGCACCTTTTAAAATAAAAATTATGAATGAATAATGAAAAATGATAGATTAACTTCATTTATTATGGATGAAAAATGAATGTCCATGAACAACTTAAACTAAACTTTAAATTTTTTAAAAATTGACTATTAAACAGATAAATATGTTTAATACCTACATTGCAATGGGTTATGAAATCTTGTCCATGCCATATATTCTTCAACATATTCACCCATCTTGAGTATGGTTTACTCCAAACATCATTCCAAATGATTGAAACTCTTTGAAACTATCAACTCCAAAAATGAAAACATATGTTGTCTCCATCTTGGATTGCCTCCTTTCACAACTCTCCTTTCGAGTCACGCAATCCCATTGTTTTTAAAGTGTATTTACTTTGCTCATGCCATGCCTTGAGCTTATTCTTGACCCATGTCATTGTCTTATTCTTGTTCTAGTCGCAAAGTTCCCAAGACATAAGTCATGACAATCCATTGTTTTAGTTTTGGTTTGAATGTTCAAGCATTTATGAATATGGTTATTCTAAAAAGTTCATTACATAATAAAATTTTCAGTTCAAATTTTCAATTTATGTTATTATAGTTACATATTCACCCCGATTGATTAATTAAAATTTAATTGCCAAATTGCCATTTGATTATATGATAATAACTATCATCATCACTTCTAGAATGATACCAAGGCTCACTTATATTTGCCAATATATCATGGTGACGTGAACTTGGATATGCCATTTATCTTTACCATCTATTTTTATTATTTGTGATTGATTGTTTCGTGCCATTTCTTGCTGTACTTTTGAACTTGTTTATTGGAGTGTTTTATGTGTGTTCATTGGCTCCATCAAGAACCATATTGGACTATATGTAACTTTTGATTACCACTTATAGCCCTTGGGCCTCCCCCTACCTGCTTCGTGTCAAAACTAAGCAATAATATTGCGATTATGCTTTGCAATGGCCCTTCAATGGTCAAGTGTCCTCTCACCACCTCCCCCCTTACAAAACATCAAGATCTAGTGGTACTATTTCATAACTTGCTTCCATGCACATAATGGGTTCCTTCTTTTGAAATAAGATAGGGAACATTGTTTGATAAAGTGGACATGGCTTTTACATAAACTCCAAGACTTACAGAATATACTTCAAGCAAAATTCATGGGCAGATGCTTTCAAGGCAAATTAATAGAAATTTGTATAGTGGTCATAGCTAACCTGTAAGGTAACCAATGCCTTGCATTACTCAATGGTGCCCCCAAAGGAGCCATGCAATCTATTCTCAATCTATTTTTATGTCATGCATTAAACTTTGATACAAATTTCCTTAATGATCATCATTCTTAACAATTGAAAACTTGTACACCTATGATTTTGAATCTAACAAATAGTATAGCTCACTTCCAAATAGGTGCAATATGAGGATTTAGGG
Source organism: Sphagnum tenellum (assembly GCA_963921925.1). Classification (NCBI taxonomy): domain Eukaryota; kingdom Viridiplantae; phylum Streptophyta; class Sphagnopsida; order Sphagnales; family Sphagnaceae; genus Sphagnum; species Sphagnum tenellum. The sequence continues at coordinate 3,918,611 of OY998158.1, forward strand.
TTGACATCAAACTTATTGAATGATTTGTTATTTCCTTGTTGGCCTAATCAGTATAAAATAAGTATAAAGATGTAACTTTCATGAGTTAATGTTGGTGATTTTGGAAAATTTGTATCATATTTTGCATTAGTTGTAAAAAGTTTTAAATTATGGACTTATGGGTATCTTATCTATTTCAAGGGGTTTTCTTGACCCAAAAAAATGACACTTGCAAGTGAAGCCATAATTGGCTTATGGTAGTAGTATGATGGACGATGCTTTTCAACCTTTGTGTGAACATACATGTTTCACTATTTTGTTAGTTACATATTGTAAATAATATGTGAAGCTTTGCAACATAAAACCTGACTTGGTCCCAAAAGGTGTAAAAGTTAATGAAATCAATTATTAATCTTATTGATCCTCATTAAATTACAATATACAATTTTGATTTCCTAGGAAATAGGGTCTACAATAGATGATGTCCTAGGAAATATTTATGCCATTGACAACAATAATCTTGATAACCTTTTATCTTGTCTATCCCTCTAGAAAATGCATATTGTGGATTTTCTTTCAACTTGGGACCTGTAACTTTGAGAACTTTATCTTTTGGTTTCCTCCAAAAGTCTATAAGGAGGATAATATAAGGAATGCCTTTAATTCTTGGCTGATTGTCACTATTACCAATACTCTTTAATAATCAATCAAAAAAATTGGAAATATTCTTATTTGAATGCTTATTTGTACTAGTTGTCACTCCCTCTAGTATTTCTTAGATTTAATGTATTTATGACCTCAATATAATACACTTATCACGGATTTCCGATACTACAATTTTAATCATATCATGAACTTCACATTTATAAATGAAAACCATGTGATACTTGTGTGGTTAATAGTAGTCAAATTGAATACATTTACAATTTATTTTTCATTGAACACCACAATTTTGATCACTATACAAAGTATAAATTGAATGCCTTTGTTTAAGTTAGTCATATGGAAGGTCAATGTGATTAGACATTCAAACATATTTTGTTAATTTAAACACCATTCAACAATGTCAAAATTATTTTGAGCATTCACATGATTGGAGTTTTCCCAATTAGTTCAAGAAAACTTTCTCATTTTAATTATTGTTTAATGTTTGACACAACCTTGCAACTATAGCACTGATGACCAAGGCTTTCTTTTGGTGACAAATTTGTTTTCAAAGTACCAAAAAGAACATGAAAGACTGTTGTTTTAGAGGTTTTTTTCTCAATTTTTTTGGAAAAAAAAAAAACCAAATTTAGACCTTGATGCTATTGCTAGCTATAGCAGGAATCTTAGAAGAATTCTATAGTCCTTTCAAATCCCTCACCATTGAAGTGACTTCATAAATTTGAAAAAAAACCTTATTTATGACCTTGCAATTTATCATATTATTACATTATCATAAAATTGCAAGTAATTTGTTATCAAATATGATGTTTTTGATAACAAATCAAACAACACCTTGATGTCCAAGCAATCAATTAGTCATATGATCAAAATTTCCTCATTAGTTCCACAAATCTCCTTACATTGTTTATAGTCTCATACTTTCCACAACCTTTAACAATTTGTGGTATAATTCATGAACTTGCACCAATTCAAGCATTGCACAAGTGTTGGCCTTTTAGTAAGCATCGAACACAGACAAATAAAACTACCGGAAAATAAACACAGGATGTTGAACTCCATGAAAGGAATTGCACCTATCAAAACGAAGCGAAATGAGGTGCATCAAAATGGAGTGCAAAAAGTGAAACTCAAGAGAGCTGTGAATGTGAAATAGGATGGAAAAGAATAAAAAGATGGTGCTATATGTGGTTAATAGGCAAGATTGTAACATTGAATCTTTAGGCCAATGAAGGCTTCAAGAGTTGAAGTTTGCAAAAGTAATAGATTGCCTCAATTCCCCCTTAAAGTGGACTAGTGGAAATATGTTAAAGAAAAGTTGCATGGACACAAGTGGACAGCTAGGGCAACCATTGGTCATTTAAGATTGACTTTATATTCAATTAGTGTCAACTAGTGTTCAGAAGGTATATGGATTTTCATATGTAAGTTGTGTAATATTTGGTAATTCAATATTTCAAAAGTGTATATATAATAGCCATGTGAAAATGTAAAGGCTTCCAAAAGATTCCAATCCAGATAAAGGTAAATGTTCACCTTTTCAAAATAACAATTTGAGTAAAGTTAAAGGTATATGAAGAACATTTATCCAATTCACCACTTGATCACAAGCTCAGGTCAGGATAAGTATTCACCATTTGCACACTATATTTACCCTATGTAAATAAAAATACAAACCGTGCAATATAATATATCAGAATTGTATAATACTCATAAAAACATTGCACAATGGCAGTTAAAAAATTCACTTTTGCATCTAGTGTTGCAAAAGTGATTTTTCTTCCCTTCTTGCAAGTTATGAGCACATGACAATAGGGAAATTTGTGGGAGGAAAGTTTTGCAAATTTAATTAGAAACTATTTGACAAATTTTAAGACATTCCTGTATAATAGAACACGTTAGCATAAATGAAAGAGGTTTGAAAGCTATAAAGTAAATAGTATTGCTCAATGATAATGGTGCATTCACACTTGATGTTAAATCAATGTTAAATGAAAATCTAGGTGGCATCTTAGGTGGCACCCAATGTTAAATGGGCAACAGCTTAATGTCAAATGAAAGTTAATTTTACATAAAATCTTCACAATAAGTAAGTTTAAGTCTTAGATGACTAGTATGGTGTTAAGGGACTCAACACTAGAGTCCCTAACACCGAGTGTGAATGCACCTATATTAATGTAAAACAAAAACTAATTGGTAACCGTGACTTAAACAAATCCAGCACAGCCCTTTGCCAGCCTCAGGAAAGTGTGCAGGGCCCAAAGCATTTTTGCTTAGTCAAACCGGCATGTTTTGACTTTCTTTACTATTTAGGGCCACATATTGAGCACCGCTGGGGATGTTTTAAATTGGCAACCAAATGAGATGATGATCTCATTGCGATTCCTACATATGACGTTATTTGAGCAGTAAGTGTTTAAAGCACGTATAACAGCCAAAGAGCTACATGAATTGATGAAGTAACTAGATGATGATCATGTGACAGAAGCCAAAACGAAAAAAAACAAAAAAACAAGGTATTTCAGTTACACACTGGCGTGTGATCTGTGACTCCCCCAACTTGCACTACAACCCTAGTGTGAGATGTGATGGAGAAAGATTAATAAAACCGCAAAATTTGATGGCAAAAAGGATTATACTTGAAGCCAAAGCATTACTTGCACTGAGATTGTTTCTTTTGGTTTTCCTTGGAAAACCCAAATCAGGACCAAAATCCCTTCTCCTTATCAATTGTGTATGGCCAAAGACTGAATTCCTTGATTCAGACTGCAAACAAAACCACATGAGACGACACATCATGTGAGGCAGGGAGTCTCGAAAAATTACACCCAATACAGAGAAATATATACTTTGGACCTTCTGTTCCTGTACAGAAAGATCAGGGTTGGTTAAGTGTATGCAATTTAGAATTCAAGTTTATATACATGTAGCTCACAATTCAGAACTGTGCTACAGTGTTGTATTGTTGGGTGCTATTCATGCTCAACCTTAACTTGTGTGGAGAGAAGAATCAAGCAGCTAGTTCCTAGCTTAAATGTGTAGCTGGAATAGAGCTGCGCTTTAGTTTCAGCACATTGGAATCCTTCTGTGATTTGGGTTGCAGCTTGTGAAGTATTAATTGTTATATCTGCACTTGCAGGCATTGCTGAATGGGGAACGGCAATAGCCAGAGCAGTCAGGGTGATGTGGTGCAACCTCTAGTTGCCCGCTTACCCACTTCTAGTAGTGGTGGCAGTGGTGTTTATGATAGCCTCGCAGATTACGAAGCAGCTTGCAAGACGGATCCGGATGTGAAAAAGTTCGATGACAAGCTTCAGACCCGTACCCAGAAAGCGTTGTCAAGCCTTGCAGCCGGGGTGGAGGAGCCAGGACAGGGAGTCTCTTTCAAATCCCTCAAGGATGTCACCACTAGCTTGCTTGAAGTTGACAAGGAAGTTGTGGACGTGATTCTGAATTGCAGAAACGATGTGTGGGCTAATGAAGAGTTGAAGGAATTGGTGGAAGATTACTTCGACACCAGTTTGACTGCTTTGGACTTCTGTGGAGTACTGGAGAAATATATTCAGAAGACACGAGACCGCGAGCTGTACATCCAGGTATGAGAGCTCTTTTGTCAGACAGTTTGTACATCTAGTCTAGAGCTTCATATAAATATATATCAGGGATTCTTTCTTTCGGGTTCCATGTTCATCCTGTCTTCTTGCCTGCGAGAAGTCATGGACTCCCATGCCCTCAAAGAACAGAATAGCCCGTGGACCAGCCATTCACCTACTTAAGAAACCTGATCTAATTTGAAATTGTGCAAGAAGGTTATGTTTGGTACGTAATATGCGCCTCGTTATCTCCGACGAAGGTTATGCTTGGTGATGTGTGCGTCGTTATCTCCGACGAGGGTTATGCTTGGTAATGTGTGCGTCGTTATCAACGACGAAGGTTCTGCTTGGTAATGTCTGCCTCGTTATCTACGACGAAGGTACTATATGATTGCATGGTTGGGGTGCTCTGGTCTTCTGACTGATCATGTCCCCTTCTTCCATCCAGATGGCGCTAAAGCACTTTCCTACGGAAGATGATCCTACACAAGTGGATTGCGAAGCTGTACTGAAGGAGCTTAAAGCTTTTATAGAAGCTGCTGACCCATTTCTCGATGATTTCAACGAGCAGTTCAGAAAGGTATACGACAGCCACGTTGCCATGAAGAAGAAGCTAGAGTTGAAGAAGATGAAACTGGATAACAAGCTGCGTGCAGTGCGTGGATGGACCAAGCTCTCTAACGTCATACTGGCAGCTAATTGCACGTCGGTTATACTATGTGGGTTGGTTTCTGATGTTGTCGCTGCTCCAGAAGTTGCAGCCCATCTGGTGGCAGAGACGACGAAGCCTGGATGCATGGGAACTCATACTTCAGGAAGCTGGCTTAGGCCCTTTTGCAGTCGCTATTCGCGGATCAAAGCCAAGACAGCCATTGTCGAAGATGCAGTCCGAGGAAATTATGTGGCCATCCAAGACCTCAACAATATCAAAGCTTCTGTTGACCGTCTAGAGGTATATTAATCAATTATTCGTGACGGATAAACGTCGTCGTTCAAGCGATGAAAGGATTACAAAAACTTCTCTGTCGTTGATCAAACAACAGAATATCCTATGTGACCTGCTATTCACCTACTTAAAAACCTGACCTAATTAGAAAATTGTGCAAGAAGGTTATGCTTGGTAATGTGTGCCTCGTGATCTACGACTAAGGTTATGCTTGGTAAGGTGTGCCTTGTTATCTACAAGGAAAGTTCTGCTTCGTAAGGAACCTCCAAATACAAATGAAAAATTAGGTCAGTTTTTTAAGCATATTATAAATAATCTTGACGATCATGATTCGGATGTTTGCAGAATGAAATTGCAGCGATTGTGCGAAATGTCAGGTTTGGGGAGGAGCGGAAGCATGATCCATTTTCGCTGCAAGTGGCGATGGTGGCAATCGGATGGAAGCAAGCAGCGTTCATCGAGCTATTGGAGGAATTGCAAAACACCGTAAGCTCTTCACGCAACCGAATAAGCCGGGCGCGACGAGTGGTTCTGGAACGGATCCTAGAAAACCGAGAACATGTCTTCAGACCTCAATCCAGCCAATCCTCTCAAACATTTGATGACCTTGCAAGGCTCATCTCCAGAGCAAGAGGAGAAAGTATGCAGGTGTCATGGCAAGGCAAGGAAGAAGAAGCATGTGATGGATTGTAGACCGGATCTTCTTCAACAATGGTTATGAGCTGAAAGGATCTGAGCTTGGTTTGCAACACTATTTCCATAAAGCTAGCTAGCCCTAGAGTGAGTGCTTCACTCCTTTTAGGCTCAGCTACTATTTTAGGGTTAAGCTATTTTAGGGTTTCTTGGTTGTGCAGATCCCAGACTCTGAACCCAGTTTTGAAACAGTGTACTTAATGATTGTTTGCCCTGCCCCCCATGTCCTTGTTAAATCTGCAGTTCCCACTCAACAATGAACTGGGTAAGTAAAAAGTAGATCTGGCTGTGAGCAGGTTAGTCATGGAGACCTGGCTATATTGCATTCGGGGGAGGTGAATTAGATGTGTTTTCAAAAACTTATTTGTCCCCTAGTATCATTGAAAACCAAAAGAATAATTCAGGTTGCACCCAAGTTGTACCTGACTGGACATGGCCCTGATCAAATTTTTAAGGGGACCCCTGGACCATGACATTTTCATGTGGATCTTTAAACCATGTCAAAGTTTCATCCCTGTCCACTTCTATGAATGCCGAAATAAGATGAAAACCTTGACATTTCAGCAAATTTCAGTGCTGAAATGAAATTGGCATCTGCAGTCCATTTGATTGAGTTTTAATTTTTGAGAGTGGACATCAAGTTTTACAACAAGGTGATGAATGCAGTTACACAGTTATTCCCAGCAGCAGAACCCTTGATAGGAACGCTAGAATAAGGCCCAGAGCTAGATGGCCTGAACCTCCTGCTGTGCACAGATACGGAAAGGGAGCAATCAACATTCAAGTTTGCTAGTTAGTTTTTGCATTGAACTTGTTTATAAAAAGCTAGGAAGTTAGATGCTGGTGTAGTGGTGGAACATTGAGAGCTTGTTCTACTTTTGTTCACGGAGTGTTTCCTGTGGAGTTTGTCAATAACCAGGCCGCACATCTCAACTCACTTCAGCTTAGAATACACTCTCAGATTCTCTTTGACCAGAATGGTAAGAAGTACTCAGTAGTAGCAACACTATTGATCCAGAATCTATGGAAGATATATTGAAGAAAAAGACTTCACACATGCTGTGCTGAAGGAAGGTTGTGATGGTGTGACTACATTTTGTAACTGTCAACATGGATACCCAAACTGCAGGTACTTACACCAATCAAAGACAATAGTTATGAGATCTCAAGATTTAGATGACAAGGCATCTATCACAGTTTCTGTTTTAAGGGAAACATGGTTGATTTTCTAAGCAAGGTCATTTATTGGATGACTGGGTTCAGATGGATTTTCAGATCTACAAGTTTTCTGCAAATGCTGTTCATCAATTGATAGCACTCTCTTTCTGTAATGAAAGAAATTCAGTGTGGTAATATTTCCATTAGTTATTTTCATAGAAATGCCACAATGAAAAATAATTCTGCAGTCAAACCTTTGAATTCCATGCAACACCATGTAAGCGAAGCATTCTCTCTCCACTCTTTTTACCTACATCACTTCAATCCCTATTTCTATAGAAATTATTTCTGTTTTATAGCACTGTTATGTACTCCAGGGAGCCAACGCTACAACCACAATAACACATATCTCACATTATACAACCCTAAACCACAAGAATGCAGAACTTTCTTGTAGTAGCAGAATTTTACAGTTATCAGAAACGATCGGCATATCAATACCAAACTATTCTTGAGAAGCTCAAAACTATCCCACATATTATACAACCCCAAACCCAAACAATGCTGCCAAAATCATCTCATGACCACTGTCTTGAAGTCATCACAACCATTAGGGTGTATGATCCCCAAGATTTGTTATGCACTTCCCATCAAAATCTACATGTCAGGCATGCTTTTGTTGGATATGAATATGATGACCATCTTTAGAGGCTTCATTTTTTAATAACTCAATTTTTTTACAGGATTGGTAATTTAAACCTCTAACAAATTTCTGTCCATAATTTTCTGGCAGGAATATAATTTTTAAATGTTTTTTTTTTTGTAGTGTTAATAAGGCACAGCCCACATGTACAGAAGTGATGAATATAAAAGTGAATGTAAATGATAGCAAAACACTCACTACCTTAAAATTAGTCTCTCAAAGGACTCCACTGGTTGATAAGGCCACTGGTAATGTTCCAATCTCCCTGGCACCTGCACCTGCCTTCAAATGGTCTTTAAGGAGGAATTCTTTGAACACCATGGATGGATAGAGCCTTAAATTCTAAGCTCACCACCCACTTACAACATTATGCACTCTATTGGGGTCTCATACATTGAGAAACTTGAACCCAAAAGTATTTGGACAAAAGAAGTTGCGGCTGTAGATGATTGTGTGTTTGATAGAAAAGCACATTGTTGGAAGTTTGTGAAAATTATTTCATATCTACTTGAGCTACTAGATAAATGGCTCCACAAAACCTACACGCCACAACACATGGCATTCACCTTGTCAACACTTCACCTTTACCTTTGCCAGTTGAGAAAGGCTGTAGCAAAGTCACTACTAATGGCCACATACAGAACTACACCTGCAGTCATTATTACGTTAGTTCAGTATAAGCAAATGTAAAATATTTGGGGATTGCCCAAATGTAGTGAAATGGAGTGGGACTTTGGTAAAACAGGTTTGCTTTCAAAAACGGACACCTGAAGTAAATGTGTACATTCAAAGGTAACCATCCTCAGTTACTACTACAATCCTTACTCATATCTTCAGCTAAGGGATATATATTGCAGTTCGTGAAGCCCCCAAAATCCTCCAAAACAATGTTATAGAAATTAACACATTTGTCCCAGTTATTTAGCTTTTGAATTATCATTTCTTGGCTTGGTAGGCAAGACTCCCTTATCAAATCCCAAGAACATGAAAGTGCCATAGAAGTGGCCTCCACTTCAGTGGTAGCTTCAATACTAACTGGGGTGTGGTATCTTATTTTGGTACTTTGTTTTTAGAGTGCTGAACACTACAGTGAAGTCAATCGAATGGTAGGGCATAACAGGCCCTGGTGAAAACCCTTAGCATCTGAATGAGGAACAAGGTCTTACATCTCACCCTACCCTAGCGGGTAATACATGTTTCCTACCCTTTTTATTGCTGGCTAAAATTTGTCACATAGAGATTTTTATTTTTTTTAAATGAAATGATTTTGGAAATTTTTCAATCATGATAACTGAGAAAAAATTAGTAAAAATTGTCTTATTTCTATATATCTTTTATCAGTAAGTAGCCAAAAATATTGAAATGATAATTAGAGATTTTTATTTCATTCCTCATTTATAGCCTGATTTGGCTAAATGTTACATCTTCCTGTGTACAATTGTCAATTTGGCTGCAACAAAAATTCATAAAATACCACTTGTTCTGGAATCAGGATTGCCTATTTTATTAACTAGTGAAATGTGCAGGACATTATACTCCCCCATCCAACTTCATGGGTATGAATATGGTGTCATTGACAATTGTCACTTGGGGTGCAACAAAAATTCCTAAAATACCCCTGGTTTAGGAATCAGGATTGCCCCCTTTTTTAAACCAGGGAAATGTGCAAGACATTATACTCCCCCATAGAACTTCATGAGCATGAATGTGATGTCATGCCTGATTTTGCATAATCACATAATTATTGTGCAAAGCGAAAACACATGTTCATGTTTTGCCACAGAACAAAAAAAAACCAATATTTATGTTCTGATGCAGGAGTTGAATTTGAAATTGGCACCAAGTTGATATCACTGTTTTTTTTATGTCAAAATTTTGACGAAATTTAACAAAAATAGAAAAATTAGTCAAGTTTATACACTAGAAAAAGAAAATCCAAAAATCTCTCAATTTCTTTGTCAACAAATAGCAAAATTTCGCCGGGAAAACAACACTGGTTGATACAGGAGTAACTATTTACCACTAACTTTCTTCAAAGGACCCCATTTGTAACCCTTTTTTTTCATTTAACAAAAACCTTCACCAACATTTGGTCAATCCTGCAATAGAACCACGCAGACACCTTGCACACCTCACAGGGATCTGTTTTGACCCCAATGGAGTGTTTAGCCTTTTGTGGGAAATTTCGCCAAAAAATGAAAAAAAAAAAATCCTGGGTGGAACAGGCCCTGCCCAGCCTTTTTTTTTTAATTGGCGAAATTTCACCAAAATGAGAAATTGATAATTCGAAAATGAAGTGATTTTGGAGGTTTTGAAGTGAGGGAAAAAATAGTAGTTTTTATATTTGGCTTTTGAGTGTGTAGCCAAAGATACAGAAGGATGAATAAAGTTTTGTACTTCATATCTGGTTTTATAGCCAGATTTGGCTAAATCTTCCTGAGGATGATTGCCATATTTTCTACATCTTCATATGGATGATGGCCACTTTGGCTACAAACAAAAATTCTTAGAAAAAGACACTGGCAGTCTGGGCCTTTCTGTTCCGCCATACGTAAATTGATTTGAAACTGCGGAATACAATTCACGCTTATTTTTGCAGGCAATCACGTTACTTCAAGAACACTCTGGAAAGAATGGGAAGAAGTAGATCTGCAGAATTCTGCACTTAAGTTTGCGTGCAAGTCGAGAATTATGAATTTTTGGTCAAAACTAGTTGTTGCTTGTGGCACACAGAATTGAAACCGAGAATAACCTAGATGTGAAAACCAACGAACGAGCATTTGAGAAGAAAATGGAAGTCTAAAGAAGCCACACACACAACCCCAAAAAAAATGAAAGCTCAATCGCTCCAATAATGAGCCACCCATCATCCAGAGTAGAACTTGGAGAAGCCCAATTTTGTTCGTTATTAGGGAATTTTGTCCATTAGGGCTGCGTTGCTCCTTCGGCAGCTCTTGTGCTTGAACTGGGGTTTGAAGAAAATTTGTGAATGACTGACTCTTGTGGAGATGGCATCAGCAAGATTCAAACCGTTGACAGCACAGCAGCAGGGTCGACCACCTCTGGGACCCAAATTAGGCTATAATAGACATATTTCTGATCGGAACTTCGGAGCTTTCTATGTTTGCCTGGCAAATAGGCTGGAGAATCTGGAACAATCCCTGCAATCCAAATGGCTGAGCTTGGAATGGATTGCTCTTGCGGTCGAGTTCATGCGCTCCACATACTTGGACGTGAGCCAGTTGTCGGAAGGGATCCTCAAGGACAATAATAATAATAATAATAATAATAATAATAAGAATGAGTCTGCTGCTGCTGCTGCTGCTCACCATCATGGCGTCATGCAGAAATATGATTCCTCGTGGGTGGAGGAGTACATGGACGAGAGCATGAAACTTCTAGATGTTTGCAACGTGCTGAAGCCTGCTGTCTCTCTTTTCGAACAATATCAGATGTGTGTGCAGGTCGTGGTGCAAGCCTCAAATAGATGTTGTATTATGACGTCAGAAGCAGCTGCTGCCGGATCATGTGGTGGAGACTCCGGCGCGGCCTTGATGACCTTGCGTGCTGCACTCCAAAGCTGTGAGGAAGAGCTGAGCAAGATGATGGTGGTAAGTAGTAGTAGTAGTGCTGCTGCACCAGTGCTGCCTACTGCTGCATCCAAGTTTCTCAAGGCAAGTCGTTTCCAAGACGAAAAACCTGCATCGGAGGCGACCAGGTTGTTGGCAAGTCGAAGCTCGCCGGGAATGATGAACTCCATGTCAATTGCCCGCCATGCAAGTCTGGCAATCAGTGAGAAATTCAGCAACGAAAAGATCCGGTCGACACTTTCCTTAAAGCCTGCTGCTGCAATTACTGGGCCTGTCAAGAAGCTTGTTGGACTGACTGGAGTGATGCGAGCTACAAAGGAGACAACTGACTTTTTAGCAAGGGTCCTTATCTGGGCTCTCAACTCTTCTGCTGCATCGTACTCACAAGTCTTGCTTTCCAGTGCCACGATAAGCAGCAATGAAAAATGGTTACGGACTAGAGATCTGGAGCTCTGGTTTCGGTCTTTCAGGCGCCTGCAGCAGAAACTGAATGATGAGATTGGTGAAATGGGTCGAGAACTGCACGCTGATGATGAACAGCAGCAGCCTATTAAGAAGAGCTACATGTTTGCATTCCAAGAGCTGAAACTTGTGGAGACTTGTGCCTCAGAACTGAAAGGTCAGATTGCACGCCTGGTGGAGATCAGAAGCTGCAGTATTGCAAGCAAATTTGAGGACGAGGAGCTTCCAATATTCCGGTGCATCCAGGAAACAGCTCAGCGACTAAGAGAACACCTCAGTGAGCTGCAGGTTAGCTTGTGCACTTGCAGACACAGCTGCTGACCATTCTATTGATAACTGTGACTTTGTTGGTCGCGGACTGTCTCATGCCAGGCCTTGGGCAGGCAGCAGACAGCTTAGAAAATGTTGGGAAAGAAGACACTGATTCAAGGAATCTCATTGCTGCGTGTGCTATATTATGTGCAGGGTGGGGTAGAGAGAGTATCAAATCAATTGACCAGCCTGTTTGACGAGCTTGTGTGGTCTCGGAAGAAGCTCATGGATGCATCTCAATATCCTTGCGGAATCCACAGAACTTATACCTGGTGATTGCAGCAAACACGACACTCTTACTTCAAGAAACTGGAAGATAACCCCCCATCTCTCTGTCACCTGAAGAGTGATATTTTCTGAAGGTGTCATTTGACCATTCAAGAGCTCTGTGCATATATGAATTAACAAACTCTCTGAGTATATAAAATCATGTAGCAATCGATGAGTCAATCTTATGCACCTTTCATGAGAGAACAAAAAGTATTAGGATCTTGAATTTCAGTACAACCATTTTCTTGTGCATATGTTTGCTCATTAGGTGACAATATGCCCAAAGCTGAAGATGCATGGCATGAAAAAATGCACTGTAAACTGGTCTGTGCCATCCCCAAAGTAAAGATTGATCTGGGCTTCTTGTAACATTCAAATCATGGCATCCTCTGTCCAATTATATCAGTTTTTTCCCAAGCCATTTGAAGTCAGACATTGCTACTGTAGTGCACTTTTACATATGTTTCAAGGTCACAGGAATTGAAATTCTCAAAGACAGATTTGACACTGGCAGTAAGAAGCCCAAAATCTCACTCAAAATCCGTCACCAGCATGACAAGTTAGCATGTATGAACAGTGAACACAGTTTGCTTAACCATGACAAAATGGAATGTGTTGTGATCCATCCATGCAAAAAAAATTCAGCAAGACCTACCATATTATGCAGGTGCAGAATGAATTCAGCAATCCAAAAGCAGCTGAGATATGTATGCCTCATCACCATGCAACCTTACTCATCCATGAACCCAGTCTCTTTGGTGCATCTGGCCTCACAGAAAGCCTATTGCTTCAAAGTAAATGGCAAGCTAAGAACAGGGCAATGTTAATAAGTTTGGATAGTAGATGTCCAAAAACACCCAAATATAATCAAACCCTGCCTAACATTGACACTGCTTGTCCCAGCAGCAACTTCAACTTGTCTTTCTGACAACGGGTTTGAATTACCTGGCATAAGACTGAAATGGTGAAAGTGAGAAAAGTGGCTAGAATCCAGTTACAGAGACCAATTACAGCAACATAAAGATGCCAAACACTTCTTTGATGGCCACTTCGTAGCCTGGTGCCCAAGACTAAGATATTATGGTTCAACCAAAAACACTTGCAAGGTCAAGAAGAAAAGCTCAGACTTCGAAGGGGGAAGGCAGGAGAGGGCCATCTAGGTACCCATCAAAGCATCTGAGAATCCCCAGCTCAAGTCACTGTGGTGGGTGCTGCGACCTATGTCTCCATTGCCCTTGTGCATCATGGTCACAAATTCATTGTAATCTATTCGCCCATCATTGTCCTGGTCAATTTCACAAATGAGATCCTCAACACACATATCCCCCCATGTGGAAATCAGTGCATGCTTGCTGCAGCTCATCTGTTGTGAGGTACCCATTTTTACATGAAAATGCTGTAAACAGATTTTCCTCCCGCTCAATCTTGTTAAGATTTAAAGTTGCAGCCAAGAATTCTCCATAATCTATTGTCCCATTCTGATTCACATCTGCAGCATCCATCAGCTGACGAATGTCTTCCTCCATGAGAATTGAACCTACTTTCTTCAGCCCCTCCTTCAGCTCCTCAAAGCTTATGGAACCAGAATCATCTGAGTCCATCATCTTGAACATCTCCTTCAATCCTGTAATTTCTTCCTCGGACAAAGATTCTGCAATCACACCATTTTCTTCAATTTGTTCATCGCAGAGAAGTTCTTGAGCCTGGTCTGCACTGCAGAATCACTTGGCCTGTCTGGAGTCACTCCATCTTCACAAATCCAAGGATGGCACAACACTTGATGAGCTTTCAATCTCTTTGCAGCACTTGGGTTCAACGTTCTCTGAAGAAGGTCCTTTGCACTCTCTGCAATTTTCGGCCATGGATCTGACACAAAGTCAAGTTCACTTTTCAAAACCTGCTCAAAAATCCCTTGCTCAGTTTCAGCCCAAAATGGTGGAACTCCACTGAGTTGAATGTAGAGGATAACTCCTGCACTCCACACACCTGCTTCTGGCCTATATGTTTTTTTGCAAAACCTCTTGTACAACATAGTATGGACTCCCCACCACACCTGTGAAGATTTCACCAGGTTTGAAAAAGATAGATAACCCAAAATCTGTTGTCTTGAGAGCAGCATCTTCACCTTGATTGGAGAACAGAGAGTTCTCTGGCTTCAAATCCCTGTGCATAACTCCACTAGAGTGATAAGCCTCAATAACCCCAACAATAGTCCGTGTCAGCTCTGCAGCTTTGGTTTCAGAGTAATGGCCTCTTTGGATGATCCGGTCAAAAAGTTCCCCTCCTGCACAGAGCTCCACTACTAGATACACTGAACATCCTCATATGCCCCCTTGATGGTCACAATATTAGGATGCCCTGACAGATGGTGCATGATGCAAAGCTCACGCTGCACATCATCAACATCTTCCATAGAGATAAGTTTTCTTTTTGCAATCGATTTACATGCGAACTCCTTGCCAGTGGATTTCTCAACACACAGGTCAGTCACCCCTAACTGACCTTGACCGAGTTTCCTTCCCACGGTGTAAAAGTCCTTGACATTTTCTATGCGACGCTGTAGTACAGAGGCTGTTAAGTCGTGCCCTGGAAATTTGATTGCCTCCCCCTCTTTTGTCATTGCAACATCAATAACCTCTTTGACCTGCTGAGGGTCATGGTTCGTGTGCACAGAAGCTGGTATACAGTTTGGACCAGTAGGATAGTGTTGCGCCTTGTCACGAGGAGCTGAGTCCAGCTCGTGATTGTTGTTGTCTGGTGATGTTTGAGAAGTAGCCGCTGGCTTTGGGAATGCAGAGCTTGTAAAACCGCTAGAGAACGCTTGCACATACCAGCTCTTGGTCACCAACCCTATGAATGTATTCCCCATCAAGAAAAACCCAGTTCTTCTCATCTAGACCCTAAACCCTAAACCCAAATCCCAAAGGTTTACTCGGATTGGTCCAAGTGGTTTGGTACTAGTACTCTCCCATCCATTTGCAATCTCAATTTAGTTTTATGGGTGAAGTAGGAAAAAAGTAAAATAACTAAACTTGGATGTGAGACATATTTTTGCAGAGTCTACACATAACGAGCACCACTGGGATGCTCTTAATACACCTGCTGCAAAAGTAATAAGTATCAAAAATTGGCTGCTAGAGTCTGACATTAATCACACCTACTAGGGACAAAAATTGTCTTTGAAATCCGCGACCCACAATCCCAACTTCCTTCTACCACCTTCTTTGACAAGTGCAAACCTTCTTTGACAAGTGCAAAGAAGTGGCCAGAGTGAATTAACAGCCACCAATGCACCAGTTGGCCGTTCTGTCCACTGGATGGGTTGCGTTTTTTCGTTCGGCTCCGGATGGGGCTCATCACAGTCGATTTCTTTTTGCTGCTGACCACTGTACTTTTTTTCTTTTTTTTCTTTTTTTTGTTCTTGCCCGTTTTTCCTGGACTTGACCTCACAGATAGCTACCCTGCTCACTTTCCTACCCTCATAAGTATTGCATCAACCTGCCGACACAACTACCTTAATAACTAGTTATCCTACTAACCTAGCTTTTGTACTAACCACCTACCCTACTAACCTAGCTACTCTATTAATTACATACCCTACTAACTTAACCATTAGGTTTAGGGTTGAGACACAAATTAATTAATAAGTTTTTCACAAATGTATTGTAATTAATTAGGCTAAATTTGGGGGGAAAATTTTAGGATTTACACATATGTGAAATAATACAATTGCATTCTATATCTTCTTCAAAAAGAGTGAAAAAAATTAGGTTGGAAAGATCACACAAAGATAAAAGACATATCTTCTCTTTTGGTTTTACATGAAATTTATTTGATTATTCTTAAAGATTAACGTATTTTCTTTCAGTTAATAAATATTTATAGTTTAAAACCTTTGAATTTTGGTTTTTAATTTTTTTCCTATGTTCTTTCAAATTTTTTTATTTTGCATTATATGATTTGTATGGCTTGTATATTTTTTTAGGTTTAGGGCATATATCACTAAGACTTTTTTTTGTTAGGGTTTGGTAAAAGTAAGTACAAGACCAAGTCTTGAAATTATGCCCCAAAATTCCAGTTGGTAAAAGTAAGTACGGGTGTAGGTATTGCAACAAAACCCCAAAATTCTAGTTGGTAAATGTAAGTATAAGTTTGGGTATTTCAAGTTGAAATAAAAAAACAAACCTAAATGGAATACTCACATTTCAAAAAAACCCATCTAAATGGTTTGGATACTCTTAAGTGAAGACCTAGCCCTAAACACAATATGCATATGCAAAGTCATTTTGAAATAACCCAACCCTAAATGCAATACCTACACTTTGGGTCACTCCGAAAGGACGCATGTAAAGTTTAAGCTTTCTTTATATGAAGATCTTACCCTAAATGCAATACTTGCATTTAGGGTCACTCCGAAAGTACGCATGTGGGGTTTAGGGTTCTTTATATGAAGACTCCACCCTAAATGCAATACCTGCATTTGGGGTCACTCCGAATAGCTACCCCGTTCACTTTCCTACCCTCATAAGTATTGCACCAACCTTGGTACCTTATTTATTATCCCCTATTAACACAGCTACCCTAATAACTGGTTACCCTATTGACCTAACTATTGTACTAACCACCTACCCTACAAACCTAGCTACTCTATTAATTACATACCCTACTAATTTAACCATTAGGTTTAGGGTTGAGACACATAAATTAATTAATAAATTTTTCACAAATGTATTGTAATTAATCTAAAGTAGGCTAAATTTGGGGGGAAAATTTTAGGGTTTACACATATGTGAAGTAATACAATTGCATTCTATATCTTCTTCAAAAAGAGTGGAAAAATTTAAGTTGGAGAGATCACACAACGGTAAAAGACATATCTTCTCTTTTGGTTTTGTATGAAATTTATTTGATTGTTTTTAAATATTAACGTATTTTGCATTATATAATTTGTATAGTTTGTATAGTTTTTTGAGTTTAGGACATAAATCACTAAGACTTTTTTTGTTAGGGTTTGTATAATTATGGTTGTAATAAGGCTTATGGCAAAATATCATTTGGATTTTTAAGGTTATGCTTTATTATTTAGTGTATAAGAATTTGGTTCATATATTTTAAAACTTAAGGTTTATACTCTAAATTTTACTCATTGTATTGGTTTTTCATCTTTTCACTTGTTTAAATCTATACCATAATTTGAACTTCTTTTGTTTCCATATGTTCCATAGTTGCTAGAGTTTAATATTTTCTAACCCAGTTTTGTACGAGTTATGATTTTTTAAGGTTACGTTTTCAATTGAGACTAGAAACTTTGGTGGAACGTTGTCATCTTTTATTCTTAAAGGTATGCATTTGTCTCTTGTTACTTCTTTATATATATATATATATATATTCACAATTCAACCTCTTTTCATTTCCTAGTTGTTGGACATAGAAAAAACATCAAGTTTCATTAAGTATACAAGCATAGATAAAGGTTTTATACTTTTACATGGATATTTCATGTTCAATATTTCTTTGTAGTTTATTTTTTCATACCCATATGCGAATAATGCATTGACTACCCACAAGCAGTGTGGGTTTTTTGGCTTAAGGTAGGTATTGCATTTTGTACCTCTCAAACAGTGTGTATTAACTATCATTATGTGGGTATTACAACATGGGGTTTTCAGACATTATGGGTTTAAGGTACAATACGGGTATTGCATATGAGAAAATTTTCAATGATGGGAGGTTTAATAGCTCAATGTGGGTATTGCCAAAGTTTGTTTTAGTATATGGGTTCATAATGCAAGTATTGTACGTTATGTACATTGGAATAGTAGGTTTTTTATATCATGATATGGGTGTTGTAATGGGAATTCCAAGTCACAACATTGATTTTAAAGGAGCCATTCATGTATTGCATTCTGGGTTTTTGTTCAATGATGAATGTTTAGAGAATTATAAATTCTCTTGATGTAGGAATTTGTCCTCCTTCCTTCAATCATGGGAAGGGTTCCAAAGTCCCATTCCATTCATGTCCAAAACCCTACCAAGTCCCCTTTCTCAAACAAAAACTTGGTGTGGATATCTGGGATACGCCATGGAGGGCAAAATAAAGTGACCATTCAATTTGTTTATGTTCCATATGCTCGCATTTCGGAATTCTTGGAAGGTGAACGAGGGGATACGAGCACCCCTGTGGAATGGAGTGTTTACAAAAACTTTCCAAGCCAAACGGATGTCAAGCGACCAATTATCAAAAACCACCTCGGGCATACATGGTAAACATTTATGGCATTAACCTTTTTAATTTTTTTAATTCATATACCAAAGATGTAATCATTTACGTTTTGAAAGTTTTTTGGTTTAGGTATCAATGCGGATATGGACCAGAGGACTATCAAGAAAATTCAACCCACACTTGATCTATTAAACAAGGATGCCTAGCGTGATTCTCAATCAAACGTCTATACACACAACCTGATGTGGCTAAGATCACAATTTATCATAAGGCCCATACACGAATTGATGGGTCATTTGCACATGGTGAGCATGACCCAGAGTCCATTTCTCATATGTGTCATTATGCTCCACGCATGTCACAAGCATTGAAAGACCACATATGGGCCCAACTAAGCTTAGGTTATACGACCAAACAAATATATGACAAGCATAAAGCAATTTGGTGGGAACGTGTGAATGCAGGTCAAAGCATGACACGAGATGATTTCATTCGGCTTTAAGACATTGCATATTTGGATCAGAAACATAAGAAAGGGAGTTAGCATTTACACATTAACCCTGTAGTTTCAATTCGGTCTTGGGCTCTCGAACATCCAAAAGATGTGTTCTTTTTCCAAGATGTTGGTGAAATGAACAGAACTCAAGTCCCATTCACCATAGGTAATCAAACATCAACTCAATGTGAGTCCATGCTATCATATGGTCACAATGGTGCCATTTCTATGGATGCAACATTTGGCACAAATGACATGAAATTCCATCTATTCACCTTGATGGGATTTGATGATCATTGCACGAGTGTCCCTTTAGCCTGGATCATTACAAGTAGGCAAACAGTGCAAGATTTGATCGAATGGTTGAAACCATTAAAAGAGAAAATGTTATCACACATGCCACATTGGAAACCATCTTGTTTTCTCGTTGATGATGCACCTCAAGAATTGAAGGCATTACGGTTAGTTTTATACCTAGTATCGACTTTGTGTTTATTTCCATAAATGTTTTTAAATATATTTCATAAAATTCTTGATTACTTCAAATGCATTTTATGTTGTACTAACCCCATCCACTCATGGAGATTTTATTGCATATGTGTCCTTATTAGGGTCGTATGGGGTATGGACAAGGTTCCCATCTACCTTTGTTGTTGGCATGTTCTCAAAGCATGGCGCCTACGTGGTATTGAAAAAATCAAAGATGTGGAAGTGCGAGGTGGAATCCTCCAAGACCTTCATGATGTGATGTACATGTCCATCAACCATGGAGAAATAATTGATGAGTTCAAAGAGTGTGGGAGGGTTGCTGCAAGAGAATGCTTTCATAAACATAGGCCTGGTGATGCGTGGACAAATTATTTCTGGACTTATTACCATCAATTTGGTAAGTGATATTATTTATCATGGTTCAGCATTCAAAATTATTTTGTATAATGTTATTCATCCTTATGTATTATGTTTATGTTTGTAGAATTATGGATGGTGGGTGTTTGAAGAGTGCCCCATTCCAACCAAGACACCCAAGCGAACATTGAATCATATCATGGTGCATTGAAACGTTGGTTTGCTCTTGACACAAAAGGCTTTAAAGGGTGTAGGATTGACTGGTTGGTGTGGCGATTAACAACAACCATTGCACACCACTACATGCACACATTGGAAATGAAAAAGAGGGGTTTCACAAAAAACAAGGTTATGGAGGCCATTATTACACGAAATGTGGAAACGGCAACCCTTATTCCACTCAGCCATGTGTACCAACCAACCCTTGAGAGTGATGGAGCTTGGGCCGTACGAAGCCAACACCTTCCTAATGTTATTTACACAGTGAAATTCCCATTCACCGAAATTTATTGTTGCACATGCGAATGGGCATTGTGAGGGAACATGTGTAAACACCAAATTCAGCTCATTCTCACATGCACAAACATTTTTCAAGAGGATATCATTCATTACTGTGGAGCATGGTATCGATCACATCATGGAGGGTTGGGTCACATGTTTGCAGACTCGCAACATATTCCACATGATATGGAGTCCAGTGATGATGACGAAGATGATCATCTTGAAGGTGATGATGGGATCATGAAATTTGATGGGCTCATGAACATGGAGCAAAATGATCTCCCTATGGGTGCCATTGTAGGGTCTAATGAGACAATAAATTCATCAACCCTAATGGAAAAGGCTCTTGCACAATTGGCCACTACAATGCAAGAGGTCACAATGAATGTAAAGAAGGCGATGTGGCACTTTGTGAACATGCCACCTCACACATGAAAGTATTGGCATGTAATATTCGTAGCATACGCCTCACAAAGGCAAATGCAATTTCACACCTAGGATTGGTGTTACGTCGTGTAAAAGATGGGTTGGGAAATAGTGTTAAATGGTTCAAAGATTGGCATGAAACAATGCTCAATCACATAAATGTACGTATGAAACGATGTCATGAATAAATGTTTCAATTACTAATCAAGATTGTTGCCATTAGCACTAAGAATTTTCTTTTAAAATCAATTTTGTATGGAGGAAATCATACCCCAAATTCTTTGAACATCATGTATTAACACACACATGAAGTCTAATATGGCACAAAGGTTATTATTGCTTCCAAGTAATAAGCACAAAAAGTGTGAAATGCAAAAACACATGGATAATGATAATATTAGTGTTAGATGCAGGTATTGTAACTAGGCCCCAAAATCCCGTTGGTAAAAGTAAGTACAAGTGCAAGTATCGCAATCATGCCCCAAAATTCCAGTTTGTAAAGGTAAGTAGGGATGTAGGTATTGCAATGAAACCTCAACATTCTAGTTAGTAGAGGTAAGTATAAGTTCGGGTATTGCAAGTTTAAATGAAAACAAGCCTAAATGCAATACCCACACGTTTCAAAAAAAAACCCATCTAAATGGTTTGGATACCCTTAAATGAAGACTTACCCTAAACACAATATGCAGACGTAAAGTCACTTTGAAAAAACCTTACCCTAAATGCAATACCTGCATTTTGGGCCATTTCGACAGTACGCATGTGGGTTTAAGCATCTTTATACGAAGATTGTACCTTAAATGCAATACCTACACTTTGGGTCACACAAAAAATACGCATGTGGGGTTTAAGCCTTCTTTAAATGAAGATTCTACCCTAAATGCAATACTTGCATTTTGGGTCACTCTAAAATAATAGTTAATTTCAAAATCATATGCTAACAAAGGTGTGTATGGAGGTTGGGGTTGTTGATTAGGAATCCATGATTCTTATTTTTTTTCATGAATTTTAAAAGAGGTTGTATTGTTTGTGGAACAAATAGTACAATGACAATTGTGATCAAGCTTATTTTGATGTAAAATTTTTCATGAAAAAGTTGAACTTGCAATCTATAACATGGAATAATTATCTTAAATAGTGATTTCAACAACTTATTAAAACAAAAATATATTAAAGTTAATCAATCAAATATCAAATTAATTAATCTGATTAAATCCAACTTTTTATTTTCAAGTAAATAAATTTAAGCCAAATGATTAGTTAATTATTTTAAATAAATAAATGATTATCTGATTCTTGATAATTAATCATCTAAATTATTTGAAATAATGGTCTATTAATTATTTAATTATATGACAAATTTTGTTGATAATTCATTAATTATCATAAATATTTTATATTGAATTGGGGGAAAATTTAAGGTATAGACATATGTGAAACAATCCAATTTCATTCTATATCTTCCTCAAAGAGATTGCGAAAATTAGGTTGGAATTATCACACAAGGGTAAAAAACAAACTTTATGTGAAAACCCAACCCTAAATGCAATACAAAGTTTGTCAAGATCAAAAAATAAAAAATTCAAGCTTAAATATTTTTCAAAAATGTTCATATTTTTTTTCCCCTTTTAAAGTTGTATATTCATAATAAAAACATAAATATAAAGTCTTTAATTTAACAAGATTTTAAATAATGTTTAAAAAAATTCAAAACACATAATTTTCTACTTTCTTCTTTTATGTTTCACATAATAATAAAAATTGATCTCTCCCATATATTAATCCTATGTTTAATTGAAATTTTAATTTATACTTTTCCAATATGTAGTAAATAATTTCTTGGTTAAAATATTCATAGTGGGTCAAAAATATTTTATACTTTATAGATATATAACACAGGTCTTTAGGTAAACTTTATTTTTTATGATGTATAATATTGGTTTAAATATTGGTCCAAATATATTGTTATTTATAACACCTAATATATAAATAATGATATTATGGAATTATACTGTTGATCCATTTCAATACATATAATATTTTCATTTTTATTTATAGTAATATATATATAAACCTATGGTTACGTATTAATAGTTAGGTATGAAAATGTTCATAAGCTCTTAAACGTCATGCTAGAATTTGTGTGGGTTTTAAAAGCTTTGTGAGGGTTGTTATGTAATGTTTTCGACACTTTTAGAAGTTGAAAGATGACTTGACTATCTAAAAAACACAATAGTGTTCATAAAAAAAAATCAAGAATTTATAACCTTGACAAATTATTAGTTTCAACAAAAGCTCAAACCTAAGGTTGTTAAATTGACTAAAGTGTGGACATTGATCAAACTAAACAACTTAACCTAAACATGAGTAATAGGTTAGTAAGTTATTTGTTAAGTAACCTAATTAATTACCTGATAAGCTACCTTCTTAATATAGGCCTATTATGTAATTTATTCATTAATGTAAACCTTCAAAGTTAATATCTTAGATGATCTATGTAGGTATTGAAGGTGATTGAAACTATTAAGTAAACCTACTAGTCATATATGTAATATACTAGCCTAGGCCACGTAAGCTTAATAAGCATTTATGATAGTTTAATGTCTAATCCTTATTGTGTTATAACATTTTAAATTTGAACTAAAAGAATTTATCAAAAAGAAAGCACATTTTTCCATATAATTGTTATAAGTATATACTATTGGAATATGATTCAAATTTAGAGTTTGGGAGACCCTAAATTAATTAACTGTTTAATTACAAATTAATAGTAAATAAAATAA
Source organism: Sphagnum tenellum (assembly GCA_963921925.1). NCBI lineage: Eukaryota > Viridiplantae > Streptophyta > Sphagnopsida > Sphagnales > Sphagnaceae > Sphagnum > Sphagnum tenellum. The sequence continues at coordinate 3,942,258 of OY998158.1, forward strand.
ATCTGCGGTGCATTATAAGGGGAATTTTATATGCAAAAAAATGCAATACATATTTGCAAAATCATACTAAAATAATACATAGGTGATTAAAGGAAACCATATGTGAAAACCCTAAACCCTAAATGCAATACTCACATGTAATGTCATTTCAAAAGTGGTCTAGGTACCAAAATTATGTCTTTTTATATACCTAAATTAAATATTATTCTAAATTAATCTTATGAGAAAATGTAAGTTTTACTATGAATGTAAAAACCAGCAATTATTATTGCGGGTATTACAAGAGATGCCAAAAAAAACCAGCGATTATTATGGAGACTATATGCAGATATTGCAACAAATGAAGAATGTCAATGATTATTTGTGCCCTATATGCGGATATTGCAAGGAATGCAAAATGCCAGCGGCTATTATGGGACTCATATGCAGGTATTGCAAGGAATGTAAAAGGCCAGCGCTATTATGGGACTTATATGCGGGTATTGCAATTAATGCAAAATGCATGTGGCTATTTTTGGACTTATATGCAGGTATTGCATATTAGAAAATGGTCTTATGGAGTTCATAATAGAAAATAATGTGAGTATTATATGTTTAAAATGTGGATTATTTTTAAAGTCCATGTAGGTTTGGACTTTTCTACACCAAACCATGCACCTCCTTCAAATGCTTGGTCAACAACCATTTGGCACAGTATGCAACAGTGCAAGTGCCAACTTTGCACTTCCATTTCGACCCAACCTTTATCCATTCCTTGTCCTTCCGAGCTAAATTAGGTGGACAAAGAAGTGCAAGTGGGTTATAAGCCTGTTCAGTTTTCAGTTCCAGACCTAAACCCAAAAGTGAAAGTTCAAAAAACAGAATGCTAGTATTGCAAAACATAAAATCATAGATTCACATACTACTCCTATAAACATGAACTATTCTAAGGTATTACAATAGAAAAATTTTGACAAAAAAAATTTCGCACCTTCTAACAAATGATGGAAGGTGCGGATATAATTAAACTTCAAGAAACTTGTACAATTTTATTAATCTGTATTTAATCTAATGTTCACAAATTCTAAAACAATCTATACCAATGTTATCCTTGTGTTTCAGTTATGATAGAGCACCATTTTGCTCACCAATTTCCTGATCTGATGCAACAACACCTTGGTCACTAGTTGCTTCATCTGATGCAACAACATTTTGGTCATCAATCGCTTCATCTGATGCAACAACATTATGCTGAACAGTTGCCGCATCTAATGCAGCAACATTTTGCTGAGCAATGTCCGCATCTGATGCAACAACATTTTGCTGAGCAATTCCCGCATCTGATGTACCAATTGTCGCATTGGATGCAACAACATTAACCTGAGTAATTACCGCATCTGATGCAACAATATTTTGCTCCACAATTGTTGCATTTAATGCAGCAACATGTGATTCAACAACTCCCTCATCTCCTCCAACAACATATGGCAGAAGAATCGCCTCATCTGACACAGCAACACTTGGAGGAATTGCCTCATATGACGCAACAACATCTTGTTTATTGACTTTCAGCTCACCACCACCGTTTTTCCTTAGTCTTCTTCTCCTACCCATTACAACCTCCAACCCTAAACAAAAGACCACTAGTTATTGTTAAATGTTAATTCTAATGAACTAAACCATAAGCAAAAAAAATATTAACGATGGGGTAGAAGGTTTAGGGTTTAGGGTTTAGGGTTCTTCTTTTTTTTCTTCTGCTGCAAAAAAGAAGAAGATTTTTTTCTTCTGCTGCTACAAAAAGAAGAAGACTTTTCAAGCCTTCTTCAAACAAAAAAAACAAAAAAAAAACGTAAGCATCTTACCTTTTCGTGGGCGTGTGGGTCTCGCTCCAACTTCAGCCGGTCCAGCTCCAGCTCCCGCTCCACAACCACAGCTCAAGCTCCCGCTCCACAGCCACTCAAGGTCTCTGGAGCTCTGGCGATGGAGTGAGGGGGGGTGGGGTTTGTAGGTGGTAGGTAGGATGGGTGGCTGTTGGTTCACTCCAGCCCAAACAAGTCATGATCTGCAAAATCAATCACAACATGAAATTATGCAACTTTGCAAGCAAGGTCATGTAAAGTCCCTACGTTGACTTGTAAAACGGATGTGGATCGAACTCTTTTAGACTCTCATAAAATTATTTTATACATTGAAACCACATTATCTCATAACTAAAACTCAAAAAACAACTCATATACAACTATTATGCAACTATTTTTTGAGTATTATAACTATTATCCAACTATCCCCTTAGAAATACAATATATTCATAAATTAGTTAACATGTCAAAAAATCAATTAATTGTATTATAGTTACAAGTGAATTGAAAATAGATCTTTTATATGATAATTTATATACATTGTAATTACATGTGACAATTATTTTAAACTATAAATGTGTTATTAAAACAACGACTATGTCATAAGTAATATACAATGTACATACATATGATCATATCACACGTTCACCATCCATTATGAAATACATTTGCAACTAATTTTTAATTATGATTTTTATTAATACGACTAATATGAATATTAATGCACTACTATTAAAATAATTTTGTTCAACTATGTTATAACTAAAATTCCAACTATTTATAATTTAATAAAGATACATATTCATCAATTAATTTCCTCAAAAAACAAATCTTTTAAAAGCACCAAAAATGATCACAATTGCCAACAATGTGAAATGGGTATTTAAAGTTGCCTGTTTTCATATTTTGAATATGGCGAAATTTGGTTAAATACAATTATGGATGATTGGCCTCTGGGGTAACATTACAACATTGATTTGTAAAATTTATTTATTTTTAATCGGCGAGTTCTGCACCGTAGGTTTAAACCCTAAACATTACGAAACTACCTCGATGCATCCAGGAGGTTTCCAACGGAGTTTGGGACTTTGGTGCGTGTGCGTCACGGCGTGTATGGCAGGGGACTCAGGGGCGCGTGCTTCGAAGCTCTGGCGCCGTTGGCTCGCAAATTCCCAAAACCCATTTCGCCGAAGAAGCATGCGGTACAGTACTACTCGCAGTAGTGGAGGAATTTTCCATTCACTTTGTCGTAACTCTTTCACAATTTTTTTGTCACGGATGCATCGTCGGGGTTAGGAAAGGAGTTGAGCATCCCAGACGAAGTGATGATGATGATAATGGGTTCCTTGAATAGAGAGCTGTATGAGAAAAGACAAAGAGAGATTAGATTGTAAGTGCATATGTGTTTTCAGAATTGAGGAATTTTGTCTTTGAGGGGAAGTTATGTAGTCGTAGATTGGTAGTGAAGGAGAATAGAATCTAGGGTTAGGGATGCTTAGGTCTAGTAGGAATTTGATGAAGTGGTGAAGGAGATTTTGAAAGAGAGAATGGATTTTTGGGGTTAGGAATGCGTAGGTAGCAGGAACTTGAGGAATTGGTGAAGTGTTTTTGGAAGAGAGAGAGCTAGAAGAAGGGGGAGGGGAGGGATTGGGGAATTTGGGAATAATATGGTGTGGGGAGGTTCGTGGCAAGGAGAAGAGGGGCTTATGTCAAATGGGTCGGCGCACAGGCCGCCGTCTCTGCTTCATTTGAGCATCAATACTGCGGTTTCCAACATCCAGCGCTTGTCCAACCTCTCTTGTATTCCGGATTACATAGTTGAGGCTCTTTTTCTGGTGAGTCTTGTTGCCACTTTTTGTTTTTGTGAGTGGATTTTTTGCAGGTTCCAGAGTTTGTAAGCAAGAACAGCATAGGTGTCTTGCAAATATATGCGGGAAAAAAAAATCGTGGAACGACAACTGTAATTTTTGTTGTGTGATCTAGGCTTGTTTCTTTAGAGCAGAAAACCTTGCAAGAAAGTGTATGCACAGGAAGTCTCTGGTGGCAGACATTGCATTTCGTTCTATTGCAGACCTAATACATGTGGAAATTGCTTTGATGGGAATCTGTGGCAATTGGGTTTGGTGCAGAGGACTTTGGATGCAGGGAAGCTGACTGAGCCCGTGCTGCAGATGTTCCTGGCAACTGGTAATGAAGAGGTGCTCCATAGAGTGCAATTACTGAGGATCAAACCTGTTCTCAAGCCAGTTCTTCCCACAAGTATGTGTACTCTCTTGTTAATTAGCTTGTACATTCTTTTCCCTTTTATGTTGTAGAGAAGGACTGATTTTTGTCACAACTTCACTAGGAATTGTTGGTCATCCAGCAATTTGGCATTTGGAATTGTGGGTCACCCAGCAAATTTGAGTTCCTTTCTACTTCTCCTTCCATTTATTCAATTACAGCCAATCTTAACATGGAGTCTACCTGCATCAGCCTTGTCATCACTGTCTTTGATAGTTTGTGTATTGCTTGTATACTTTTTCTACATTTTGCATCTTTCAGGCTTATTATTGCCATTCTCTAAGCTATTATACAATCCCTCATTTGCTTTAAAAATCTAGTGCTGATCTTTCTGCATGTATTAGACACTGTACCATCACTTTTTCTGTTACTGCACTTGTACTACTCCCAAGGAATCAGGCTTGTCAAATGTTGTCTCAATCCTTTTGATTAAGGCACCTGTTCTTCTCCAAGGAAATAAGGACTTTCACAAAATTCCCCTACATTGTGTGGGTGGGTCTTGTTAGAGATGAAGGGTGATGACTGGTAGCTTGGCAATTGGATTTTGCAGGATGCTCTCCAAGGCAATTGTAGAAGACAAGCAGGTGGCTGTGCAGGTCATGCTCAAACTCAGATTTTATGTATAAGCTGCCATAAGCAGAGCCTGAGCACATGGGGCAGTACTATATTATACAATTATGGAGATTCCAAGGACAAGCAGTGTTTGCAGGTGTTTCAGATTCATGTTCATACTATTTCAGGGTTTGTATTGTGGATCAGCCATGAGTTTCTCAAGTGTTGTCCAAACCAACCACTAAACAAGCAGAACTTTAGATCAGGTCTAAATACTATGAGAACAAGTTATTCCATGCGGTATACCTCTTTACTACTAGTAAAGGAAATGGTTTTAGCTTTCACTATTTATGGCCAACCACATTCTCAACAGGGCAAAGAATCCATGGTACCTCTGCACCTTCTCGTAGAAGAATTCTCATATGATGAACAACACTACAAGATTTGGTAACTTTTGTATTGCACTTTTTTCCCATTTACATCAACTTGTGTACATTCAGTGTCAGTAACTGCTGATACTTTTTTTGGTGCATTTCTTGTAAGCCTTTGTACAACACTCAAGAAGTTATGCTTGGAAGACAGACTAAGCTGTTTAGGGGATCCAGGCTCTCATCCTCTCTATGCCACACTTAGATGGCTAATTTGTAGCTTAAAAATGAAATCAAATGGCAAGTTGATTCTGTAGTCTTCAAAGCTTGTTTCAGCTGAAATAATGATAGTGACTACTTTTTTCATTAGCTATGCCTGTTCGGTGCTATCAGGACTCAGTTTTGCATTGTGTTTAATTTCCGAAGAGGAAGCTTTACAGGTTTTTCTCTGATGCTTCTTACGTATCCTCTGATGACTATTGCTAAAGCACAAAATTTCAATACCATATTTACTTTACTTACAACAGACCGGTATACAATGGACCCAAAAACTCCTATCAATTTAGCTAGAGCTTGTGTCACATATGGGATGCAGAACTAACACAATTATTTCCCCCGAGCAGCCTTTTTCTGTTTTCGCAAAGCATGCGCTGCCTGAGCTGCCTCTTGGCATCTGGCATGGGATCTCAAAGTATCTATGAGCAAAGGAGGTGCAAACATGGCAGTGCCATTGTGCTCATCTGCATCTATGCAGAAGGATAACAGAATTGTGTCAATCGCCATCTCCACAACTGCAAAGAAATGGCCAGCAGTGATGTAACCTACTCCCCAGCAAAACTACACATGCACACCCAAGTCCAAGCTCCAAAGCTGTCAGTTTTCTTTCCAGTCTGCACCTTGTAAAAGAATCAGGTCACCTTCATAATGGCCAAAGTGGGTTCAGAGTTGTATGCATTAGTGGGTGGGGGATTGGGTAGTTACTGACCAGGACAGGAAAAAGCGGTGATGAGACTTGGCTGTTGCCAGACTTGTACTTATGGGTTTCAAGCATGAGGAAGGCGAATAATGCACACACCAAGCTGACACAAACTTTGCCCAGAAATAGTATCAGGTCACCAAGGATGTTCACAGCTGCAACCTTCAGTATGTTGCTCACTATCAATGCTGATGCTTTCCCTGCTGCTCTGCAAAATCCCTTTCCTGAGGTGGCAATCTGCATGCAAAATTTATGCATAAGCTCCAGCTTTAAAAAGCAGGGCAAGCTGAAGGATAATTTAACATCTGTCTCTCCAAAACTCACATCTTCCATAAATCAGAATACACAGGGTGAGTAGAGACAAGTACTACAATATATGCATTTTTGTTGATAAACTTGACAATCCACTCAATGCAACCCAAGCAGCACTGAGCACAGCAAAAGAGAAGGGATAGACAGCAGCCGCCAGGTGCCAATTCCAACAGTTTCAGCCTCTTTCGGATAAACTCGATTATGAAGCGGATCATCTCAATGATGGCAACCAGCAACGAGCCCAATGCCATTGACCCAAGACTGTACTGCACAACTCTCTTTGCTGATGATAGCACAGGTGCCCACCCGAACTCTTGCAAACCCCATATCCCTAGCCATCATCCTTTAGTCCAGTTTTCCCACATCCCAGAGAACCTTCCACCATAAAGACACAATGCCAGTGCCCAGTGGCACAGCAAAGGGTAGGTAATTTGACTTAAAGGGTGGTACAAAAGCTTACAGAAGTTTTGCCTTGGGCCCCGTAGTAGGCAGCAATGGCACCAGCAATGGTGGTGAGACAGCAAGCATTTATGAACTGCATGATCCAGACATACCAAAAACATGGTATATAATAGCCCAAGCAACACTTTTACTATGGTGCAAGGAATAGCCACAGCAATTGTTGTCACTGATGGACAGTGATGTGAGATCATATGCAGCACAGCTATTATTGCAAATGTTCTGTGTAACTGACCCTGCACTTGTAAGTTAGAGCAGTGCAGTCACCCAGTATATAAGAAACACAACCAAAATAAGAAATGGAACAATTGGGTATATGACAAGACTTGGAATTGCTCCAATGGCTTTTGCCGCAACCTGACCCACTTAGAAAATCCCCCCCATCCCCCACCCCATCTCATAATATTCAATTCCTTCACTTCACTTCTTAGCATCATGATAGGAATTCAATAGTCCTGGCGACCATAACATGAAATAGCAATCAGGAATGACGTGATCTAATTTGAAACAAAGAGTTGAAGGGTTCTCTATTTGAGCTTCACAGAAGTCTTCACAAAGGGTATATATAGTTAGTTGATCAGGACAAAGAGTGCTAAACTCCCAACCCATCACAACAAGAAGTAAAATCACCAGCTCTAAGTATTCCCTCATTACATCAACAGCTAGTTTACAATATCTGTACCTTAATGACTGCTACAGCAATTATGACCCACTTGAGTAAAATGAGAGTGATAAGCAGCACAACAAGCAGCACTATTGTCATAATAACTGCCACAATCTTCAGATGGTTTTGTTCCTGTAGACCCAAAACTCTGAAATTAAAATCAATGTAAATCTCATGCCATTTGGAATCTTGAAAGCTTGCAATGTACTGGATAAAAGAGCAGCCCTTCCATAGCCAATCATGCTCACTTGTGCAGAGAAAATAATAAACATAATCAGAAGAGACCCAGAGACCCATTGCTGTTATACTGTAAACAATTGCACAAGCATCCAGAAGTATGACAGATCTGCTAGTCACAACCAAATATGTACAAAAAGAGTGGTGCAAAGTACACACAAGGACTGGCTGAGGAGGCATCTTCAGAGGGACTCTACCAACATCAAAATTTGAGATCATCTGCAAACTACAAGTACTCACACTTGTAGAAGCTAAAAAGGCCTTGCTGGTACCAGACCCAATCACAGCTGTAATTGCATCTGTACCGATCCATCCAGCTGCTCATACAAAATCCCATTAACCCATTAGATCTGTGTGCCAGTCTATGTGATCAGAAGTTGCATATGACAAAATTGTGATATAGACCTGTGTGTTCAACTCAATACCAAAAGGGCGTAGGAAATCTTATTATGGTTTAAGTCATACGTACCCTTGATGTAAAAGAAGAGGGTGACAAAAAGAGCAACCACATTGAGGAGGATAATAGTAAGCCATGTAATTACACCCACAAAGTAGCGCACTAGAATGAGCCATGTAATTGACAAGAAGGGGCACTATGCCCCCACATACCACCAAAACAGGCCATGCTCTTCCCAAGTCTGCTATGTACCTCTGTATTTTGCACAAACTATTGTCAAAAACATGTATGCTGGCTCCTAGAATGACAAAACATGACCATATATCAGACGACTCAAAGCTTGACCTTGTAGTACAAAAACTGTGGGAGGTGCAAACAGGAGGCCAGATCAGACCTTAATGACTGCTGTGGGCTCAGACAGTGCATTGTGGACTGCTTGGACAATCACATCGCCTGAATTGATGCTCACTCCACCCATATCAGTCCAAAGCTTTAGTGTTTCATTTACTGGAGATGCTTGTAGCTCACAACTCCAGAAGACTGGTTCCCAAGCATCAGCAAGCACCCCAGTTAACCCTAAATTCTAAGATAGTTACTTCTGGCAAAATGCAATTGATCATCAATATCATGGGTCCAATCAAGTGGTAGACAAGGCACACATTGCAACACAGAAAACATAGAATAATTATATGAAACTTAGGTCATTACTATCCCATTCTTGATCATTTAGCCTGAGATCTAATCTAATCACGTTGTTTCTTATGCCGTTTGGAGAAAATACTGGAACCTGACAATGCCATCTCTTAAATAACAAGGGAAATTAAGGGAAAAAGCAAATTGAAGTCAGAGATGTCTTACAGTTTGTGCTCTGGAAAAGAACTGGGTAGCAAGGACCTGTGAGGTTTATGGAGGAACATTTTTGAGCAGGAGATAAAAGATCATAATAGTCATAGTTGCGCCCAGCCCAATCAACCATGGGCAGATTGATTGGACCTTGAGGATAGTCACAGACCCAAGTCAAGTAATTAGTGGTGCTTGGAGTTGGGCAATCCTGAAGACAGATACTGCGGGCGTCTGCAAGGTTGAATGGATCAGACAGCACACCACTCCTGTATACTTGATTTGGATTTTGCCAGTACCGCACATTGTAGGATTCTAGATTCACTGACCCCTTTTTGTTACCACACGTGTTACCTAAGTAGTCAAATCCATACATAAGTCTGCCATCACACAATTTGCACATTTGATTTTAGCAATCATCTCCTCACCACAAACTCACACAAGTCCTTAAACCCATTACAGCAACGTAGAAAAATCCTTAGCCTTGAACAGTGTGGAAGCATCATCATCATGAAGAAGATTTGGGCCTGAATTTGGTGAAGGAATAGGTTGAACTTAAGAAGCTATAGAGCTTAGAAAACCCAGGGGAAGTTAAACTTACCTGCTGGGGTCTCCCTTGTTCAATCCAAAGCTGCTCTCAATAATGAAGCCAATTCCGAAAACCAGAAACAGAAGGAGAAAGACAATGTCCCGGCATTTGCGGTTCTGTTTGATTCGGGATTTTTGTGCTGGATGCCCTGCTTCCTGATCAACAAGTGCTGGAGAAGATGATGCTGCAGATGCATGTGCCGGAGGAGGTGCTGCTGAATTGTTGTCACATGGAGGGGCAAATAGAAGAAGCTCCCTGCCAGGTGCATATGCTGGAGGTCCCACATAGGGTTTTGTAGCAGCAGGGCTTCCATTCACTGGGCTACCTAGCACTGGGCCTTCATGTACAGGTGTACCTGACACAGTTGCCCCTGTTGGACCCTCATGCTTCTGCTTCCTCATCTAATCCCCAGTCTCCTCTGCTTTCTGGATTTCACTGTAGTTCAATCAGCAATTACTACTGATCGTTTTTTTCCAGGTTCAGAACTTAGCAGGATTTTCTCCACACCAGCTGGAAATGAGGTGAACCCAGAATCCGATATTCCTTCTGATCCAAATTTTTTTCTCTGGTGAAAACTGACGGAATTGAGACCTACATTTGCCAATTCCCATCATAGAGTCGAGACATTCCACTTGATCTGGAGAAATCTGCCTCAAAAGTCCCTACTGTAAGTGGACTCAGGTTGAAGAAAAAAGCAAGGGATCTAGTTCCGAACCGACTGCGTGTGTGAAGACCCAACTGAGCAGCTGCGATCTACAAGTGCAAACAGAATCAAGCAAAATTATCTGGCATTCCGGATTGATCTTGTATTGCATTGTCTTCAGCTGCAACAAGACCAAACAAGCAAATCACAGAGTGTTCGATCGACCACACTACTAGCAGCTCCAAAGCCACATCTCAAAATTCAAGAAGAAGTAATGCACAGAAAGAATTGCAGACCGTTGAAGACTTTTGATGGCCTTTGGAGGCTTCTTTTTTTTTTCCTTCCTCGTCCAATTCTGAACCGAAGACAATATCGGAAAAAGCAGGGATGACGAGAATGCGAAGTAACCCATTGGAGAGAACACGATGTAGTTTGAAACCGAAGAATTAGGAGCAAAATCCGCACGGAATTGACGAAATGCGAAGAAGATTTCTCTACCTCGATCGACAGCGCGTTTCTCGTTCCTTAGACGCCTTCCCTCACCCCTCTCCAACAGTTGTCTTTATCCAATGGTTAAAAGCTTTGTTCCTAGGTTCTGGTCAAACTCCCAGGATTCTCCAACTTCCCACTGTGTAACGGACCGTCTGAGTAGTTAGTTTACATATGACCTCTTTTTTCTCTTTCAGGTTTTCTATTTTTCGGGGCAATGTTTTTTTTAAAAAACTTTTTAAAAATAAATTTTAAGGGTTTTTTTCCCAAGTATGCAGCAAAACATATACCTAAACAAACCCTAAACATACTAGAAGCCTGGTGATTTTTATTTTTTTTAATTGGAATTTTGAAATAAAAATACCAAAAAAATCAGTGAATTTGTAACAGAAAATGTCCAAAATTTCACACCAAAATATGGTTAGTTGGTTAGTTGGGAGAAGGGAAGGGGAGGGATGTTTAGGAGAACACTAGCAATTAGGAGTCTAATGCATAAAAACTACTCCATAATTATGGCTGTTTTACTTAGGCATTAATTTAAGAGCAATAAAGCATGCCGTCAATAATAGAGGTTTTATTGTTTTTTTCAAATTGAAATAAAGTGAGATATCATGACTATGGTTCACCTTAAGTTATTGAAAATATGTACCATTCATTGAATATGGTGCTGAAACAAACTCAACCATTCCATTGTGTAATTGGGCCTTTACAAACCCAACTCACTAAAGGCTTTGAAGGTATTGAAGTTTCTTCCGTTTCAAATCTGATGGCCAATGATGATTTGTTTGTCCCAATTTATTTTTATTAATGGGGTTTTCTCCACCCAAAAAAATATCACCAAAAATTAAATCATCACCAAATTTCAGTTATTTGTATTTTTTGGGTGGAATTTAGACAAATTTCAACTTGAAAAATATGATTTCCACCTATGCAAAGGATTCTTCATGGAAAGAATGACTCAAATTCGCCAGATTTCGAAAGGAAAACATTTTCCAAATTGCCAAATTTTTACGATAGGTTCCAGCAGATAGCCAAGAATATAGAAGGATTCAGGTTTTTTTTCTAATTTCATATGTAGCCAGATCTGGCTAAATCATCTTATGTATGATCGCTACTTCAGCTACATCACAAAATTGAAATTCGAAAAAAATAATTAAAAAAATAATCCCATCACCATTAACAGCCAGAAAGCTGGTGAAGTTAAGAAATAACACATAAAAAGAAATTCAATCAAATAAAATAATTGTACATGGTCCAGGGTTTTCTTCTCCCATTTTAGTGATGCCACTAAGCGGTGAGCATCCATGATGTAGTTTAGCCAAGTTTGGCTATAAATTGGATATGAAAGTAAAATATTTTAAGCATTCTTCACTTTTTTGGCTACAATGCTAGAACCCAATAACCCTCCAAAATCATCAAAGAGGGTTGAATGCAAATTCTTCGAGCTTGAATGTGTGTTATAGCCTAGTTGGGAAATGGGATTTTGGGTCAATCCCCTTTTCTTTTCATTTCTTTTTTGTGTTGGAGATCTCATATGAAATAATGGGGGATTGCACTTGTTGGGGGTGGTGTGCCTTGAAAGATCTAGGCTAGAAGGTTAATGGCAAATACTAACTTTTTTTAGTTGGGAACTTGTTGATGGTCCATGGGTGCATTCATTGGCCTTCCAAGTCTTATTAAGTTGATGTTATGTGAAACATCAAGAAGAAATGTCTCTTCAAAACACAATTTGTAACTAGGCTAATAATAATGGGTGATGCTCATTGGTGGTCCCAATTACTATGGATGATTTATTATAGATAGACTTGTGTATCCAATCTTCATGGGATAGTGCAATCTATAATACATAGTTACAAATGTCCTACAACTCCAATGTGGACGTCTCTACTTGATGCTTGCAATATTAGTGATGTTTGTGAAGATGGTAGAATCAAACGCACAACAAGTTTCAAAACCATGTTTACACCATATGATGCCTAGGAACACAGAAGCCATTAGTTGTAATTAGGGTAGTGCCTCGGCCTCAAGCCCCTGCATGGCGTAGAAACGCAAAACCCTAAAAAATAGACTAGGATGAGATGATTGCCCAAGTGCAGACCTGCATTTTGGAAATGTCCCTCACCTGTGGTGGGCTTTACCCATCATGAACCATACAATGGATGTTATCATGAACCTAAGCATACTCATAATGGTGTTTGATGTTAACTCAATGTTAAATGAAAACCTAGGTGGCACCTAACGTTAAGTGGGCAATAGCTTAATCTTATATTGATGTTAGTTTAACATAAAATCCTGACGATAAGTAAGTTTTAAGTCTTAAATGATTAGTATCCTATATATTAAAGCAACAGTGTGTGGGCAATGCTTGGAAAATTCTTCCCATCATTGCCTGTTCCCCAAAAATAACTCATTTGAACACACTGAACAAGACGTTTTTAATGTCTCAGCTTTTGACCACCTGGAGTTTGCTTGCACTGAGGGGTTCACCAAAACCTAAACATGGAATTTTTAAGGACATGATTTTCAGGACATAAGATTTCAGTTTTGGGACGTACACGGTGTGGGTTTCCACGACCCAAACTTGGAAATGTTTTAGACATGATTTTCAGAACGTGGGATCCTCAATTTTTGGAGACCTGGAGTTTGCACTCCAAGTTTCCAAGACCCAAAAAGACCTGGGAAATTTTAGGATATGGTTTTTAGGACATGGTTTTCAGGACTTGAGATCTCAACTTTGGGGCCTAGAAAATTTTAGGATATGATTTTCAAGACATAATTTTCAGGACTTGGGATCTCAACTTTGGGGCTTGGAAAATTTTAAGATATGGTTTTCAGGACATGGTTTTTAGGACTTGAGATCTCAACTTTGGGGCCTGGAAAATTTTAGGATATGGTTTTCAAGACATAATTTTCAAAACTTGGGATCTCAACTTTGGGGCTTGGAAAATTTTAGGATATGGTTTTCAGGACATGGTTTTCAGGACTTGAGATCTCCACTTTGAGGCCTAAATTTTCACACGGGGGCTTCACATGATCCAAGACCTGGAATTTTTTTGGCACATGATTTTCAAAACATGGATGGGGAACCAGGCGACTTCACAGTGTCCAAAGGTCATGGGCACCCACTAGTGGTGTTAATGGACTTAACACTAGAGTCCTTAACACTAAGTGTGAAAGTACCTTAATTAGATCAAGAGGTTGAAGAGGGATGATTCTTATGCCTACTCTTAAGTAGACCATAGATCCGTTCTCTTTTCTAGGATGGACATCATTCACTGATATTCCGTGCTCTACAAATACAGTAGGAAATTCTCATGGAATGTTGTACAAAATAGTTAGTTATGGCTTGAAGTGAAGTAATTACATGCCTACTTTTGTGGTAGATGATCAAGACCATCTGCCTGTCCCCATTTGATTGAAACTCAAGCAAAAATAAAGGTTTTGTGCTAAAGATTTTCCGTTCATCAATCCAAAAGCCAATGCTAACTTCAGATTTGAATTAGGCAAAGGTACCTAAGTTGGCCTTCTCTTCAATTGTTGTCACTTTATGAAAGTGCAATACTTATGAAACTTTTGAGGTTTTCTGAGTGGAGGAACCCATTCCACAGTCTGCCAAACTATTCCACACTTACGATGTTTTTTTTATCACAGCACCGTAAACAACCTTGACCCCTCTTAGAAATTTGGAGTTTAAAGAACTATGCCACAAAAGCTTATTAGCAGAAATGCAGTCAGTCAATGCTTGTAAAGAGCAAGTCACCTTCTGACAATTGCACCTTGTGTGTTTGGGATTGTAATGCACTCAGAGAAATTTCCTAATGTATTTGGAGGGCACGTTATATCCATGATGTTGTGCCTACTCCTCAAGAGTGGGACAACTTACAGGTGTAAGATCCTCCCACTCTCAAGGAGGCAGCTTAAGAACTCTCCCTCTCCTATGCCTCATCATGGATGTATGTAGGTTCATGTCAAGCATCACCTTGTGCTTTAGGTAAAACCTGAATGTGGAAGACATTCCCAAAATGCAGGGCCAGACTCCTCTACCACCTGGCCTGTTGTTCTGGGAATGCCCCCATCATTGGTCTTTACCCTACCTTGATTCCAATGCTCAAAAGAACCTGGCCTAGACAAGAACTTGAACAAGAAGCAAATGTGATCCATCAATAGATGCAAAAACAAAGATTTCCATTGTATGCCAACTTCATTCTGGCTTCTTCTCTTTCCTTGCAACGAGCAGCCATGTAAGACACCCTACAGAAGTCAGAAAAATGTCCCATTCCTCTATTTCACAAACTGAATTTCTTCCTCAGAAGAAAAATGGTTCTGCTCAAACAAATGGATCCAACCAGTGGTTTGGTGGAGAAACTATCCCTCCAAACTATGCGCTACTTTCTAAACCGTAAACTACAATCGCTAAACATACCCAACACTTCAAAAAAGGGTATAAGTAATCATGTTAACATCAACAGTTGCAGATTCCAACAACATCTGGAATCCACATCCAGAACAAAAATAACATGAGTTGGACATATCAGGGTAAATAGATACCCAAACTTTGAGTGCACCAAACCACCCAAAAATACAATCAACATCAGTGCATGATTTCAACTCCACATGCTTAAGCATGAAGGTTTCGTGCCAGAATTCAACTTGAAACCTTGCTTCATTGAGAGGGCCAACCTTCGTGATCACAATTTACTGAAATCTTGCTTCCAGTTGATAATGAATCGTGCAATCAGCAAAAACAATCTTTCAGCGGTCATCCTGAAGATCACACCATCCCCAAACCCATTCATAAATTAAGCAGCAGTATCATGTAAATGATCTACCATAAACATTTCTCCAATTTTTCCATAGCCTCTGCAAAATTGGAATCATGCAAGGTTGTTACTCTGCAACGAATGGCATTTTGTAAACTAGGACCACTTTCAAAGCTGCAGCCATTCCATGAGCAATCCCACCATTAAAGATGTCCAGATCTTTTGAACCTACATCAGAGATCCTAAGATGGGCAGCATGTAATTTTTCTGCAGACTCTCTGAAAGGTCACCACACTACAGGCATGGGAATACTGACATTGTGACCCAACATCCATGATCTACCCAGTTGTGCAGTATTGACAAAAAATCTGGCACTTGAGTGGTCTAATATCTCTGGTTCCATGCTTAAATACCTGTCCTCAGAAGAATTTTCAGACGCCTTCTTCCCACCCACAGTGGCATCATCTAGACCACTGGCCATGGACCAAATTGCCCGCCTTCGTGCCATACAAAGTTCTTCCGCCCTCTGCACAACCGGCTCAGGAACCCCTTCCTTCCTTGCCACATCAAATGCCAAGCTCTCTCGACAAGCACCATCACCCAGTTTCCAGGTGGGCTCTACCCGCCCATTGACCTCCTTTGTCCCCATAGCCTTCAGTACAACATTACTAGTTTGTAGCTCCATGTCCAACAGGTTGTGGAGATGTGTTGAGAGGATACCAATGCAGCCAATATGATCCAGTGCTTCAACAACACTTGCAGCAATAAAGGAGCCCTTCTCCACATCTGTCCCCCTGCAAATCTCATCCACCAGAACCAAGCTTCTGTCGGTGGCTTCTGCAAGAATCGTCCGGACCTCAGACATTTCCTGGATCCAAAGAACACAGTAATTCAGCACTCTAAAACTTCCAACTTTTAGGATCAAAACAACATTGCATGTTCCAAATTTTCGTACCACAGCAAGCAAGCTATAGTGGTGCCATAAGCTTGTAGATTGAACAGAGGTGGGTGTATAGTGAATTGGACAAACCATTTGGAAGGAGCTCTTGCTATCTGCAGGACTGTCTGTGGACATCATACGCAACATGATAGCATCCAGCTGTGGAACTGAGGCTTCACGAGCTGGCACCATCAAGCCACACATTGCCAGGAGTGCAGCAGCACAGACAGAGCGCAACATGCTGGACTTGCCTCCACCATTTGGCCCTGTCAGCAAAAACATGGACTCCATGTCTACTGTATTGGGCTCAGCTTTGTCCTCTGTTGGGTCATTCCAATAGGGTATCAAATCCACCAACTGCATGTGCTTGCCTGTCGGCTTGCTACTAGCTGGAAGAGTGGGTACTGCCCAATTCCGCCTTTTTGCTTCCCCCACATGCATATACAATGTCTTTGCAATTACTGAAAGCACAGATATGAAGACAAGGACCTCGACTTTGGGTTTCAAGTCCTCTGCTAGATCTCTGAGAACCTCAACAACCTTGGCACTTGCTTTGTCAACGGCAGTCCTGTAGTTGACAAGTGCACTTTCAATTCGGCTGGTAGTCCACCATTCATCACCAACCTTCTTGCCTTTGGAATCCAAGGCTGGAATCAAGTACTTCAACTCAGTCTCCCCTGGCACATCGGTACCACCAGAAAGTTTTATGTTTTTAGATCGTAGCCACACTGCCTGGTCCTCGCTGCTATAGCATATCTCAGGTTTCAGTCCTTTTGAGATATCAGCTTCCATACTCAAAACAACAGGATGTAAATCTGACTTCACTGCTGCAGACAGCTCCACAGCTGCATCTCTCACATCTCCATAGACTTCATTTGCATGTTCCCACTTCACATGCCCTCTCCAGTGGTCCTCCAAATCCCGGAAAAAGTCTTCAGGGATACACTCAGCAGTGCTTATGCCTTGATCAGCATCACCTTCACATGCAAGAATACGACCAATTCGGCTAGCCAATGTCTTGCAGTCATCAACCAGTTGCCTCCTACCCACACGCAACCCTGGTGCACCATGCCCTCAGACTTTGTGTTTGTTTCACCACTGATCATCTCATTGAATATTATTGCTCAGCTATTCCCAGCTGTATTAGAAGGGGATCAGGTAACAGGGTCACAATGGGTTCTGGATGAAGCCCAATAACAGAACAATTTGAAGAAGATAAATTGATCCGGAAGTAACATGAAGACTCAGTCATAATGTTGGCTAGCACTCATGGGACATAGCTTGTTGTACAAACAAAACAGTACAAGCAATTTGAGTTCCTGAGATGTACCTGTTGCCAGCCACGTTGGATCCAGAAGAAATTCCAACACTTTGCAAAGCTCAGGGTCTGCAGCCATGTTCACAACATCTTGTGCCATGTTGCACATGCGAGTAAGCTCTATGTGGTTGGCCTCCTTTGCCTCAATCAGCTTCTTGACCTTTGCAGCTGACACACAAGTGAAATCAGGAACTGTGCTTGTAACCTCTGCCAACTGCCTACAGGCAGCCTGGATGCTTTCAGCAACTCTGTATGGTGGTGGATGGAGCAATAGATCCCGCATGTAGGATGTACAGAGATGATTTGCTTCCTGAGGAAGACACACTTCAAGCAAGCTAGGGACACCCACAGTGGGTAGAATGCCAATCTGTGATGCAGTGCCCACATACAGTGGTCTTGGTCTCTCTCCTGGTGGTACTACTATCTCTCGAAACTGTACATGTGGATCAAGAGCATATAACTCCCTCACCTTCGAGAGTAACATGTCCACTGGGTCACCCTCATACCATTCCTGCGTCTTGCTCTGACATTCATTCCACAACACTCCTCTCTTCCCCCAGCTGCCGTTTCCTGATGCATCAGAATGAAGAGAACAGTGCATGAAGACACCCCGACCATGATGTGCCCGCATCTTGGCTACTACAGCCTCCTCTGTGAGCTCATCCTCCACAAAGAAAGTGTGAAGGGTCTCTGATACATACACTAAGCAATAACCCCGATTTGAGTGAGATATTCCAACAACAGGAATTGGGTCTGGGAAGTCTAGATCTATATTCTCAGCTGCCAGGCCATACACATATGGGCTTCCTGGGTGTGCATGCCCTGCAATGAAGCGCTCCTTACGACGCCCTTTCAGTTGGGTGCCACCTTGTACCTCCTCAACCACACAGACTGAGAAGCCTTGACCTGTTAGTTCATCAAGAGCTTGTCTAAGATTGACCATGGGACAGCCTGCCTTTGGAATTGAGTCCTTTCCACCCATGGGTGTCACACCCAAATATTCAACAAGCATGCAGGCATCAATTCCAACAGCTTCATAGATTTCTCCAGCTCGGCAAAGAAACACTTGATGTGGGAACCTCCTCTTCATCTCGAGGAGCTCTGCACTTTTGGTGCCTTTTTTCAAACTTCCACCTCGCAAACTTTCATCCAAGCCCAGAAGATTGTCATATTTCAATCGTGCAATGACTGCCTTGGTCAATGGTTTGAGACAAGATTTCAATTTCGCATCCCACCATCCAATGTGATCCCAGTCCGCACTCTGAAGCTCCTTGGGCTTCTGCTCCACAACTTTTCTTGCTTTTGTCTCAGTCTTTACATTTTCCACTTTCAAGCAACACAATTTCCCACTTGCAATTTTATGGTGAGATTTCAAAGCGATAGCATGCAATCGTGAGAAGCAATTTTCCCACAATCGATTTTGAGTCCATGAACTTCCAAGAAACCGTTGTCTAGCACTCCCACATCTCTGCTTCCCAATGTCGCCATAGCGTGCACCAGCAACTACATTAAATGGACAAAATGGGTTGCCATCTCCAGTAGATCTAGCTCTACTTCGAACAGGACCCCCAATCCAAGGTCCAGAATTGAAATCACCAGATTTGGGCAATGCCCATGAATGGGCCACATGTGTCGTGGACATGAATCGTATGTTATGCAAAACCCTTCAAATCCCAACAACTGCAACCCACCCAAACCAACAAAGAAACATGACATATTAGTCCAATGCAATCATAAAAGATGATGTCAAAAATTTTGAAGTTCTGCAAACTAGGTATAGACAGCCGCCCCACAAAAACGCAAGTGCTTCCATAACCATAGCTCGAGCAAAGTTCTGCAAGAAAATGACAACTTCAACTCTAAATTCAGCACGAATTCAACGTCTTCAGTAGAATCCACCAAAGGGTTTATCTGGTTCAGTACCACTGATCGAATCTGTTGCTCACATAGATTGCTGTACTGGAACTGAGACTGAAACTATTGAAACTCGCTTTTACGAACGCTTGATTTTCCGCATCACCAAACCCTAATCAGCTGAAAAACCACGCACCAAATGGGCTGACAACACGATCAAATCCTCGATTCTAGAACCGCAACTCTTTCATAACATTCTGCTCCTGCAGGCATGGGTTTCTAATTTTATCGATCAAATTGAGACAAAAGAACAAAGACACCAGCCCAAGGCCCACCCACCAACCAACAAACAGCATTTCAGCAGAATTCGGTCTCAAAAAAATCCCGGCAGCGTCAAGGAGTGCGAAAAGGAGGTGAAAATTTGTGAAGAGAATCCCAACTCAAACTCGACGAGATCGAAGGCAAAAATTCGGTGGGATTCACGAGTGTGAGCAAAAACACTCAAAAATGTTCGTTCTAGTCGTTCTCCCTTTGTCGTCATTGTTTCCACAAAACCCTAAACCCATTTGCTGGACTTAAAACCCTAAACCCTAAACCCCACACCCAGTGCACTGGACTCAAACTCCACTAATTTCAGATTGTTTTGTTTTTCTGACTTTTCCTTTGTTTAAAGATAATTTTGTGGTTCAATGAGGGTTTGTCATAAATTTTTATTATTTTTTATTTTATTTTATTTTTCTTTAAATTTGGGCTCTGCATTCCTTTGCACTTCTAGTGACAATGATTAAATTATTTTTTATGGACATAATAATTTTTTTATAATTAATTTAGGTGTGGGGCTCGGTTGTGAAAAGTGATGTAAATTGATTTTATAGAAACTTTGTTGAAGTATCTTAATCTTTTATAACAAAGCCAAAAAGGGATAACATTTTATTCCATGTAAATTTTGCTTTGGACTTGACATTCTATGTAATTTTTTTAAACTATAGCTTTAAAGTTTCTCCTTTCTTCTTCATCATTTTTTTTCATTTTTTTCATTTTTCATATTTTCTAGGGTTTTCAAAGGGCAGAAGGCATATGAAGCCATGAATAGGAGCCTTTTTTGCATGCATTTTTGGGCCCCTTTCGTATGTCATTTCAATTTTAAAGCACATTCTTTTTGTATTATGGTGTCATATAATATAATGTAATACCCCTCTCACAACCCTAGAATAAAATATGTTCATATAACTTGTAACCCATATATCCAAAAAAAATCAAAAATGCATTTTATAAAGTCTTCTTGACAATAATGGACTTTGCATCATGCCCACCTCAAATAAGTAGGTCTAGCATGAAATTTGCTAGACTATGAAACATTATTTAAATTGTATTTAATGTTTTTTTTGTTTCCATCCATTCACATTTCTTTGGTCCTTACTTGTATGTTAACATGTCTTTCCCTCCAATCAAAGACACTCAATTTCAATGCTCATGGACTTTTAAGCTCTAGTGCAAAAGGGCCTTCGGTTGGGCAAATATATTAATTTTAAAATATCAACTTGGGTAAGGATAATAAGGACATTATATATAACTTGGGTGAATGTTTGCATGGGATTTGAAAATTCTCCAATCTAGTTATGGATAAAAGGCATATAAGTTTTGACACATTATCAATTCAAGTAAGGGCAAAGGTCAACCATTACCATTCATCATGTAATAAATGTAAGGGGAAAAAATTAGGGTTGGGTTGGTACCTAGTTTCAAAGTTTAAAATCGTTGATCCTAGTTTAAATCAATTTGAAATTAAGTTAGAATTGGTTATAGAATTGGAATTTTTTTTAAATGGAAGAAGTAGAACCAAAACTAGAATTTTAATTTCAATTATATGTGGATTTAGAATTGGAATAGGAACCAAATTTTTTGAAATAATTTTTTTTTTAAGTTTAGATTTAAAGACTAACTAGAGGTTAACCAACTTAACTACCAATTTTAGTCTATGTTACTCAATACCAAACTAAAATCATGTCTCATTTCAGATGTTTAAGGGCAAATGATTTACACTTACACTAGATTTACACGCCATATATATGAATATTGACACTTACACACACAACATTGGTCCTTGCCACATTCACACTTGAATAAATTCCAAGCAATAATATAATTTATTATGTTAACTTAATTTATCATTAAATTAATTTTAACTTAATAAAATAATAAAACTAACACTTTTAACACACCCAACTAAATTTAACATATTTAACATATTCATATTATTTCATTAATGCAAACATTTTTATTCAAAAAATTATGTATTAATTGTTATTAATGTAGCATGTGCCATTGGCCAAGTGTGAACACATTGAAAGTTCATCTAAATTTTCTTTCAAAACTCAATTTTTGCAATTTGTTTGAATTTATGGCAACAAAATCCATTGAAAAATCAACATTTTCCACACCTTAGCTCTAAGAATTGTGAAATAAATTTGATTAAATTTGATTCGCTAAACATTTTCCACCAACGCCAAGAATGCCCCCAATGACTAGTACAATTTCTAGTTTTGATGTTATTAATTTTCATTGAAAAAATGATTCAATAATGAATAGCTTCCACACTATAACTCCAAACAATTTCAAACCAAGCTGATGCACCCTACTCATTGAAAGTTTTTTGAAGATACCAAAAGCATAGCATGAAGCATTATAGTTTGGGAGATTTCAGTGTGACAAAACAAAACATAATACCTTACTTCATAAATAAATGCATACCCAATTAAAACCAACTTGGCTAAAAACAAGGTTTGATTATTGGCCTCTTTAAAAAATTATATTTATACAATAAAAAAACTTGGACCAATTTTTAAAAACAATAACTTGGTCCAAGTTTAGATTTCAACTTTGACAAAAGGTTGATTCACAATTCAGATCTAAATCTAATTTCAACAAATTATAAACCTTTGATTACATAAAAACATAATTTAACCAAGAACTTGCACATGAACTTGTTTAAACCTTGAATGTGCCAACATCAATATAAAATCCTTTTTTGGTGTTGTTTTGTGACATGATTTTTAAAAATTATTTGTTTAATTTCATTATAATTTGTTACATGATTCACATTTGATGAACATCAAATGCATTATTTCATAAATTTTGTGTCCATGACTTGATGGGTTAATTTAACATTTTTTAGTAGGATTTATAATTATTAGCAATAGTGAAATAAGTTACTTGAATTTTCGAATTGCGTAAAAAAATGCAAAGGTGCATATTAAATAAAAGGAAACATTGAAAGGATTTTTTTAATAGTCTTCACAAGTTGATGTAACAACATATGATTGGTGAAATAATCTTCAAATAATATTGAACAACAATGTTTATTAATGTTTTTGTATTATTTTAATATGTTTTAAAGCACAAAACATTAGTTATAGGTCGTTATTAAATGTTGAAAGGTATTTAATATTCATTGGATTACTTATACATCTATACAAATGCTAAATTGGTATATTAAAAATGTTTCAATAGAAATACACCAAATATTTTCAAATTTACCTTAGCTTATTAAATTTGTGAATGTGTTGGAAATGCAATGGTTATACTTGGAGTGGTTTTTATTAACATGGTTGGACTCATAATACATGTTCCAAAAAATATTAACCTTTCAACATCAACACTTATAACCACACATTTTTATTATTATTGGTGAAGGCCAAAAAAAGGGACAATGGTATCAAACTTTAATTACTTTCAAATTGTTAATGATGTAAGGTGTAAAATATTTTCTTTTAAAAAAAAAATTAAATTAAATTCCCCATCCCCACCTATTTTTTAAATTTTGTTTGATAGGCCCAATTGAGTAAAACATTTTCAAAGAAGATGTTAATGTGATGATGGATTTACCCATCCAAAAGACTTGAATCAATACTCGAAACCCCATAAACAATGTGTTTATACTTTTGGTTTATTCCTTGTTTTAAGAAAGAATAATTTGAAACAATCGATATCATGTGACATGTCTAATTTGGTGATGGAAGGTTACATTTTCATTTTTGATGGCTAACTTCTACAATACAAACTTTTAATTTGACCAACTAAAGCGTAATTAAGTGAAATATTATTCCATACAATTTGTGAATGGTTTCATAAAGGTGATTATAATACCAACTCATCAAAAAAATTGGTTATGAACATTTTGGTGTTTATAGTCTATACCAACATTAGGTGTGTATCACATATTATACATACCAATCAAGTCCATGTCTTAAGATTTTAAAATAAATTGGTACTAGTCAAAACAAAATATATTGTTTAGGTTTCTTATTTACTTTGTACCAAGTTGGTATCATCAGTGCAGAACAAATAAAACATTACATAATATTGGTAACAATATTGGTTTTGAAATTTTCATATTTTAACCTTCACTCAATACTAGTAGTAAGAATATTGTTTTTAAAATATTTTTTTGGTAAAGTAAAAACACCCGAAAACAAACTTTTAAAAAAAAAACCCCAATTTTGGTTCTATTTTTACAACAAATGCAAGCTTGCAAAAATCTTACATGTTTTTGCCTTTTATACTAGTACAAAAACTTGATAGAACACCACAAAAAAAAATTGTTGTTAACTTTCAAATTGAATTTTTCTTTTATTAATCAACATTGCAAATTACATCCACTATATATACATTTAGATTAACTTAAAATTAAAATTCATCTTCCCATATAAAACACATGTGAAACAACAAACAATTATGATATTTTTTTAAAAAATATTTGAAAACCTCCAGACAATGATTACAATATCCTTGATACAATATATTAACATGCCATGAAACAATGACTTACATTGTTACACAATTATGCAAGTTCAACTTACATGATTTACAACCTATTAAAATTTTTATCAAACAAACCAACTTTTCAATCTCACCCTCATAATCATCAAGAAGGTTGGCCTATGGTATAAAACACTTACATCATTTTCTATCCAAGTGATTTCTTTTGCATAGATCAATACAAGTTGGCCAAATTTATAGATTGTGATGCTTATGAATCTAAACTAGATGTACTCAATTTACATTATCATCATGAAATTAAAATACCAACAACATTACATATGCATTTAGTCTCAAATTGAAGACCAAGTATTCTCAAGAACTATTGAGTTAAAAATTTGACTATAGAAAATTGGATTTCATTATCCTTCCATTATAATAAAAGTTTGGCAAGTTCATTTATGTTGACAACTCAACTTAACAATGAAAGCTCCTTCACTTTTCATTGAAAGTTACGACACCAAATAAATAGCAAATAAAGATTTTTTTAAAAAATTCAACAAGCATACATGACTAGATTATGGAACAAAAATTTGTGAAACCCTCATGAGAAGTCGAAGAATGAACTCCCCATCATGTTTCCACACCAACACCAAATTAAATGAACATTCAACCAATAAAATTTTACACATATTACAAACCTTTATAGTAACTTGGGTGCAACACGATTACAAACATGTTCCATGCCAATTTTATTACCAAAAAGGTTTTGCAAAATTCAAAGGAAGGAATAAGAATTTTCATAACCATGCACAACTTGTAAGAATATAATATTCCAAATGCCATATCAAGGTCATCACATTGAAACAATGCATACAATGTCACACTTCATTATTCTTTTGATTATAATTGTATCAAGATTGACATTGCAATAACCAGAACATTAGACAAGAGCCAATGCTTAAGTGTTTGATTCAACATGCATGATTATACCATCAAATTTAAAATGCCATGGTTACTCTTATTATAGCTTAGGTTAGGTTGTTAAATACCTTCACCTACAACTAGAAATTCAAACATTGGTATCAAATGTTAATTGTAGAAATGTAAATTGGATGTGAGGCACCATTACATTGTAGAAACATGTGATTTATGTTATTTGGTTTGTGTGTGTGTGGGGATAATAATAGTTGTAGGTGCCGATATGGTATTACACATGTAACATGATTATGGTGCCACAATCTTGGAATTGACAAATTATTATACGCAAACATGAACTTTTGGGAATGTTACATCAACCCAAAATGATGAGCCACCCATGTTTCCCCAACCCCTTCTTAATATCTCGCTTGTCAACCCCCAACATTCTAACTATGGCCCTATTGTTGCGCACATTATCAGAGGAAGCAAAAGTGTAAACAATGTCTTTTGGAACCACTAATTTTGTTGGATGTGAACATGTTAAATGACTAGGCCTATTTGCACATTTGTTAAAACCTCATGTGTATGTTGTGCATTCTTTAGGCTAAAAAAATATTTGGGAACCATTTCATTGATTAACGAATGGCCAAGGTACTTTTGAATAACCCAAGTTTTTACACTAGAATTTTTTTCAACAACTTCATCTATAATGACCACTAGCGTGTATTCGTTGCGTTCACTGCCGGGATAGGCATTGATGTGGGTACCCATGACCTTTGGCCACTGGGAAGTCCCTCGCCCGTCCCCCCCTCTCGCCCGGTCCTTTCCCCTGCTGCCCCCCCCTTCTGGCCCCCCCACCCGTGCCCCCCCCTACGGGACGGATGACGGTTCGGGCGGATTTAGGGGTTGCTTCAATTCTCATCCCCAAAACAGTTCAAAACGAAATTAGGGGTTGCTTCATTTCTCATCCCCAAAAAAACAGTTCAAAACAGTTCAAAACGGAATCAGGGGGTTACTTCATTTCCCATCCCCAAAAAAACAGTTCAAAACAGTTCATTCAAAACGGAATTAAGGGTTGCTTCATTTCTCATCCCCAAAAGTTTTTATATATAAGATGGCAATTTTTGGTGAGATTTTAGGAATAACTTTTTATAACTACCTAAGGTAGCTATTGAGGGTTTTATTGCTTGAACCTTCCTTTGTATGTTGGTAAAAATTTGGTCTTCAATTACTTCTGTTGTTATAACTAAAACTAACAACATCCCTAACTTGCAACCACTCCATTCCATGAAGTTCACATTAGTGTCCCTTACACATTCCATTCAAACAAGCCACCAATTAAACAAAGTTGTGATTACAATGTTATTGAAAATAATATCAATAATAACAAATAATTAACATTTAGGGTTTTTTGGTACTACTAGAATACCTTTACCATTTTTTCCATAATTAAAATAGTTATAATAAAATTCAAAATTTCAAGAACTTTACAAGTTGCCTTGTTGAAAGTTTCACAAGACTTAATTTTAAAATTTCGAAATTTATGGTTCATATGTTCATTTGTCCATGAGCACCTCTTTATTCCAATTCTAGTAGCAAGTACTTACTTGAAATTAATACTTGCCTTAAATCATCACAATTGACTAACTCACTAATTTAACAACCTTTAAACTACCTACTTAGTAGTACCAACCTAACAATATAGGTACCTATTTGCAATATTATGTCAAATTATTTATTTTTATTTTTATTACATCCATTTAAAAAAATTTGTGATTGGAGAGTCAAAATGAAAAAGTGAGAAATAAATAATTATGCCCCTTAACTATTTTGAAATGGTAAAAGGTATTACAATATTAGGTGGTAATATTTGGAAGTGGGCTCCTTGAGAGGCTTTGTATTTACATTTTTTTGGGGGGATAGATATTCATTCATGGAACTTGGTTTTGCTTTTCATTTTGTTGTTTTTTTCACCATTTATATTTATTTTCCCTAGTCCCCTTCACATTTGCTCCAAAAAACTTTATATTCTAAATTAAATTTGGCCAATAAGAGCCACTCCAAAACATAACCATTGTTAAATTTCCATTGTAATAAATGATTACTTAAGTTGATATTGGAAGTTTGGATGAACTTGTACAACAATATTCCTATTGTATTATATGAACATTTGACAAAGTTTGAAATGAATCTAATGAGTAACTTGAAAGTTCTTTTAAAACAATGTAACAATTTTATTGTTATTTAAAGGACTTTTTAAATAATTTGAAAAGATTTGAAAATAACATTTTCACGATAAATGTTTTATGTACACCTTCACATAATAATGTAATGTAACATTCTTTTGGGTCATAAAAATTAAAACAATTTAAAATTTGATTTGTAAATCACAATTTAAAACATGTTTTACAAAGTAATATATTTCAAAAGACTTAGTCTTGGGGCTGAAGTGGTTCTTATTAACCTAATTATACCATTATATCAATATAAAAACTCTACAACTTGTTTAACATTATTTTCCTTTCATTTTGACTTCTTTGACCCTCATACAAATGGCCTTCTATTTTTTTTTCCCCAAATTATTCAAGTTATTATTCCTTCACAATATATTACATAGTTACATGGTGACTTGTTTCCAAAATAATTATGCCACACACATAACATGCAAGAAGTATGGTATGCAATATATATTTATAATACAAGACACTTGAAAACCTTGAACATCTTTGCCCAAATAAGAGCTAAATAAAATAATTTATGTTAAAAATCGTGCAAATATTCACATATAAACACATATTACAATAATTAACATGGCTCGATAATTGTTGGGTGCCTTCTATTGTTGGGCATGTATGTCCATTTCAACATACAAGTTAGGTGTTGGTATTAAGGTTTTTTCAATTTGGACATTGGGTATGAACATGAATATTCAAATCCTCTTGAAATGGACATCTTAGGAATGATTATATAAAAGCCTAGACACTTAGGGGTATGAACATTAATAAAAAAATGACCTTGTATCAGTTGGTATGTGATATTCATCTAGGTATTGAATATTCACATTAGACCATGATGGCCAGTTATTGATAAATTATTGTTGATTGTCAACATGGGTCCAAGGCAATCATTTATTTTTCAAGTTGTGATGGAGCCAAAGTGATGAATATCCCAACATAACTTTTGCATTAAAATGGCAACACATTTGTAAAGACCATTAAATTAGTGGCCATTTGACTTAAAACAAGGTGTGATTAGAAAAAAATGAAAACTAATAATCCAATTTATTAATACAAAGCCTTAATTTTGAAACAATTTATTGAACTTGACATATACATACCCATAAGCTTAAAAACAAATTCACACATGACATATGCATAAAACTATAAAAAAATTAAAAAAAAACTTTGAATATGAATAACTGCAATGGTAATGTAAATGGAAGTATACAACAAACTTTGTATGTCTTGGGCTTTTCATAAAATGATATTAATCAATTCTAGTTTTACATACCAAGCGCAATATGTTTAGGTACATAAGGTCTACCTTATATACTATGCAAACATTGGTGCCTTCCTATATATTTTTTTGAATTCACTTTAAATTTATATACGGTTTCAAGTAGTTTGTTTTTTATGGTTGTAATGTTGGAATTCAAATAGTTATTTGGGCTTCAAATTGCTTTGCATTGTTAGCAATGATTAATTGCCATAAGTCAAAATGTTAATATATTTAAATCTTATTGAAATATAATATAATTTTAAAATTTAATTACTAGACATTGATAATTCATGATCATATAAATTTTCCATGAAATCATTTTCACTTCCGTTGATTATAAAATATGAAAATTGATTTTTATGTACTAAAACATTAATTAACATTTTTAGCACCCACAATATCCTTTTTGGCATCCTTCAATGCCTCAAGAACAATATTTTTTGGCTTTTGCAATGTCCCCCATTATCATTCCCACCATCCTTCCCAATGACCCTTAGTTTGCAATTTCCCCTATGTATTTTCCGGGGTCTTTTGACATTATATCCAACACTTTCAACCCTCAACATTGTAGTGCACCCTATTGCCCTCAAAAAACAAATTCGAATATGGTGCCATTGGTGTTTCCAATAGCCTTTTCAACACCCTTACTATTGTTTATTGCCATTTTGTTGTTCCTTGGAGGCATTCTCATCTATTGATTTGAAAAGAGAAAGTAATAAAGATAGGAAAAAAAAATTTCCCGTTCCAAGGAAAGGATGGTTAAAAGGGGCAAAACAAAATGTCCACCCCCGAATCATGTGTGGAGTTGATGTTAAAAGATTATTAAATGCCATTTTCCATTAAATATTTATGAATATGATGTTTAAAATGAGTTTAGTAAGTCCAACTAATTTCATAAACATAACATTGATTAAAATAACATAGACTTGTTAAATTTAATAGAATATTATAATAAATTTTTAATTTTTAATGTTGATTTGAATATGTTTTTAATTTTGATTGCAAGGTGTCAATTAAAATATCACGAAAATGTTTAAATTGAAATTTAATGGTTTTATTTCTATATATTTGATTTAGTTAATAAGGTATGGTCAATGTAAATTTATTATATTATTCTTAATTTAGATTTAAACCATGATTAAATTGGAAATACCAAGAAAATTAAGTTATTGAAAAAAATTCAATAATTTATTTTTAAAATTTTAATTAGATTGAAATATTGTATTTATATATTTGTGATTTTGATTTTCAATACAAACCAAAAGTTATCATCATGTTAAATTCAATGTGACCATTTGTTGGAATTATGAACATTATGAAAATTAGTTCATATCAAATTCATTAAATAATGTATGGATATAGAATGTGGTTTTATGGTTTATAATACCTAAAAACATGTTCCTTCATTACAAGATATCATGGTCTTTTTGCTCCCCTGTTCAATTTGACCAAAAATGTCATTTTCAACAAGTTGTTTTGGAGTTGTTCATTTTGATTGGTGTTTTTAAAACTAAAGGGTCATGGGACATTTTGATTAGTCAAAATCACTCATCATTAATTTGACCATTAGTGAATTAGACCATCAATATTTACAGTTTGATTTAGACCACATGTCATCATTATGTTAATTACAAATTGTGTTAAAAGAATTTCTTTTAATACATCTAAAACAATTTGCAATCATGACATGTAAATAAAAAATTATAATTATAATTTAAGATTCATTGTTCAAAACATAAATAATGTATTATTTAATAGGCCATGCAACTTTTTAAAAATGTAATTGAAAAGATGAAACAAATGCACTTGAATGTGAATCATGCACTTTAAAATAATAACATGCACAAAGGATTTTCAAGGTCTTCAAGATCTTGGTGTGATACAAAGTGATAATAGGTTGAAAACCATGTGATTTACAATTATTTTAGTTTCAACATGAATATTTAAGAATATTTTAATCTAAAAATTTATTTAATCAAAATATGAAATCTTCAAACAATATTTGAAATCAAGAAATAAACTTTGACCATTTATCAATTACATAAAAAATGGGAAAATTTTATAATTAATTTTTTTTGGTGATGAGCTTTGATGGTTTTTAAGGTTTTGTGCATATGAATTTGCACCCAATTTGTAAGCATTGTTGTATTGCCTACAAACTAAATCATTATTTTTTCATTTTTTTACCACTTTCTTTGTTTCCCTTTTTTTACCATAAATTTTCTTCACATCAATTTAGTTCAATTAAATAACACATATTGAATAAAAATTGTAATGGTCTACAACATATTCATGGGATGTAAAAACACACATGATTTAATAAATTCATAATATTTTTCAAGATTTAAGAAATGCTTTTGATTAATGTAATACAATGGTAACTTCAAACACTACATGTTTGTAGAATAATTAATGAAATTTGAAACATTTGTGTGAAGAATAAAATATTTTTGAATATTTCAAAAAACTATGTATTTTCCTTCACAAAAATTTGTTCTTAAAAAACATGTGCCTTTCTATGGACTACTTAATTTCTTTTTTGATCATTCTTTTCCCCCTAGCCACCAACATGGACATGAAAAAACACATGCATTTTCACCTCCATGTTCTATAGTAAATTCAAATTGAGATTGACATAAATAATGATTAAGTTTTTGAAACCATATGAGGGAAATAAAAATTGTGGGGATATTACTAAATTGATATACCTCCATCTCCTTTACCATTATTCCTACTTCTTTCCAAATAATTATTTCACTCAATTCCCCTAGTCACCTACATGCACATATGTCTTTTCATACCATTTAATATTGTAAAATCAAAATTGAGTTTGAAATAAGTAATGATGAATTATTGGAAATTATAACATATGAGGGAAATAATTAAAGGGGAGGCATATTATTAAATTGATAAACCTCCCCTTCTTTTATCATTATCTTATTTACTTGTTTTTCACATTTTCAAACTGAAGTTTTAATTAAAATTTAAAGATTTATTTGACTATTAGAGTACATTCCATAAATAAAAAATTACTTATTGAATCACATGGTTTTAGTATATTGCCATATGTATTAATCAATTCTAATTGCTTGAAAAATAAATTATCATACCTTAAAGTACTAGGGGTGCAAACATGATCACAAGAACTAGAACTGCTTACTTGGGTGACTATTTATTTTGAACTATTTTTATTTAATATTTTAAAAATATTGCATTTGAAATTAAAAAAAATTGACCAAAAAAATGTTGTAATACATATTATGTAAATATATGGTTATAAGATTTTTTTTCAAAATATGTCATAGTAAAAAAATCTTCTTGAAAATAAAACTTTTTATATTGTTTAATGAATGTTTTTAATTTTATATATATTTGGGATTCATTTCAAATCATATTATGTGTTTTTATAATATATTGAAAACATTGTTATAAATGTTTTTGAATGACTTACAACATTAACACAATTTTAACATTAAAACAATAAAAATTAAGTAATGGCTACAATTGTTTTGGCTCTTGGTAATGAAATTGCACATCTAAAACCTTTCATTTCTTGCTTTTCAAAGGTTTTTTGAAAAAAAAAATTCAAAATCTTCCTATAGAATAATTATATACAATTGAAGGACTTTTTAAATTGTCTTTGTAATTATGTAGAAAGTAGTGTTGTTTAGGTATGGTCTTTAAGAAAGAGGAGCTAGGACTTGTATAAAAAATGTCAAGAAACTTTCATTCTTGCAATTTACTTTGCCATAAAACACTTCAAGAATTTTTATAGTGTAATTTACTTTGCCATAAAACACTTCAAGAATTTTTATAGTGTAATTTACATTGCCATAAAACACTTCAAGAATTTTTATAGTGTAATTTACATTGCCATAAAACACTTCAAGCATTTTTGTAATGGCATCTTACCATGCATAACATTATGTGTGTTTGTTGTCCCCTTATGACAAGCTCTTTTGTTCATATGGTGAGCATTACAATCATGTTCATACTAAAGGAAGAGCTCATCATATGAGAGCAACACATTCTTACATTTATTTAAATAATTGAACAACCAAGCATTATGTTGGGCAATGAGCTTAGGACCTTCTTGAAAGGTTGGCTTGCCCTTGGCTAATGCTTTAAGGAATAGATTCCTTTTGAGAATTCCTTAGGTGTTTCCCAACACATCTCACACCCCATTTTCCAACCATTGTTGTTGTGGTTGTTTTATTTTTGTGAATTGAAAATATAGAAAAAATATGACAAATGGTCAATTTTGGGTTTTTAATTGTTAATTACTTATAAAAATTCATAAAAATCACTATCAATATTTGCCAACCATTATTGTTGTGGTTGTATTAATTTTGTGGATTGAAAACAAAGAAAAATATGAAAAATGGTCAATTTTGGGTTTTAAATTGTTAATTAATTATAAAAATTGATAAAAATCGCTATCAATATTTGCCAACCATTATTGTTGTGGTTGTTTTATTTTGTGAAATTGAAAATTAATAAAATTGAAAATGGTCAATTTTGGGCTTTTAATTGTTAAGTATTTATGAAAATTGATAGAAATTGCTATTAATACCTCCCAACCATTATTGCCGTGGTTGTTTTTATTTTTGTGAATTGAAAATAAAGAAAATACAGAAATGGTCAACTTTGGGCTTTTAATTATTAATAATTTAAAAAATCACTATATTTATACAATAGGGACAGCCAAATACAAAGAAGTAATGCTTAAACGTTTTTATTTTCATATATCCTCGATTGTCAAATTTGGCTTAAGCCTTGTAATTATTGGATAATTGCCACTTTGGCTACATCACCAATTTGGATATAAAAATCTTTTTGGAAATGGAAATTGGCTACTTGGATGGGAAGGATTGTAAAGAAAAAGTAAGAAATCATCCGATAGATGACACACATCCATGAAGGCACACAACTAGGTGACATCACACAATTGAAAAATAAAAACATATAAGAAATTCACAGTTTTTTTTAGAAATGAAAATTGGCTACCTGGGCAGGACAGACTTGTCAATGGATGGAAAGATAGAAAAATCATCTAGTAGATGACAAATACGGATGAAGCGAAAAATCATCTAGTAGATGACAAATACGGATGAAGCCACCCCAGGCCTCGCTAAAAAAAATTAAAAAAAAAGAAAAAAAAGTACCACAGTCGCCTTATTTTGAGGAAACAAAGGTCTGAAGTCGCCATATTTAGACAATACATTCCTGAAGGAGGTCGCCAAAACAAAGCAAGATTCTAATTTTTTTTTTTCCTACTCTCCTGTCTGAGCTGTAGCCAAATTTGGCTCATTTCCTCTTGTGGATGGATGATGATGGACTCTCTGGTCCCAAACGGACGTAAAATTGTAAACAGTAAACAGATGATGATGGCCAAGTCCACTTTCATCCCAAAAAATTGAGAAATAAAAAAACCCAGGCTGGACAGGACAGATTTGCCAATAAATGGAAACAGTCGAAATTCATCTACAAGATGACACACATCCATGAAGGCACACAACAGGGTTGATAATCTGAGTTCCCTTCAAGGGGCCGAAGCCGCTGCACAGGAGAGTGCGCGTGCGCTTCTCTTCTCGTCTCGTCTCGTGTCTCTCTCTCTCTCTCCCTCTCTCTCAGCTCTCCGGTCAGATCCGCCTCCGCTGTTGCGAAGCATTTTCGCATCCAGAGATCGCAGTGCTGTCCATATTATTTGCGGAAGAAGAAGTGGCGATTCGTGGTTCGACATGAGGATGCTTGAAATGCGGTGATGCGGTTGTAGGTTGTCTGGGCGGGAGAGAGGTGCAGTGCTCCAAACAAATAACCAAAAAAAAAAAGATAGCGAAGGAGTTAGAGGGAGCCAGGGGCATCAAAGATCTGTAGTGCTGAGTGCGTTTTGCATCGGAGCTTGACACAATGGTATGGCTTACTATGACTCTAAATCCCCGCTGTCCCGGAACTTGTTACTGTGTCATCATCTTCAGGTTATTATGCTCAAGGTCTGTCTGTCTCTGTGTCCGTGATTTTCTGGTTTCTGTTAGATGTGAACTTTTGTGGAATTTTTTTCTTCTGAATCCTTACTTGAGCCGGAAATGCGCATGGTGTAGGTGGTGCTAGCAGCTTCCGTTATCAGCAAATCTGGGAAAGGTGAGGGAACCTCTTCAACCTCGGTGACCTGTGTCACATCTTGTTGTGCATTTCCTTTTGGTTCCGAGCTCACTTATGGAGTAGACGAATGCCACCAGTCCACAGCTAAATTGCCGTCTAGTCTTACATGCGTTTCCTCCTCACCAGAGCAAGTTTCCAGCATCCGTCCGCTTAATGGCCTCCTCTGTCGGATCCTAGGGTTTACTGGTGCTCTTAGATCGGAGCCACATTTATTCATGGACATTTGAGTATCGACTCTTGAGACTGATTCCACTGCTTCGGATTGGGCAGTGTCGATAGATGGGACCTGAATCCAAAATGGCTTGAATCCTGAGATGCAGATCTTGCTAGTGAACTCAGAGTATGCATCCAAGGTTTGGGAATTTTAATGAGGCTGCAAGGTCCATGTCCTAGCCTTGTGGTAATTATGAAGGCTGATCAGATGTCAGAGCTGGAAATGAGAAACTGCATTTTGACAGTCAGAGTGCTGGCTGCTCATGGTTCTCTGCTGAAGTTTGCAAGGTTGTCCATTTTGCTTGGGTCATTGTAGTCAATGTCTCCATTGTTGGGATGCAGAAACTCAACTATTTCAAATGTCAATGCTGAAATTAGGGGAACAGCTACACTGACTGTGCAACTGCATGTCCATCATGTTGCAGCTCTGGTTTCTCGGCAGTTTATGGACATGTCTAGGATACGAATTGAGGGCCTTCTCGCTGCATTTCCAAAGCTTGTTGGGAGTGGTAAGCAGCATACCTATGTAGAGACAGAGAATGTGCGCTATGTCTACCAGCCTATGGAGAATCTCTTTCTCCTTCTTGTCACCAACAAGCAGAGTAACATTCTTGAAGATCTTGAGACACTTCGCCTGATATCAAAACTGGTATGCACATTCATGTCAGTAGGAATTTGATTTGGTCCCTCCTCCTCCTAGGCTATCACCCAGACTTTTATTTAATCTGATGATTTCCTTCTTGTTTAATGAATCCTTTTTTCTGTTCCAACTTCCTGAAAGCTTTGTTTCTTTTTTGGAGAGGTATGTTATGGACCTCTAGCTTATGTGTGCTGGAGCCTTGACCTACTACAGGTACCTGAGTATGTCCCAGCCCTTGATGAGGAGGGGATTTGCAAGATGGCTTTTGAGCTCATTTTTGCTTTTGATGAAGTGATCTCACTGGGACATAAGGAGAATGTCACGTTAGGGCAAGTTAAGCAGTATGTTGAAATGGAGAGCCATGAAGAAAGACTTCACAAGCTTGTCATTGAAAGCAAAATCAATGACACAAAGGATCTGATGAAGCAGAAGGCCAGTGAGATAGACAAGAACAAGGTAAGTTGCTCAAGCTACTGTGTTTGCATTGCTATGTTAGCAAGGAATGATGGAGAACCACAAGCAGCTGCTGTGGAACATAGTTGATTGTGCATGTATGCAAATCCAAAGATTTGTTAGATGGTGTGTTTTCACTCCATCTAACATGCAATGATTGAAGTGAAAGCAAGTGATGTTTAAATTCATAGTCCATGAATCATTATGTTTGGTCAGTGGGGTCTTTAGAAGTTGAAGAGAATTTGGTTTAGCAAGGGTGTTTATATCTGAGCATATTTCACTCATTCCTGGGTTTTGTCAGCCACACTATAACTGTAGCTTGGGCCATAACCATCTAAAATATTGGAAAGTCTGATGTTTTATCAGATTCAATCTGATCCCACAGTTTGCAGCAGTGAACACTTAGCAGCCTACAGTATCTTGCTTCTGTGGAAGTAGCTTTCCTAATTAGGGTTTGCGCTTCTCTTCAGATTGAGAGACAGAGATCAGACAGAGGAGGAGGCTTCATGTCTGTACCATCCACAGGCTTCATCAAGTTTGACAATGGTTTCAGTGATATCAACTCATCAGGAGGGTCTGGGGGCTTCAAAAGCAACTCCACAAACTTTGGATCTGGGGGATTGGATTCTGATTCATTTAAACCCAAAGGTTTGTTAATCTAGATCCCTTTTGGAAGTTGTTGTAATTTTTCTGGCTTCTTGATTTGTGAAGTATTGCATGACGTACATTCTTCATAACTCGTTTGCTTTCCTAGGCAATGCTAACTTATTGAACAGAGTCACGGCTTCTCTGCTACATGTCATGTTCCAGCTTTTGCATCGTGCTCTTTTGGGGTTGTGTACAAATAGTTAAGTTTATTGAAGACCTCTTGGATGTGTTTTGCTGCACAGCTCGCTCTGCAACATCTGGAGCTCCTAGAGCTTCTGGCATGCAACTGGGGAAGTCCACAAAGGCAAATCAGTTTTTGGAGTCACTCAAGGCAGAGGGAGAGGTAATTGTGGAAGCAGTGGCACCTGGCCCAGTAAGATTAGCAGTGCCAGTAATTACTGATCCTATCATGGTGGGCATTGAGGAGAAGCTTACAGTCACACTGAAGAAAGATGGTGGACTTGAGAATCTGGTAGTTCAGGGCATGATGTCTCTTATTGTGCAAAAAGAAGAGGATGCCTTTATTCGAGTTCAGGTACTGATTCTTGACCACAGTTAGGGAATTCCTATAGACTCATTGAATTGCCTTCAGGTCTGAGCTCCTTGTAAGCCATCCATATCGGAGTAAGATGGTTAATGTTGTTTTTGAGCACTTTTTGGTTGTGAATGTTCTCAGGTTGAGACTGGTGCCAACAAAGTGTTCAATTTCAACACTCATCCCAACATTGACAAGAACCTCTATTCTGAGAAAAGCATCCTGGGGCTTAAGGACCCAAAAAGACCATTTCCAACAGGCACCTCTCTTGCTATCTTGCGGTGGCGCATGCAAAGCAAACAAGAGTCCCTTGTCCCACTCAGTAGTAAGTTTTATCTGTCCTGTAGAAAGCCCTTGTTGTGCTGCTGTTATGTTGTGTTGCCTTGTAAGACTTGAGAGGAGTCATGCTGCACCTTGATCATCAGGTCAATGATCCTATGTAACATTTTCCTGGGAAACGGTTTCCTCCAATCCTGAACTGAGTACTAGATCTTTCTTTTGTATTTTTCCTATTGTCACAGAAGGTAAACTTTGGCTCATGATAATGGGTAAGATCCCAAGAAACTATTGACAGCTGTGATAATATGCATACCATTCTATGTGTGACTTATGTGGAGAACATTTGACTGGGTTTTATGGTTCAGTCAATTGCTGGCCATCAGTGTCGGGTGGAGAATCCTATGTGAATATTGAGTATGAAGCTTCCAAGGCATTTGAGCTCCAAAATGTCATCATTGAGATACCATTACCTGCTCTTCGTGACCCTCCAACAGTGAACCAAGTGGATGGAGAATGGAGGTTAGTCCAGGCTTGATTCAAAAGCTTTTCACTTCCTGCCTAAAGTGCAGGCAGATAATTCCCAACTACTGCTTTCTTTATCTGCTCATCAATTTTCACCAATGTCTGTTGGTGTTCTCAGATATGACTCTCGGAGGTCAATCATGGAGTGGTCCATCGTCTTGATTGACAACACCAATCGGAAGTATGTATCATTTGTTGCTGTCTCAATTTCCAATACACACTGGTAGTTTAGTTTGGGTTGCATCTTTCATGTGTGAAATGTTTTTTGTGGCTAATTAATCTGGTGTTTGATCTTGAAAGTGGATCAATGGAGTTTGTCGTCCCAGGAGCAGATCCATCTGCATTTTTCCCAATCAACATGAATTTCAGTTCAAACAAAATCTTCTGTGATCTAAAGGTGTGTTCATTTCTGTATATCTTGCTTTTGCACAGGGTTGAGAGACCTTCAATGGCTAAAGATTATTCAGTGCAATGTTTTTGTCATGAGAACTGGAGGTTTTCAATGAATTGACTACCCTCACTGTCAGGAGGTGAATAAAGTCAGTGGGATGTTATGATAGCTGGTCACTACCATACCTGTTGCTGTTGTTCAAACCACCAGTCAGTCTTTTCTCCAGTTTTTAGGGTTGGGTCTCTTTTCCTTGCTGATATGTTGTTGGATCTGAAAATCTATATAGCCTTATTCTTAGGTCATCTATCTGTTGTTTCAGTTGACTGAAGTCATAAGTGTGGAGAAGTTCTCAATTCTTGAAGATGTTGAACACCTAAGGTTAGGTGGGTGTAGTCCCAGAAGTTAGCCCCAACAATGCAAAATGTTACCTAAGCTAGCTTGGCTGAAGACTACCTGACTTAACTACTATTCCAGTATTCAACAAATGATAATGTGGGAATATTCTAATAGCATGTTCTTAATTAAGTTGTGTTCAAGAGTGGTGATGTGATCAGTCACACGGCAGCTGAATTGATGAACAGGCGGTGGATTGACCAGTTGGAGTTGCTTATGTGTGCCTGTAGGTTGGAACTGTTATGCAAGTGCAAGGTGGAAACTCTGTCAAGTTTGCCAAAAGAACACAATTGGTAGTGGATAGTTATCAAGTTGTATAAGGCTGCTGTGCTGCACATTGATAGAAACCCATTCACATCATACAGCTTTCAGTTTTTGGACTGTGTTTCAAAGTATATGGTAGATAGATATGGCAGATTGATCTACTCCACACAGTTTCACCTCATTTTTATAGTTTGTATTAAAGGGGATGTTGTATTCCTTTTCATCATATAGTTTTTGTGAGGCCTCAGAGTGAGCAGAGCACAGATTGGCTTTTGCTAGCATCACAGAAGATTTTAAGTTCAAGTCTCACATCTCGTATGTAGTTACATGTATGCCGGCCCCTTGATTGTATTCTTTGAGCCTTGAGGGAAGAATTGAGGTTGACCTGAAGTAACAGATACTATATCTGTTTTGCGCTGCTAGGGAATTGGGTGTTGAAGAATAACCAGGAGTTGTGTCACCTGGAAGAGTATCTGCACATGGATAGGAGCAAGGGCCAAATACTGTATTACTGCCTGTACACAAATTGTGCGGACTTATGAGCAAGGAGTTATGTGGATAAATCTAATGTGGAATGTTTGCATGGAAAAAGTCAGTATCTTGGTGACTGATTTGGTTTTATTAATCTCAGTGGGTTCTTTAGACCCATACATCCCAGCAGGGCTAACTGTGTACTTGGGAGCTGGCCTGCCTAATCATTCTTTTTCAGTCTTTCTCTTCCTGTTCACATGAATGGCTACAGTGATGGAGAATCTTTGAAGTGCTCAATTTATGATTTATTGTGTTAGCATATGCTTATTTAGTGTCAAATGATGGTAGTTGTAAACACATTTTGAGCTAGAAGCTGTACCACAGACTGTAGCTTCTATTGATGGAATTGTTCTAGGACTGCTAGGATTGAAGAAATCTGGAGCATTTTGGGTGTGGAGAGTTCACTGAATTGTTTCATCTATTGGAACAACACCAGTGATTAGAAAATGTGCTTTAGAAGACACTTCAGTTTTAGGAAGAATTTTGAACTGGCATTGAAAGATTGTAGGACTTCTTTTGCTGAAGATGAACCTTTCTATTGCACAATGATTTGCACAATGATTTGCTGTTCTCAGGGGTGGAATCTAACCTTGAATGGAGTAGAGCAAACAAAGATCATTTGAAGATTCATTGGAAAATGATTGTACGAATCTTGTTTTTAAGCTCAGGTCTGAAGCAGGGGTCTTGAGATTGGAGTTCAGCAATTTGAATTTCACCACAGTCAATGGTTTGGAGTCTGCAAAATTGGAGATCCTCTGACGAACTGCCTCAGTAAGTACCATCAATCCAGCTCCTTTGATGGTATATCGTGAAGCTACAAGAAGCAAACAATTTTATGTGCACAATAAGTAATCAGGGTCCAGAGATGAGGGGAGTGCTGTTTGAGGCAAAATTGGAAATCTGGGTTCATGGGATTGAGGACATGAGGTGTGCCACCATCAGTAGTGAGGATTGTGGTTACATATTCACATGACTGTTTTGTTGAGTCCTGTTGCTGACTAGATTGAGATTTCTTGTGTACAATTGACTAGGTTGTGGTTCACCTTCATTTATCAAGTTGGTTCCAGGTAAATTACACTATTTCCTTTTTTTTCAAAGATTTTTATGTTAAAAGTGCTGACCTGCTTGTAGGGGCAGGGAGA
Source organism: Sphagnum tenellum (assembly GCA_963921925.1). Taxonomy (NCBI): domain Eukaryota; kingdom Viridiplantae; phylum Streptophyta; class Sphagnopsida; order Sphagnales; family Sphagnaceae; genus Sphagnum; species Sphagnum tenellum. The sequence continues at coordinate 3,983,127 of OY998158.1, forward strand.
GAGGGTGTAAGCTACAGCTGCTGCTATGACGTGGGAGACACAAAGCATTAAGTGCCTCAACGCGAGATATCATTCAAAAAAGGTGAGTGCATAAATGGGAAACTTGGAGTCATTATCAATGACAGATGCTGTCAATTAATGGGAGCTGCTGTTGAACAATGTGTTTTCCAAAAACAATCTGAAACAGTTTAGTTGTTAAGAATATTGAAGTCTAATGAAACAAGGAGTTAGGATTCTGATTGCTCATCACTTTGATTCCAATTTTACCCAAGGAACAGAACAGATAGTGAGTTATGACAAGGTGTTGGGCAAACTGTGAGACAGATCTGGACGAGGAGAACATGGCTTCTGTTAATTGGTTAATCACACACTTTGATCTTGAGTGTCACTTGGGAATCTTGATTTTCCTGCAAGAATAGACAATATGGTTACTGGTTCCATCTGCAAGATTGCCAGCATCTTTCTGCTGCAAAGTTCAGGACTTCATTCATTTGACATCAGTATTGCAACCCTACCAAAGATTTGGTAAGGTCCTCCAGAGGTTAAACCTGGGTTCAAGCTGGCTCTAGAGATTGAAGAAGGTTGACCATGATCTTACGCTCAGATGAATGATGCCAATGGAGAGCAAGGGGAGCAATTCTGAGTCAACCCAATGATGGATGGAGTTAATATATTGCAGTCACATTCACAGTCAGTGATACCAAAAAAGAAGTTTTACAAATTCAGTTCATCTATTAGAATCATCTACATTCATCCATGAGCGAATTAACTCATTAAGTGGTGACATGCTTATACATAAAAGTATGACAGTTTCATCCATTGCAAAATTCATATTTCATCCGATTGGGGCAATAATCATGACCTATCTAGTAGTAAAATCCCCGGACTTTGGGGCCACAGTGAACCAGCACCCAACGGTGCACCATGAAGGATGAATGGTAAGTGGTCAGCAAACAGTTCTCTGTAGGGGTTCCAGTTCCGTAGCTAACCATGGTGGTTAGCTCATTTGGCTCATTTGGTAGATTGTTAGTAGGTAGGTAGTAAAGATAGGCTTTATCTATGTATGAACCATAGATCTACTTACTTAGTAGTGACCTATTTTCCTACCTACCTACCTATTTATGAGACCTATTTCTTACAGAATTGGGTTACCAAGGTGAAACCAAATATTAACTCAGTTGAGGTTCATCCACAACTGAGGGATAACGGGCATCCAGTGGATGGTGCGCTGGTGGGTGCTGGTTCACACTGTGGCCCGACTTTGGTTTGCCGACTTTGGTTTGTCGTGCTGCGTGCGTGCAGAAATCGTGTGACCGACAAGTCTTGGAGTACAAGATTTAGTTTTCAGAGCGTGTTTACTGCACATTTCGTGGTTTCGTGCAAACAAGACAATCAGTTTGTCAGTAAAGCTATGTTTGGCATTGAATCCTTTGCAGCTCCTCGTGATTTGCTTTGTTCTTTGTTTTGGGGAGACTTGAATGGAAAGTCATGGGAAGCGTGAAGGTCATTTATTTTCAAGTGGCGAACTTGCTCGCTCTCTTCTAGGAAGAGGTATTTGCATTACAGCGTTTGGTTCAAGAAACAACACCCATATGCATATCCCGGAACTTATTGAACTCGTTTAAATTAGATTCGCAGTGTTGTATACCTTCACACTCAGTCTTTGCTCTTCAGCGATCAATTGTTTGACGACTCGACTCAAGCTTTTGTCTATTTTTCCTCTTGTACCTCACAAGAAATATTGTGCGTGCGATCGAGCCTGGAGAGACACACTGTCCAAACCAGCCGCTAGTCTACGGGAAATCATTTGAGTTTGGCGTCTAGAAAGAAGCTTACAAACTCGCAGTACGCCCTCGCAGCTGCTCCAAGCTCCCCAATCTGAATTCCGGTAATATGAGTACTTCAAAATGATATTTTTTACTGCCTGGATTGAGTTTTGCAGGATTCGGATTTAGTAAAATCTTGTAAATCATAGCTTGAAGCGAGTTTACATATTCATGTAGAAAGCAAGATAGTTGTAGAGTGATGATCTACCATTGAAATGAGTACACTAACATTTTGTTCTACTAAATCTTTTTTTGTGTCTGGAGGTGGAAGTGAAACAAACTGAGTGCAGATCATATATTCTTCAACTACACAAAAAATGGGTCTCAATCCTACACAGATTGTCAACCGTACAACCAAGGCTCTGACACTGAAAGTGGGGAACCATCCCATTGCGACAATTGAGAAAGATGGGACTCACACAATTTCCGTCGACCCCAATTCAACTTATCAAAGATTCACTCTGGCAACCAGTGTTGACGCCAGTGGCGGCGCTGGGAAACAGATGACAGTGGACTCCGACCAGTGTGTGGACAACAAGTGCATCACTATCAGTGAAGTGGAAGGAGAGTTTCAAGTCATCAAAGTTCCAAGGCATTCACAAGCAGTGTCTGAATCCTCTTCAGATACTTCTGCTGCTGCTACTACAAAACGACAACCAGGTGGTGGTGCTAGTTGGACTTCCTGGTTGAAGAATTGAGCTCACCAGAAGAAATCCAGGCTTTGAGGTTTCAGAGCTTCAGGAGCTTTCCTGGATCTAATCATGAATCCTAATTGTCGATCTAGGGTTTTAGCATAGTGTCATTCATCGTTCAATGGAAACGAGGTGATGACACGACTCAAGATTTCAATTTTTTGTATATAATTTCCTCTTATGCTAGACTAGAGTTCAAGACTATTCATAAACTTTGAATTTCTCACTTTATTTCTAAGAAGTGATTCTTTGGGTGAATGCTTGAATAAGTGAATCAATTTGGATCTCACAATGCAATTTTGTTGTTCAATGTTGTTCAATACCTGTATGAGATGCATGAAAATCAGTATTTTATTTAATAAACTTTATTCTTAAATTATCAACTTAAATATGAAAACATATATGCAATCAAATTCTCAAAAAAATGTCCCTAAAGTAAATGGGTGAATTTTTGAAGTTACAATACATGGACTACTGAAGCAACAATGTCTTTATGTAAGGACTTTTTAATATGTGAACTTTTACACTCATCATGTGTTGTTGAACATAATAATAAATTTAAAAATGAAGTTTTTTGAAAAAAAATATTAAGGAAAAATTCAGTTGTGAACTTTTAAATGATCAAAATTAAACATTTAAACAATAACTTTTTAAATTTTAAATTTTAATATTTTTTCAATTTTTTTCTCAAAAACACATGTTGCGAATATCTCTCCAATGACCATCAATTATATGGATTTCACTACTTTGTTACCTACACATAATCCCCATATACTAATGATAGTAAAGTTAATTATGAATTATAATATTAAAAATGATCTTTTCAAAAGGAATCAGTTGCCAAAATTAATCCACTCATTCATGCATTCACCCCTCTATTCATAAAACTTGAATGAAGGGAAGCCACCATTTAATTTTTTTTGGGTACCCCCTTGCATTTGGAGGGTATTATATTGCGACCTACTTATACATGGGATGAATGTCAAGCACTTCTATATTTACTCAATTTGTGGTACAGTATTATTATGTAAATTTAGCAAATGTTATGAAATAAATATGTTCCCTTCATGTAAATCAATAATCTTATTAGCGTAACAATCTGAAATGAGACCCTATGTTTGATCTCATGTAACTTTCTAATATACCTCTTGGACTTGCCACCCATACCCTTTGTGTTTAGTGTGTAATATTTTGCTATTGAATTATAAATAGATTAAATGTAAGAACTTCACTAGATGGCTTCTATAGCATATAAGTAACCATATATACCAAAGACAAAAGGGAAGAGCACAGTACTAGATATTCGCCTTTCACAATGTATGGCAGAGATAGTGCAGTTTCCAAGCTTGCAAGATATGGTTAACTACTTGGACACGCCAAACTTGTTTCAGCGGTGGGCGTAGATGAGTTAGTAAGAAGGAAAGTCATGATATAAGCCTAAATGGCGCGACACAGTTGTGCACCTCCAAAAAAGAGTGTAATAAATTGAACCTGACTGCGGCTCAGTATTTCTGATTGGCCGATCATAATGATTGGTCCAGGTGGTTTGCTGGTAGTAGTTCCCATTTATATGCAGTTCCATTTACACTTTATTGATGCGGTTGCCAAAAAAACACAGCTAAACTTAGACATTAAATTTTGTCATCCAGAGTGACATACTGAGCACTGGTGGAGATGCTCTTATACAGGTAACTATGTGTGAGTAGCACACATCAAGAAGCTTGTTACCCGGACCCTATTTCCTGTGTTCAGCACTCTAGTGCTCTGCATTGAATGAACTTAAAATCCTGTATGAATTTTCCTTTGTATTTGGAGGTTCATTGTTCCTTTTCAAGCAAAACCTTCCTTGTAGATAACTAGGCGCACCTTACCAAGCATGACGTTCTTGCACAATTTCAAACAATTGCACACTAATGGAGAGCTGCAAACTGGTTGTTTCAACCTCCTTTTGCAAAGAGCCAGAGGTTATGCTTGTTCACATATAATGGACTTGCACCTTTCTATGTTCACTCTTCAGAACTTGCACATATAATGTGGATGCTCATAGAAAACAGCTACAAACTTTGCTTGCAGACTTGTTTCAAGCTTTAAGAGAGGTAAAGCAAACAAGTAGTACTAGTTTTATAATTACAAGTTCAGCCTCAAAATGAGCTTTAATTCATCATATGCACAAAGTAGTGTAAACAACTAATCAGAGAAGAAATGGGCTGTAAAACAAGAAATTTAAAAACGACATGCTATTGTAAGCCACCCTAAAAAAGGCAGGTAATATCTGTAAAGTAAGGGAAAGACATGAACCATGAACCATGCGTTTGGTCATAAACGAGGTGAGATTTTGAAAAAAAGGTGCAAAAAAATACATTAGCATTCAACTGGGGGTGAAACTCAGGAAAACATCAATTTTGGTGATAATTGAGTTTCATCCTGTCTCTCCTTTTTCCTGAGCGCCTCCACTGTTGCTACACTGGAGCTCCTACCTGTACAACTACTATAATTACTCTCGAACCTTGTGCATTAAATGCTGAGTTTCAGCATTTCATACCAATTAAGCATGCAACATAATGTTTATTTTTCTTTGCTTCAAATCCTGTACATTAAATTGATGTCATTTTTTTTGGGATGAACTTACACAATGATTTTTGAAATTTTAATAGGAAAACACTTGAATTTTTTTAAATGAATCTAATGAATACGTATGGAGTACCCAAAAACATGTTTAATGTAATGTGATACTAAATGAACTCTTCAAAGGTCTTCATTTTTTGCCAATGAAATATTTATAAGATTTTTATTTAATACACCTTTACATAATAATATAAATTAACATCCATTTGGGTTTTAAGAATTCAAATAATTTCTATATTGATATGTAAATCATGAATTTAAGAATATTATTTTCTTGAATGATTAATCATATTTGACCTTGTCACTTTGATTATACTACCCATTGTTTATAAGGACTTGGCCACATCAGCATTTGTGGTTCATTTTAACAAAAACGAACTCCATTAATGGAAAATATGATTTTAAAATTAGTGACTACCACATTGGTACCATGTACAATACCTTTTATTCCAATATGAAAACAAAAACCATGACAAATATCAATTGCCTAAACAAATTGATGAAGTCCTATGCTAATAGGAACCAAGCCAAGTGTAACAAATGTTTTTTTACACACATTTGAATAAAAAATAATACTAATTAATGTTGCAGATCATTCAATGGCAATGTTTTTAATGTATTAAAGAAACAAGTTGTATGATTTGGAATGAATGTAATGAAAATAAAATATTCAAAAACATTCATTAAACATTGTAATGAATGAATTTAAAACACTTAGACATTAGAAAAAATCAAGTTTTTTACAACTAATTTTCCAACTTGCTTTTTGTTGGGAACAACATTTGTTACTATATTTCCTTTAGTTAGGTTGGACAAACTGCAAACGACCTTAGTCACAGATAACAACCATTCATGGATGAAAAAAAAGTCAACAAAATACATATTCATCCATTGACCCACCACATAAGTTTTATCATTTGCAATTAGCTTGGTCCACTTTGTGCTCTTACCATACATTGGCACATGTCATTAATCTAATAGATTTTAAATATTATTATTTCATTATGAAATCTATTTTAATTTGAACATCTTAGAAATTTAAGATGTTCAATTTCTATGTTTGAATGGTTTTAGATTGTGATATGTGGCACAATCAAAATGTGCCACGTGGCATGTCATATTAATTTAAAATAATTTAAATCAATTTTGGTAGGTAGATATGTAAATAAGTCAAACTAGGTAGGTAGGTAATTCAAATTAGATAGGTAGGTAGGTAAAACCTAGTTACTTATTGATTTAAACTTAACACCTACTTATCTACTTAGGTAGGTAGATAAGTAAATAACTAGGATAGGTTCATTAGGAAAGTAGGATAACTAAGTGGTAAGTACATAAACATTTTTTGAAATTTAGAGTTAAACCTTTTAATTGGCTCGTCCTATATTGCTAAAATTTTGAATGTGAAAATGTGAGGCAAAAAGAATTTTTATATACTTTTCAAAATGATAATGGAATTTAAATTTTATTGTATAAAATTTGAGCTTGGAGTTTAGTTACAAATTGTTTTGTGACTTAAGAGTTTAGTTGCAAAACTAATTATAGCTTAAAGGCTTATTCCATATCTTTTATCTTTATTTGTATTTTTGTAAATTACAATATCAATATCTAGGTGACTAACTAATTGACCAACCAATTATTTAACCAATGAAAAAATTAGCCAATCATTAATTAACTAAATAATAACCACCTACTTAAATAATTAGCAATAAACTAATAAACTAATAACATGTAATAATAATTCATCAAGAATTTCTAGTTAAATAATTATGTAATTATCCAATTAATAAAAATATTATTAATAAAAATAAAAATGATGATTCAATTTATTTAATATGTTAATAAAATGTTAATAGGGAGAAGGGGACAAAGTTGTTAAGGAAAAATGGGAAAAAGGAACTATGTCCCCTCGAGTAGTAAGTTGCTAAATGTTTGACAAGAAATTATAAGGGATAAAATTTGTCTGAATCAAATGTTATTTATACAATTGAAAAGTTCTCAAAGTCTAGATATCTAAAATGACTTGCATTTTCAATTTGAAGGTACAAATTAAAAGTTATGACAAAAAGGAGAACTAGAGTCAAATTTCCCCTAGGGAGCAATAGGTTTAAATATGTTAGTGTTTATTATTTTTATGATTAAATTTGTGACAAATAAATAGTTATGGTGTAATGGTTAACAACTTGAACTTTCACAATGAAAGGTTCTATTTTTAATCTAGGTGGCTGAAGTTAAATTGTTTAACCTATACTTCTTAAGCTAAGTAATTATATAATTGCATACTCAACTATTAGGAAGGGTTGTTGGTAAAAGAAATAAAATCAAAACATCAAGGAGGGAGGGGGTAATTGCCCTCTTGAAAGCAGTCCTACCTTAACATAAAAAATTTACAAAGCATAATCCTAGGACAAGTTGAATGACTAGAAGGCAATTACTTTCTAGTCCAAAAAAATACTTATGAACTACATAACAACAATTTTTTCAGGTTGCCTTCATTGTTTTTCACATTATCTTCTAGTAACTACCTTATACTATAGCTCTAGTTGGTTTTGATATGACTATTGTCATGTTCTGATAGTTCCATAAAGACATTTTAAATGAAACTAATAAGAAGGTAATCCAAAAACTAACAACAAAACATATATATAATCATTTCTTGAAAAGCATTCACTCACTTCAACCTATGGACTTTTGAAACTAAAAAATAGGGACTAGTCTATTGATTGGAAATTTATAAAATTATGATGTTGACATAGAATTCCAATCCAAACGATTTGGAGAGACTAAATTTTGTTATCTAAAGAACTCATATTTGAAAACTTTAACCATTTCATAATATTGGACTTTTATGTTTTTAGAATTGGCCTTTATTTTCATAAATCCTTAATTTTTTTTTTATTTGAATTTTATTTTTACTAGAGCCAAGGTTTTTGAGGTATCTAACTGGGCTTCCATTAATATGGGCTTAATTTTTTTTAACATGGACTTTATTACAATTTAACCAATGTTACTACATTAAAAATTCAATTTTACACTATAACATGGACTTTGTGTGGACTATTTTTTTGTCCAAAAATGAACTATTCATTAGTGCATATAACCTTTATCACAAAAAAATAAAGCATTATTTCACTAGAGTGATTCCTATTAGCCCAATTATACCTTATTGCATTCTTTTTTAATTCAAACCTACAAGAACGTTGATACCAAATTTTCACATTAATTGGCACACATTCTTTTATCTTCCAATGTTTCAATTTGTTTATGAATTTGAAACTTACAATGCCTCTTTGCCTTGTGTTTGATTCTAACATGTTTCCAAGATCTTACAATCTTTCCAATGAGCCAAAATCACCTCTAAGTGGAGCATCGTCTCTTGAATTTCTAATTAGTCCACTTCCTTGATGCAACATATTTGCAAAAACTTTTATTTTAGTTTCTTGTGTTTGAAATCGTATAAAAATTCAACTTAAGTCAATATATCTTGAAAATTTTGTGGAATATTTGACTCACAATTTCAGTCACCCTTAGGCAGGCCACCCCTTGAGTATCTCAAGAGGCACCTAAACTAAATAGATATTTTTTAATGGGGGCATTACTTTTTTTCTTAAATTTTCATCCACCTTATAATTATTTAATTTTTTCCATTGTCATTGAACTAAAATGGACTCTATGTTTATCCATTTGTTATTAATAATCTACTTCACATGACACCCTTCATTTGAGCTCCATCCAAGTCCAACCCACCTTTTTACAAAACCTCCAATTCAAATCAACCATAGATAGGTGCATTTTCTCTTTTAGGAGCCATTTTTTTGTAACAACTATTTAGGTGTGTATCTTTATCTTCAAAATTGATGCATTGATACAATCTTGTAAAACTTTTGCATAGGTTTCTTGATTATGTATTATTTTGTTAGAATCCAAAATAATAATGATGAATACAAAAATATGAGATCCAAAAGCATACTAAAATATATATAACCAATGTTTTCATTACTTAAAGGAGTCCTATAAAGTTTTGAATTTGTTTATAAAGACATTTGAGATTTTTTTTAATACACTTTTATGTCATAGTATAATATTGTGGGTCATAAGAATTTAAATAGTGTTTTTGTTGACTTGTAAATCATGGTTTTTAAAATAGTCTCTTCAAATGATTAATTATATTATGTCACATCAACTTGATAATCTAATGCACTCTTTATAAGGACTTTCTCTTTTGGGTGCTTTTGGTTTTTAATAACATGAATGCATGTAAACAAAATGACATGTGTCTGCACATGTCTCTCACATTTTTATGCCCTATTATTAATCTTTTAAAAAGTGAAAATAAAGAAACCATAAACCCATATTTATTTAAATGTGGTAGTATATGAAAATTAATACACGAAAATTTATTTTGAAATATATTTTTAATCTCAATTTTAAAATATAATACTTTTTTTCAGCATGTTATTTGGAAAATGATTGAAGTGGTTTCCCCAAGGAGCCACTTCCACAATTTGATCCACCTGAAAAAGCACAAACCATATTGGATGGGCATGGAAAGAAGCATAAAAACTCTTATGAAATATATCATTAGAAAGTTTTAAATAGAGTGTGCAACTAGGTTTTCATGGGCAAAGGATTTAGTGGCAAAGGGTGAATTTATCCATAATGTGTGAAGTGTAAGGGTTGTTCCTTGGTTGAGAACAAAGACAAGATTGTTGGGTGTAAATGGGTTGTTTTAACAAAACATGCCAAGGTCTTCGGACTGTTGTTCATGACTTGCCCAAGCTTAAGGTGGAAAAGGTAATACTTTGCAAAATATTGTGCCCATTTGAAAAATATGATGTTTTATGCCCAAAAGGGCCCCAAGTCTATTTTGGACCAAATAATCAAACTAATGGTTGAAGGAAATTAAAAAAATGTTCAAATGAAAACATTATTTCATGTTCTTGCCCATCATTGTTCGATGCTAGAATATAAAACTTCATATGAGTTGTTTTTTTGCTTTAAGGGTTTCAAACAATTTGACCATGCATAGATATGAGTATGTTGAATACTTGTTGAATTTATGCACATCTACTTGTAGAAAATGCCATTGTCAAAGCCATACAAGTTGTCTAATCATAACCTTGTCTTGTGAAGAAGTTATAATCCTTGACAATGGGTTGTGGATGTGTTTGTGCATGTGTGGTTGATTGAATTGGGCCTATTTGGTATGTGTTGATAGGGTCGTGGATAGATCATTGCTCTAACAACCTCACCAAAATCATTATAAATGCATTGTTCAAGGGTGGGGAGTTAACCTAAAAAAAAAGGTCCAAAAACCTATTATGTTTTGAAGTGAATGTATTTCAAGGGGAAAAAACAAAGGTCACAAATCAAATCAAGGATTCATGGGTGCCATTTTTTATGGGTGTTAATTGTGTTGTTCATAGGGCAAACTTGGTAATCCAATCTTATAGGATTGGGGTGCATCTACCCTAGTAGGAGCCAACCTTGTGCCACATTTTAGTGAATATTTACATTGGAATGTCTTAAGAATATTCTAATTCATTAGTTTAAAAAAATCATACAAAATTTCTTATGACCTAAAATGATATTGCATGATACTATTATGTTTAAAGAATCTATACAAAATGTGGAGTTATTAAATAAATTTTCAAAAACATTGGTTATATTTTTAATGAGTGTTTTTTAGTATTATATTCTTATTAGATTCAAACCACATGTTTGTATATGATATTTAAAACATTGTCATGTAAACACATTAAAGAATTTTTAACATTAATGTGGACACACCATTGAGGCTATCATGATGAACATGTATTGACTATTTTTAACTGTTCATTAAAAAAACATTTAAAATTTCAAAAAGTGATTCAAATATTGGAGATGAAGGGGAACAAAACTTTAAACAATGTTAAAACAAGATGTATTCCATGTTGGAGCCTTTGATATGTCCATAATGGCAAAATATTATCCTTTGTTGGCAATGATGCAAGTTGATTATAATTCAATCCAAACAGCAAAGGTGAACATGTTAAACTTTTGTTTCCTTTTCTATTCTATTTGATCTTTGGATCCTAATTGAATGTATTGTTCTATTTTTGTGTGATATATGTAGAAGGCAAACATTGTTCCTTGTGTTTTAGATACATTGTTGCTTAGGGTTGCTTGTGTGTTGTTATTGATGGAGAACAATCTTAAAATTTGCTAAAAGGAAGGATATCTTCATTTGTGAATTCATAGTTGCATTGAAGGTTTGCTATAGTTAATTGTATGATTTGTATTGTGACACCACTTCTTCCTTCCAAGGTGATTAGTTCTAGTCTTTTTGTGGGCTATTAAAAATTGACCATCACATATTCATACAAAATGGGTGGTCTCCAATAGAAATTGCATTGAACATCTTACATTTGTTTTGAGTGCTAAGAAAACATGGGCTCATTGGGGTGAAGTTTGCGTAAAGACACATGTTATGTTGTAGATGACACAATCAATAACATTTGCCCATGTGGTACAACTTGTGAAAGATGAGTGCAAAAGTAAGCCCCTAGCCTACTTTGCGTTTTGTCATTAGTATTTTGTCATTTGTATTGTGGATTGGCAAAATAATTGATTAGGATTTGTAGAGTTTCCTTGTTATTTTTTGTTTTGAAATATTTAGAGATGGTATACAACCATAGATTTGCAAAGCCTTTTTGGTTAGATTTTTATTTACAAATGCAAAATTTGAAGTTTGTAGAGGCTTTTGGAGGTAAATCTTTATTTATAGTCATACCTTGATTTTGTATATGCTTTTAGTGATTAATCTTGATTTCTAAATCCAAATGTTGGAATTACAAAGCTATTTTTTGATATTTTTTAATTTTCAAATGTTATCCAAGGGTTTGTAGAGCCTTATGGTGATAATTTTTATTACAAATTCCTACTTTAAATTTCTAAATGTTTCTGTTGAGAATTTTTTTGGTGACCCTTTTGATTTATAGGTGTGTGTCCATGGATCTACATAACCTTTTGGATTCTAGTTTAAAATTTTAAATGCTTTTGAAAATTTGTAAATGCTTTTGGTAATGACCCCATTTATAAATGTGGACCATGGATTTGTAGAACATTTTGGGTTCCAATTTAAAATTTTAGATATTTTTTTAGATTTGCATATGCTTTTAGTGGCCCCTTATAATCTATAGATGTTATCCATAAGCCTTTGGTGGTAATGTTTTATTTGTAGACTTCATTGTGAACACCTTGCGACTGCTAGGTGCTTTTGGTGGTAATTTTTTATTTTCAAATGTACTTGTAGAAGCTTTTGATGGTAATTTTCTATTTGCAAATGTACAAATTTTCATGAATTGGATTTGTAGAATATTTTGTTGAGAGTTTTATTTACATATGTATATGTTGGGTTTGTAAATGTTTTTGGTGTTCATTGTTCATTCATAAAATGAAATATTGGATTGGTAGAACAAGTTTTGATAATTTATATTGATTTACATATGTAGTTTAGGGAATTATAGTGTCTTTTAGTGGTCTTTGTGAATTTACAAATGTGGGAGTTGGGTTTGAATGTAGATAGCTTTTTGGTGGCAATTTTATTTATTTATACACTCTAGTTTTGGATTTTCAAAGGCTTATGGTAATTAGTATTGATTTGTAAATGCCCTAAAGCCTAAAGCTTTGGTGATTAATGAGTGCTTTGTAGAAATGGTAAGTAGTAGCATGGATTGGTGTTTGTAGAATTACCTTGAAATTGTAGACTTGCCTTAGTTTTCATTCAATTATTTTATAGAGGCAACAGGTGGTCGTATTGGTTTACAAAAACATTAATTTGCATTTGCAATTTTTTCATTGGTTTTATTTTTGTTTTGTAAAGACCTTTACACTTGAATTTGGTATTATGTGTGGTATTATGGCATAACTCAAAAGCGTTTATTTACTAATGGAAATGCTTATGGTGTTGTGTATTTGCGATCATAGCAAATATTATCAAAGGTTTAATTTTCTGAAGGGATGGTGGTGGATGCCATGGGGCTTGTATATCCCCAACATTGAATATAAGTAGGTGTAAAGGTAACCTTTCTTCATTATTTGGCAGTCTTGCAACAATTTTACTAAAACTTGTAACAGTATGGAGAATTAAAGGAAGACAACTTTACTCTTGTGATTCTTGCCAATTTTTTTAAGGTGGGATTTGGATGTTGATTAATGTATGTTAGTGACAATAAAATCCAATGAATTGTTCAAACCATGATTAAAATAGCAACACTTTCATTTTTATCTTTTCAGATGGATTTAGTGTCAGATCCATTCATCAGAATTATTGTCTGATTTTATCAAAGTCTTTAATAGTTGGTTAAAATTACCATGCTTCATGTTCTTGGTTTTGTTGAAGATGAATTGCTTACCATTTTTCATGCTGTTAGTTTTGTTGAAGATGAATTGTTTTCTTGACAAACAAAGTATGCAATTGTTATTTTCAAAATATATACAGTTGTTTAAGATTTCAATGTTTCATATTGTTGGTTTTGTTGAAGATGAATTGCTTTTTTGAAGAACAAAATTTTCAAACACACAAAATTTTCCTTGCAATTCCATGAATATTGGCTTGTTGCCCACTTTTTAGTAGGCCACTAGTATCCATAGCCGAAAACTAACCATTTCATGTAGATATAGCAAAATGTATTTGTACTCAAATGAACTATCTATTATTTTCCTCAATTGCCCATGTGCACTTTTAAGACAGCAGCAAATAGCTAGAGAGTTAGTTCAAACACCTTCTCCAATATTGCCACATGTGCACTTTTAAGATAGCAGCAAATAGCTAGAGAGTTAGTTCAAACACCTTCTCCAATATTGCCACATGTTTCTTGTCACTTATAATTTAGTTACTAGCATCAGGTAGTTCTCATTTTTTTGAAAACCATTGTTTCTGGTACTATTCCTAACTGCATTGCCCAATTCTCTATTTTTTATAAGTCCATTTGTTACTTTAGTGATGGTCTCAAATTCTAAGATCCAACTTTTTTCTCTACTTTTAAATTTTAGACTAATCCTTCATATCTATAGCTAGAAACATCCATATATATCATTTATTATAATGGGTGATACTCATAATTGGCATATGTTTTGAAAGGCTAACTTTCAAAAGTCATATTCGAGTGACGATCGAAAGAAGCGTTTTTTCAATCCAGATATCACCAGTGCTGATACTTGACAATTTTGAAGTTGTATATAAATTAATGACATTTTCTCCATTTCTCCAATACAAATTCCATTTATTTTTAACTTTTATAGATCTTAACCTTGCCAAATCAGATTTTGGAAAAATTATTGAATTTTTGTTATGGTTTTAGATATCGTGCAGAAGAACTGCATCTTCATTAAGTATTTATTCATCTTCGAAGTAACAGAGGGTGAAATACCCTTTTGAATTCATTACATTAATAATACCACCTCCGTTCAACTTTTTTCTCTACAATCTAGTGATTTATTTTGATTAACTAGTTTATCACAAAAAAACCACTGGAATTTTGGAAGCTTCTAAGTTGAAACTCTCAAGTTGCTTGAGATTGCTTGAGAAACGTAAAAAAAATTTCCTTTCGCCCAATTTACATAGTTTAAAAGAGAACAAATTTGAGCAGAGTATTATATGGGATAAAAGTGTAATGCTATTAGGGACATCTCGAACAAATCAATTGAAATGTCCGGTCGAACACATCAATTGAAATGTCCGGAAACATGTTGGAAACTTTCTGGGAACTTTGGGGTGCATATTTCATCATCTCTTTGGCAAAGCAGAATTTGTAGTGCTACATATTATATTAGCATTAGCAGTTGCTTATTTTCCTCTTTCAAAATCTGTGGATTCGACACAAGTAACAAATTAAAGTTTACAACATCTAGGAAACTGTGGTTGTTATATTATAATACGTACTGAAGAAACTTTATAACATCGAAAAGCAAACAAAATACCACCATTACAAACAGTTTATGTCAAAATACGCAGCAAACACGACGTTATTGTTTTGCCACTAAAAAACTTCTCAGTACACTGACTGTTCTATTACGCAGTTCTGATGCTGAGAACAACAAAGGAACATTTGACGGTTGCACTAGACCAAAGCGTTTAAACTTCTAGCTTTACCTCGCAGTTTTTCACTGCATCAAACTATGTACAAAACACAATGCAAGAAAACCACAGAGATTGTCAGGGTTTGTGGCAAGTAGCTTCGCCTTCTCTACGGGCAGAATTTTCAACATGTTTGTTTTACTACTTTTTGTTGCCAGTGAACTTCGACTCATCAATTTCAACACCCTTTTCAGCTGCGGCCGTCTCGCTGTCCTGTCCATTGCTGGCCAACCCTCCTTTCTTTCCCATCTCCTGATATCCTTCATGGCCCAGCTGGTCCGCTCGTGTCTGTCCTCCCTTGCTACGCCCTGTGCAGGGAACATCCAACTTTTATTTCGTCAGCTAATTTGGTGCAAACGGCGTAAAAGATACAAGCAGACTTCCCGTTCTGCACGTCAACAAACCACCATGGCAGTAATTCACCACAACAGGAATATGAAGGCTGCAAGGCTTGTTGCAGCCACTGTTTTACGAGATTCAGAGGGTTTCAAATATTACGAGGCCCCTCTAGCCACAGAATTCAGCGAGCGTAATGCGAAAATACATACCCTCTGCCAATCTTTTCTGAGCATCCAGACTCTTCCCACCAGTACCTCCCTCCACCACAGTCTCGCCGGCGTGGGCTCTGGCGTCCAATTCAGCCTCCGACATCGTTGCTTGCTGATGATTCTGTTCCTGCAAAATGTAACACCCGCATTTATTAATAAAATCTGAGAATTTGAGCATCAAAATCTCTCACAACTATATTGACAATCTCTAGCGAAACCCGATAGCACACTTTGCTTCTTCCGAACAATGCGAGATCAATGCAATAGTGTCCCGACATACTACATTGGAGAGACATAGTGGGTACTGGTTAGCATGATGAAAAGCCCAAGCGGGTCCTTGATCAGTTACGCAGCAAGTGTTTCTGTAGTGTACTCCGGACGCGCGACCCTAAAATGTAGGAGTATCAAACTTTGGTCCATTTCTGAGTGCATCACAATGCCTCTACCCGTCCTCTACCCTGAAGGGCAGAGAGCCAATAAATTTTACAAATTCTGTAAAGCCTCATGAGATGACAAGCTTACGTTCCAAGTCAATTTATGCAAAGCTCATGACGCATGAGTGCAACGCCACAAGTAACGACAAACTTTCGACCTACTTTTCTGTAGAGACAGAAGTGCGATGCGATAAAAAGCAAAGCAGACTAGTCAGCCGAACATGCCACATTGTTGCACGAGTCCAGAGAGGAAGAAGCTTACAAACAAGAGAAATATTGAACACCTTGGAAGTCTGAGGAACGTTCTGTGATGTATGGAAACTACTATTCACGATGGCTGCGCGACTATGCTCGAATCTTCGAAATTGTCAAGTGTAGTGCAAATCAAAGTGGCGGTCACGATTTATAGAGTGGCAAAGCATCCCAAGAATGCATGTGAACGGGGTTGTCCATAAGGATCTGGACCTTGTGACGTTGCGAGTTTTGTTTGGTGTCTTGTGTGGAGGGTCGCCACTTGCCGAGAATTAGTGACGCGGCGCTACGGCACACATCCCACAATGCCCTTGTGCATGCAAGCATGTCGTGGCTAACCTCCAATCCATTAGTCTTTCCAGAGCGTGTAACTTCAATGTATTAGGTGAGGTTCTTGATTGCAAATGAGTGCATTTGTCAAGTAAACAGTTGATGGTTGTATTTGTTAATTGCCTTTGGTTTGGAAGATTATTCCACTCGATAACTACTCAATGGTTTAAATTCAGCTATGAACGAGGTATTCCTTATTATGCAGTTTTTTTTTTTTTTTTGTCCTGGTATAAATTTTAAAAATTCTACCTCAAAAAAAATAGAAAGGAATGTTCAGTGGCAAAGTCCCACTTTGTTTGAAAAAAAACTTGGCAAGTTTTTGAAGGGGAAAAAAAAAATTATAGGTGAATTTACACATTTTGCTAAAAGGGGGGGTTGTAGCAGCCTACCAAGAGTGCTCAGAGTTAGACAGATGGGCCTGCTACAATCTATCCTTAGGTGAAAGGTACCTAATATTGTATACAATTGAGGTTTTGAGAAAGTTAAGCTATTTTTTAACTAATTGCTTACCTAGTTTTAAGAGCTTGATAAGCACAACCATGGTACAAGGTTTATAGTTATAATGCTCAGAGCCAATTAAATTCCACATTAGCAAACTTTCTCAAAACCTCAAGTATGTACGAGTTCAAGGAGGAAGAGGAAGGTCAAATTATCTACATAAATGTCATTAAGTGGGATACATTATACACCTCTATGGGTGTGCACAAGATAAAAGACATATATTTTGATTATTCAAATAATGTATTTGTCAAGGTGACAAAAAGTAATTATAAAAACCTATTATAAAATTATTAGATATTTAGTTTTTTCCTTGAATGATAAAAATCAATTTTTTAATTATGCATTAAATTTTATAAAAATGGAACTCAATGAATGTATCAAGTTGGTTTAGTAGTCTTGCCACCCAAGCGATTACTTTTGAAATGAGCAACCATATTTCGAACTCAATTTTTGGATACATATCGTGCACGATGAAACATTCATCAACAACCTTCTTCGTCAATGGTGGAGTGTACCTATCATAAGCAACAATCCACCACACTCATCAATTGTTTTAACAAGGACATGTTTAGTAGTTGCTAGGCGTTTTTCATTGGATCATCTTGATAAACATATGGTGATTGCTAGGAGTTTTTCAATGAATCTCCTTGAGAAATGCCTAATGACCGCCATGCATTTCTTGGTGCATCTTCTTGAAAACTATTGGAAGCTGGTAGGCGTTTTTTATTATATCTTTTGGAGAAACGTCAAAAATCAATAAGCCTACTCATTTTATCTTATGGAGAAACGCCTAGTGGCCACCAAGTGTTTCTTAGTCCATTTTCTAGAGAAATGCCTTGCAACCATTAGGCATTTTTCAATCCATCTTCTAGAGAAATATTTGGCGACCGCTAGGCGTTTCTTTGTTTATCTTCTTAAGAAACATATGGTGGCCACCATGTGTTTTTTAATCTATTTTCTAGAGGCTTGCTTGGAATTCACCAAACGTTTCTTAGTCCATCTTGTGGAGAATCGTTTGGTGGTCACTAGGCATTTCATAGTCCATCTTGTGGAGAATCATTTGGCGATCGCCATGTGTTACATTGCATCGTTGTGAGAAATGTTTGGCACCCACTAAGTTTTTTCAAAGCATCTTCATGAGAAACGCCTGATGGTTATCGGACATTTTTCAAGGCATTTTCATGAGAAACACCTAGTGACCACCAAGTATTTTTAATGCATTTTTGTGAGAAACGCATGGCATCCGTTAAACATTTCTCAACACATTATCTTGAGAAACATTTGGCAATGATTAAACATTTCTCATGAAGATTATTTCGCTATTATCACATATATAGTTTTAAAACGTTGGAAAACTTATTATGCTTTTGTTGCAAGTTTTTCAAGTTTGTTTTCTTGGTGCACTTTTTCCACTGCTTGCAAAACACTTTGGATTTGTTTCACAAATATCAAAATTTTATACAAAAATAATGAACAAAAAATGAATATAATACGCAAAATTGGCATGTAATGATGTGGAAAGATGTAGTTACAACCATGATTATTATGGATGTAATTGAATACTTGTACTCATGCTAAAAGTTGCATTATTTCATAATAATATACCCATTAGTGTAGAAACCAAGACAAAAAAATAAATGATTGGAATACCGAAATTGAGATTTATATTGGCATGGAAAAAAGAGAATTGGAGATGGATAACTTTCAAAACTATCTACAACAATTGATGGGTTTTGACAGACAATAACACGAGAAATGGTTATGGAAATATTTTTGACATTGCTTGAGACATGTTTTAAAGATGTGTGATAAGAAATTATATGTTAATGAAATATAGAAGGAAATACAAGCACACAAGGAATTACAAACGCAGATTGAAAAGTTTAATAGACATGGACAAGTAGGCACACACACATAATAGACATACATATGATTTACAAGCAAAAGTACAATGATAAGAAATCACAAGGACATTCAAATAGCTTGATTGTCCTACATAGACACATATGAGTGGATAAACAAATTCAAGACATAGAGACAAATAGATTAATGCACACAAACACACATAGACACATGAGGACTCACATGGACTCACAAACACGCACAAACACATGGGGACAAATCAAAACACAAAGACACATAAACACATAAATAGAATTAGGCCCACAAACATATACGAACACACATGGACCCACATACATGCACAGACACACATGGACAAATTGACACACACATACACAAAGACACATAAAAAGGAATAAAATAAAACGACACAATTGACACACACGGAGGCATAAACACACCTAGACATAACAAAAAGGTTGAAGTACAAAGACACATTGTGCATGCAAGAAATTATGTAAATGGTTGGTACAATTCAATAAACAATTGAGATTTGGAGAAATTTGGGAATAGGACTATAATTGATTTTGTACGGTGCTAGATGTGTCCTAAATTGTGAATTCTGTTTCATCTTATTTTTTGGAGTCTACAGAATGGAAAATGTCTATCCTATTTGTGGTGTGTGCATTAGGAAGAAAGTGATTGCGAAAAGGTCTTCAGAGATTTGGTTATCGAAACCCTAAATAACTAGCATTGGGAATTGAAAATGTTGTAACCTAGTAGTGGAGGAGTCGGGGGAACGTTGTTAAGTGTTGTCCTTTGCGGTGTTGATTGCTCTTGTTCACTAGTCAAATGGTCAACTTCACCATGATATCTTTTCCATTCACGTTCATTAAGTCCTCAATGCACTACTTGTCAATTTTAGCTTCATTGAGTAACCATGAGATGATAAAAAGAAACAAAAAGAGAAAGGTTGTGAGAATGAAAGACCATGAGAGAAATAAAGACGTGAAAGAGAAAGGACACAAGGAAAAGAGCTCGAGAGAGAGAAATTCAGCAAGAGGAAGAGTGTGACATGGGAAGAACACAAGAAAGTGATAGAGAGATGGAAGGAGAAAGAGAAATGAGGAGACAGGAAGTGAGTGAGAGGGAAACGGAATGCTAACTACCATCTTGACTTTGAATTTCATCCAACTTTTGGATGAATATTTCTATCCAATTATGAATAAAAGAAATTTCAACATGACGTGGGCATGATGTTCTTTTCTGAAAAGAAGATGTATATTTAATGAAGATGACATCCAAAAGTTGGATGAATTTTCTGTTTGTGGAAAAATACCATGCCTTCTAGATTCAAACAAATGTGAAGAATAAGGATTTTTTTATTTTGTGGGAAAATATAATTTACAATCATGGAAGAAATTGAAAAGTAATTTTTATTTTTTTTTGGAAAAACAATTCTGCACATGCAAGGATAAATACATGAAAAACAAGGATAAATTTCTTTGTGGGAAAAAAAATCCATGGTTAAGGAAAATAACATGAAAATTATGGATGATTTTTTTTTATGGGAAAGAAATTGGGTTTGAAAGCTTGGAGGATTTAAGGATTAGGGGTTAGGGTTTGAAGAATTTTTTTTGCATGATTAGGGTTTAGGGTTTATGGAAGGTTTTGTAGGAATATGGTTCAGTGTTTTGGGGGTTTAGAGGTAAATTAGGGTTTATGGTATTTAGGTTGTAAGGCTTCAAGGAGGTTAATGGTTTAAACTTGGCACTAAATTATAATGAAGTTTTGGAGGCTTAATAAGACCTAGTATATTAACTTGATGGTCCCATTCATGTTATAAATAGGAATGTGTGTGTTCCATTTCCACAAGTACACAAACTATACATTAAATTAGCGATGAATGCAGTTGTAAATCGTAATAGGATTGTCCTTTGAAAGGAAATAATTTATTCTCTATTATTTCATTACCTTTTACATGAACTTTTGAGATTTGATTTTACTAAATTTATATGAGTAGTTGTAGTAAAGCTAATAAGTGATAATAATTGGTTTGGAAAATATAATTGATTTACATTCAATTTCCTTGACATTACTTTCATGATAATGGTTTATTTATTATTTAGGGATCGTAATTTCACCACCGTACATTATTATTTCAATGGGTTCCCCATGATGGGAAAGACCAGAGTCTACATCCACCTATAACTAAATGTATTGGTGTGCATGTCCCATTAAAAAGTTTTTAGCACCGGTTTAAGGTGTGCCATTAGAATTGCACCCTTAAGACATCCAATGTTATTAAATGTCTCTCTTTACCTTGGATTTTGCTTCTTGTGGGCACATGGGTAATTTTTGAAAAATAGTCCAAAAGTCTAGCTAGTAAGTTAATGATGAATTACTTAAAAGTCTCAACGTATTCAATAAGTGAATTAAAAAGTCTTACGAGTGACATACGGAATGTGTCATATTCTTGACCACCACCTCAATCTTTTGTAATGTCATGCATTGGATTCTAATAAACCAATGAAATTTACCCCAACATTCACAATGTTGTCAATTTGATTTCCCAACATAATGATTGATTGATTTCTATATAACAATATTCAATTGGAATTCAATGACATAATGAGTTACAATGTAATAATATGGTTTTAAATTTGTTGTTTTCTATTAATAATATGCTTTTACATAACAATTATAATTTGTATCCCATTTTTTTACCTCACTAAATGATCTATCAAAAAGATTTTTCCAATGTTTTATTTAGAAAACTTGATCCTAACCACTAATTTTTTTGAAAAGTCTAGAGTTAACAATATAGTCCATAATTATTTAAATACAATATAACTAATTAAACATGGCCAAAGACAATTATTATTGTGGCTAGAAACATGTCTAAACATCATGATGGTTAAATAATTACTATTGGTTATATATAATTAATATACTTAATAACCTATTTCATAGGGAGCCTACTAGGTTCCTATTATGTATGAATGGATCCTAAATCAATTATATCTAATTGAATAAATTGATCATATTAAATATGAAGTCTAAACTTAATAGAAATAATATATTTATTTTAATTTAATTTGAATAACAATAAATATTATAGTATTAACTATTAACAAATCAAGAAGCTCTACTTGTTAAGCAATTTCCAACTCCACTTGCTTCTTCTAGACAAGATTGTTTTAGTATCCTTGAAGTCTTAAATATGCAAGATAGGTTTAAGATATATTGCCATTTAAAGTAATGTTAACAACATTGCTACTTGGAATTTAACGAACTTTGGAAGAAAATATTCAATTAAAAATGTTTATGGTTGGTGTCGGCGAAGTTCGATTATATGGGGCTTGTGGAAGGAGCAACAAAAGGTGATTCAGATGAGCTAGGAAAAGGTTGAAGAAAAGTTATAATTTTATTTTTTTGTGTTTTTAAGGTAGCCTATGTGTTGCTGAAGAATATAGGATATGTTATGTAAACAAGTGTTTTGGGGGGGAGGGTGGAGATCTACTGTGTTGCTTTGAGTAAGGATGCATAACTATGTTGAATTTGGTTTTAGACTTTTCTATAAAACCCAATTGGTGAATAATCCATTTTTTGCATTAATGAACAATTGTTAATTTTTTAAAAACATGTTGGATCAAATTTTGATAAATGGGGAATGAAGGATTGGGAGTTGGATCTTGTTTGTAGATCAGTGGTGCATGAGTTGATAGAAGAGTTTAAATAGTTATATTATGTGTATGGTTACTCATATTGTTAATCATGTTAGTGTTGTTCACATGCATCTAGATGTTTTGATATTTAAAGGTAAAACCATCCACATTGAAGGTTTGAAAAATTTATAAAATGTGATGAATATTTATAATACATAATAATATAATTTTAAACCTTTTTATTTTTAATAATATGCTAGAACACATATTTAGCTAGTTTAAGACTTTTCCCTACTTCGTGCATGGTATAAACTTTGTTTAGTGGCCACTAGATTTTTAAAATGTAACTTTATATTCATGTAAAAACAATAAGCATTCACAAATATAACATCCACAAAGACGTTTTTTCTCAAAAGAATTCATACCAATTTAATACCAATATAATATTATGCTAATTTTAAAATAATACATTATGATCAAAATAATATTTTTCCTAGTGCCCACCAAGTGAAAATTTTAAGATTAACTTTTGAATTTAAGACTTTATATAGCTTGGTGGATGGAATGAACTCCACTCGGTGGCCACCAGACTTAACAAATTAATGATCATTTTTTACGTGAATGTCATATTGTAAATTTTTCCAATTACATTATTTCCAAATAAAAACAACTTCTTAAACAACAATCCAAAAAGAAGGACATGTACACATTGTGTTAAAAATATTCATATCAAGTCTAAAACAAGACTATGAATTTTCGTGAGTGATTGAAAGTGAAATGTTAATGCTCCCATCTGACATCAAAGATTCAACCCTTTGAATTTGAAACAAGGAGAGAGGCCAAATTAACAAAACTATAACATCACACTTCCACACAAACTTTACTAATATTTCTCAAATATGTATAGACCATAAAAAATTTAAAAATATAATTGAATGCCTGGTGGCCACTATGAGTTTAAAATGTCACCTCGTGTTTGGAAATTTGTCCAAGGCATGGCAAGTCATAGTGATGATTGTTGGTTTCTTGTCAATTCATTGTCCATCTAACATTTTGCAATTGGGTAGTGTTTGTTTTGAAGTTGGACAAATAGTTCTTTATTTTGATGAAGAAGAACATTTTGTTCATGTTATAACAAATTTAATTAGAACTATCTTGGTTCTAGTTCCTATTCCACCCACACATAAACAGAACCAAGAATTTAGTTTGAGTTTAACTTTGATTTTGGTTCTAAAAATCAAATTTGCCTTTGGTCAAGTTTTTACTAACCTAGACCAAAACTGATTGTTAAACAACTCCCAATTAACCTTTGGCTCTAATCACTTAATTATTATTATTTTGGAAAATATATATTAAGTGAATTTTAGAATCATACAAAGTATGGAGGACAAATGTTTGAACTAAAACAACAAAATGTGTCAATGAAACGCAATACACAAGCACTGTAGGATAATGTGATATCCATAAAAAAATCAATTGATGGAAAAATGTCCATGTGCTAACAATAATTAGTTTTCTAACTTAAATATGAAATACAACAAGTCAACAAGAAAATCCATAATTGTATCCAAACAAACATTGGGCAACCACTAGGTGAAATAACAGTACTTCAAAATAACCATTGAAATATAAAGGGAATGTTGAATTGTGTGCATGAAATGTTTGGTGGCCACCAAACCACATGAATACAATTCTTAGAATGTTCTATGACAACTTAACATTATGTTTGTGAAATCCACAATTTTCAAATCATAACCACTTGGCACTTGGGGGCGATTGGGTTGTATGGCAAAACACATTACATTGGATTTGAATCAATTAGGTTAGACAATAAATAATAAGTTAAACCATCCATGCATAATGATTCAACAATTAGTATTAAAATATTTCGGTATTTTATTTATAAATCTTGATTTCACCTTGTCACAAAAAAATTCATCACATTTGGCAAAACAATGAACATTCAATTTTGCATACTAAGGGTCACTAATAAGCATGTCCGTAATGCTACCAAAAGGATTCAATTCTAAATATTTATAAACCCTCATTCCAAACAAACAGAAGGATTCCAAATAAATGAGAATGATTTCAAATAAGTAATTACCATATGTGTGGGAGTTGTAAACAATGTCAAAGAAGATGACACTAAAAGGAATATTAAACTTACTCTCATGAGGTGTATCATCTTATTAACAAGGTATCTCAAAGGTCATACCAAGGAATGGACAAAAAAATCTTTTAAGTTTTTATGAAAAACAAATTTGTTAGGTTTTTAAGGCAAGAAATGATCTTTTCTTAAATAGAACATATAGTCCACTATTTTGATGGAAGGAGATCACCTATTTTCTTGGGGATTATTTCCATGTGTCTACCAAAGTTGTTTCCTCATTGTTGAAAACTATGTGTCACATGCACGAAAACAACCAAGACTACATGATTTTTTAACTAAAATGAGAACAAAAGTAGGCCTAGTTCCAAATCTTGATCATGAAACAAGAAAAACAAGAACAAAAACACGACAAATGCAAACACAAATCTAACAAGATTTGATTACAAAGAAGAAACAAAACAAGGATATGATAAGAAAATGTACCCAAAATTGATGTTGAACAAACTAAAGGTAATGGGGAATTCTACCTCTATTTATACTCTTTGAACACTTAGTTCAAAAAAGTTTATCAATAAACGTCCAATTTACATGTGGCCGATATTCCACCATGTGCATCCATGTGCAAACTATGAATGAATTAAAATTCAATTAAGAGTGAATTTAAACTTAACTAAAAGTGAACTTATAATTAACTAAGAATGAATTAAAAGTTAACTAAAAGTGAATTGAAAGTGAACTTAGAGTTAACTAGAATTGAATTAGGACTTAATTAAAAATGAACAAAAAATCAATTAGAAGTGAATTTAAACTTAATTAAAAGCTAACTAAAAGTGAATTGAGACTAAATTAAGAGTTAGGTACAAATTCATTACAAGTCATGGATAAACATTCAAATGAATGAACCCCGTGACATTGGCATCTATGACATTATACATAGTAAATTTCTTTACACAAGCAAAAATGAATTCTTTCAGGCCATGCTTCAAAACCACCATGTGAAATTTAATTTGACCCTTTATGGTTGCCATAAGAACACTATTCAAGTTGAAAATTAAATGACAGTCATTCACTTCCAAAACAAGTCGAATTTCTTCATGAAAACTAGAAGTTGTCATTTCTTGCAAAGTTTCTTCAAGAAAACCAAAAGTCATTACAATTTCCTGTGGAGTATTTCCACAAAACTAGAAATTGTTGTAATTTCATATTGGCCTTCCTCTACAAAACTTGAAATCATTATAATTTCTTGACAAGTGTCTTTCACAAAACTAAAAATCTTTGCAGTTTCTAACAAAATTGGCTCCGTATGTGGATGAAAATGAAGTGAACCCATTTGATGCACAACATTCATGTAAATAATTTGAATTAATTTCATTTGATTTTCCATCCATGGGGATCTACATACAGCATGTGTTTATGATCTCAAAGAATAAAACATTTATAATGAATGTCTCAAAATATTCAATAGATATAAATGGAATTAGCGGGATTGAACAATATCAATTTTTGGGATTAAAAACCACGAAGGTTTTTTAAGTTCAATGGCCGGTCATTGAAGCCAAACCAAACCAATTGGACAAAATTAGACTTACATGACATCGTGTTCAATATAATTAACACGATTTTAACAAATGCATTCTATCATTGTAACCCTTCTATATAACATTTTCAACATAATATTAGATTAAATATCTTGAAACATATTATTTGATAGCAAGACTTGGATAAATATTGATGCAGTCCCAAGTCCCAAGTTAGACCCAAGATGGGCCTTAAAACAACGAAATTGTGGGGACTTGAAGGCACACTCCCAGCTCTCAACACTAAAAGGGGTAAAGGGGGGTGTTAAAGCTCCGGGATGGGACTAGGAAGAGGGACAAGTTTAGTTATTTACTTGAACCTGCATCAAACCAACCAACAAGTTGGTTAGTTCACATTCTGGAGCACCTTTGGTGTTAGGACAAGCCACAAACAACCCTGGACTCACAAGACTCACCATGGCCCAGACTTGACGGAAGCCACCACCTTCCCCCATATAGTATTCTCTGCATTACTCCGCGGCACCAACATCCGAATGGTTTTTTGTCCCTAGACTCCCAAGGAGGAGTCCCAAAACTATCCAAGTTTGGACTCCCGGGACTTTGTGAGTTCATAACTTTTTGCTTAGACCTCCGATTAGGATGGGGTCTAAAGCAAACTTGTAGTTCTCCTTGAGAGCTTTTCAACGGTGTGTTGCACTTCACTTGCACACACCGAAGTCAGGTCAATTCTCAACCTTTAGTTGTCAGGAGTCAAACTGCCAATTTGACTCTCGGCCCTTCTTTCTGCCATAACTTATGCTTCAGATGTCCAAATGGTTTGTGCAAGGCCATTTTTTACATTTACACTTTGATAGCTTTCTAATGATATGAAAAACGCCTCAAGGCAAAATGTTTTGACCCCTGTAATCGAGCTCTAAAGTTTCGAGAGTCCCGGAGGACTCCGAAGTCCCCATTTCAGGAGTGTGAGTGTCATCCTCACACTCTTCCAAAAGTGGGGTTGCGACAAATATCAAAAGCTTCATTTCGATTATAAAAAATCATTTGATCTCAAATACAAAAGGAAAAATTATAGTGATCACTACAAGGATCTAAAAACTTTCGAAATTTAGTATTTACAACAATGATATGCTTATGTTATACCAAAAGGTTTGCATTGCACAAATGTAAACAGAGACTTGCTTATGGAATGAAGAGTTTCCAAATAGGGGAAGACTTCCCCCAACAAGTATTTTAGAAAGACATATACCCTATTTTTCAATTTAGATGACATAATCTATTGAACTTTTCATTGTCCTAATTAGATTATGGTTTAGAAGGATGGTGTTCCACTATGTGTAACCAAGATATTATTAAAAAAAATTATAAGGCACTTATGAAAAATCATCATCTTTGGCTTGTTAAAAGAAAGTGATTATTGATCTTCCAAAGGTCACAACCAAATATTTGCAAAGGTTCGATATTAAAATCTACATATTTTTTCAATTCACTCCAAAAGATCAATATCTTATAGGGCATATACTTAGTCCAAATATACACTACAAATTGTTGAAAACACCTTTACATGAATTTTTACATGCCCAGTTTGGGAATAACTTAAGGATCCATTGACTAATTTTTATGCCATTTGTTTTACTTTGAAATCATGCACTTGATATGTGACACACATCAAGATCCAATGAGTTTTCATGTTTCTCAATAAAAAAAAACTTTTGTGTTTTAAAATGTCCACCAAATTGCTATTTTCCCACACAATGTTCACCAAATTGCATCTCTCCAAATGTTGTTTAATGCTCCATAAATAATAAATATAGACAGATTATAATAAAGTTTCAATTTTGGAAATTGGAAACAACTTACATAAGCTTTACATAGCAAGGGTTGTCCGATGGGTTGCATAATGAACCCCCAACAAGAAATGAGCATGTATTTCCTTCAGTTGCATGGTCACCCTCATTACCGTCTCCCCCCAAAAAAAACAATTACACCAGTTGCACCAAATCACACTAACCTAAAGGCCACATCTACTTTAGACAAGCCATTGAAAAAAATTGGGAAATAAAAATCGCTACAAAACCAAAAAGCCCTTACATGCAAAACTTTAGATGCATCATCTCACACAACACCAGTCCATTTAGCCCATTTCGCCATGTAAAAATGCCATCCTCAAACAACACTAGCCAATTCCACCAAGTAAAGCACCATCCTCACACAACTAGCACATTCCACCATGTAAAGTGTCATCCTCACATAACACACCTACCCCATTCCACCATGTTAAGTGCCATCCTCACACAAAATTAGCCCATTCCACGATATAAAGGGCCATCTCACATAATACAACCCCATTCGCCCATGTAAAGTGCCATCCTCATAATGAAGAAAATCTTTAGACAAGTCTTGATGAACCCTTTCAAAGGGGCAACTGATGTCATTCCACCAATCATAGTCCTCAAATGTTGCATGCCATTTGGATTACATATAGTAAAGGAAGAAAGTTTCTTTCCCTGACTCCGGACGAATAGTAGCTACGGACAATAGTTAAATATAGCACTGCTCTCAACCGCCCTAGGGTTACCCTCCCAGAGTGCATGTATATGGGGTTAGAGGAACTCTTACTCCATGCTAGGCAAGTGCAGAAAAAGAACAGTGTTCAAAAAAACGCATAAATAAGTAAGGGTTGCCTCTTAGTGTTTTGAACCGGAGTGGAAAATGCAAAGAACCAGAGTGGGAAATGTGAAGGACCAGAAAGATTGGGCGGGGGGCTTGACGGGTTAAAGAATTGGAGTGGGAAATGTGAAGGACCAGAAAGACTGGGCGGGGGGGGCTCGACGAGTTAAAGAACAGAGTGGGAAATGCGAAAGACTGAAAGGGGGGGGGTCGACGAGGTAAAGAACCGGAGTGAGAAATGCGAAGGACCGAGGTGGGGGGGGGGGGGGGACCAACGATTGTTTGAAAAGATAAAAGTTTTTTTAAAAAACCAAAAACAGGAACCAAACATTGTTGAAATAACACACCTGTGCATTACGCACCGGACACACACTAGTTTAATTTAATGCACACTCATTCGCTTCTTCTTCATGTCGTGTTTTAGGGTTTGGGGGCGCAGTGCAGTTTTGGGCAGCAGAAGGAACGCAAACGGAGCAGAAACAAAGAAGAGGAACAGATAGAGACTGGCGAGAGAGGACGATCGACTCGAAGAACAGCAGCTATCCTGCGGTTCTGGTGTTGGATCTAAACTGGCATCGAACTTGGCAAGATGAATATCTTCAGACTAGCTGGGGATATGACGCATCTAATGAGTATTGTTGTGCTGCTTTTGAAGATACACACCATCAAATCGTGTGCTGGTAGGTAATACATTGCTTTTGTACTCCTGGCTTTACAGTCTTCTTGCACTGTGCGAAGCGTTTGCATATTTTTTTCTTCCGGGAAATGTAGAATTCTTTGATCTGGCTTCTCTTTGCATTTCTCTGTGTGTGTTTTGTTGGACGACCTTTCTTGACACCGAGTCTTTCGCTGTTAGTAATTCAGTTTCCCTTGCCCCCCACTGTTTATAGGGTTTTGGTAGTTCAGCTTGCACAATGCTCAGATCTGGATCCCATGATCTTTGGATTCAGTTTATGTGAGAGGTTCTGATGGTGATGAATGACCCCTTTTGCAAATTCTGTATCTCTGCCCAAACCCCTGAGATACGCATTTTATAGATTTCATGATGGCTTAGGTTCTGGCACAGGAGTTTCATTAGAATTGGCTGTTGATCCAGTGTTCTTGGTTGTTAGACATGATGGAACACAGCTTTTAACAGTCTTACCTTAACACAGCTTTGACATCACAGCTAAATTGGAATCTCACTACACTACAATTACATGTATCAGCAGCAGCAAGAAAGATGGGCTGATTACAGACCACAATGGACCTTTGAAGTTGCCTTACAGTTGGAGATGTCAATGATCCTTCTCTGCATCTTTTGGATTGTAACAGCTTTGTGCTTATTGGGGGGGACGGATGTTGGATCAGGGATTTCACTGAAGACACAGGAGCTTTATGCCTTAGTCTTTGCAACACGCTATCTTGATTTATTTACTGTCTTCCTGTCCCTGTACAACACAGTCATGAAACTGATTTTCCTTGGCAGCTCCTTTTCCATTGTGTGGTACATGAGGAACCATAAGGTTGTACGACAAACATATGACAAGGACCATGACACTTTCAGGCATTATTTCCTGGTTATACCATGTTTCTTTCTGGCCCTGTTGGTCAACTATAAGCTTACTGTTCGTGAGGTAAGCTCTCTGCTGTGTTGTATTGTATCCTTCAATCAGAACTTTATGTTTTTGTAGTTGCAGAGGCCATTAAGCATTCTGTTTCCATAGAATTGGATAAGCTATGTTCAATTCTGTGCATGGGAGAGGAGCGTTCTACCCATATACTTTTGTCTTTGTTGGAGAAAGTTGACCAGCAGTGTTGTTCTCCAAGTCAACAGCTTAGCAGTTTTAGGTTGATATTGTTTCTCCCCTTCTACATTTCTGTTTATTGTGCAAGGGTGATTGTTCCTTCTATGACTTGAAAAGTGAATTGCTGTGATTTTAATGTTGTCATTTCTGCTGGCTTTGTTGGTGGGTAAAACAGGTGCTCTGGGCTTTTTCAGTATATCTGGAGGCAGTTGCAATTTTGCCCCAGTTGGTGCTGTTACAGAGAACCAGGAATGTTGACAACCTTACTGGGAATTATGTGTTCCTTCTCGGGTAGGTTGGGATGATATTCTTCATGAGGAAGCATGCCTCTTTGAAATGCTCTTAAACTAGTACATGCATTAAGCAGCTCCACAACAGTAACAGGAAGTGGCTCCTCCTCTGTGTGTTGTTGATGTTGAGATAGTAGGAATCCTTCCTGCCCTTGCCACAGTGTGTGTGTCCAGAATCATCACAGGCCAACCACCTGCATGACATTTTCTCCCTCTGTGCTGCCACATTGGGCATACATGTCCACAAGCCTACTACCCACAAGGACATCTGACTCCAAGCTGTGTTGATTGATATGTTCATGAACATGCCTTCCTTCTTCAAGTGCCCTGCCATTAGCACATGCATTGATTGAGCAAGTACTGTAACCAATTTCCGAATTCAGGAGATATTTTTGATTATAGGACATTCAGTAACCACACAAGGAGCTAACAAAGCTTGAGAAGGGGTGGTTGACATAGTTATTTCCCAGCATCATCGGAACGAGCTGTGGTAAATTTCTTTTCAATTAGTGCAATGCTTCACACTCAGTGTTGAAGTTTGGATTGTTTTTTTTGTGGCAGAGCATATCGGGGTCTTTATCTGGTCAACTGGGTCTACCGCTACTTGATGGAGGAGCATTACCTGCGATGGATAAGTAAGTCATGATATATGTGCTTCATAGGCGCCTTCTGTGCATATTAGTTCCAGAACTGATATTTAAAGGCATTTTGGGAAATTGTTTTGTCCCAGTTGACAGATGATTTTTGTTAAGAGGGTCTGACACCATTGCATTAGTTCAAAGGCCTGATTGAGTCTTTATTTCCAAAACAGGGAGTTGTCCCATGTTGGTATATGTTGATTACAGCTGTTGGCAAGACGATAGTCTAGGGAATACATTCTCACTCACAAAGCCAGCTCAATATTCAAGGGTCTCCACTAAGCTGGCTCTGTACCCTGAGATGTAACTTTTCTTGTTGACTTCAGATGTGTATATTCACATTGGTCTTCCTATACTGGTTGATATGCAGGTTGGATTGCAGGGATTGTGCAGACAGCTCTGTATCTAGATTTCTTTTACTACTATTTAAAAAGGTATGTTTTTCCAAGCATTCCTCCAAATGTGCAGTCTTGTTTGTAATTGAAGTTTGAATGCTGAAAGGAACCTTGATTATATGCAGTTTGTTTTCAGTGTTGCTTTGAGTCTTCCAATGTCAAAGCATGTGCAGAGGGAGACAAGTTGGTGGAGTCTCCCTGGGCACCTGAATTGAGTCACTCCCTTCTGTACAGTTGAAGATGCCCTGACAAGGCTAAGTTGTTTGCTGGTCATGTTACAGCTGGAGGAATAGTGAGAAGCTCCAGTTACCTGCCTAGGTAGTGAGTTAGCAAGTAATTCACGAACTGTTCAAACAAAATACGCTGTGATGGAAGGAGCTTTTCTACAATGCTGGCATTAGCCTTGGAATTGCAGATTTTGGTACCGTAGGATGCAAGTAGTTGGCATCTATTTCAGTTGAGCTGAGGATATACTGCTGGACCATGTCCAGTCTGCTGCAGTTCATTGTGTGTCTGCAGCCACAAGATTGAAACTATGCACCCAAAGGTCAATTTGTGGTGGTTCTCAAGAAACCTCTCAATTGTGCATTGCATGTTTGCCAATTGTTTCTTGTGTTTGCCCAAGTTTTTGGGAAGATTATTATATGCTTATCTACACCCACTGTTGGGAGCTGATGAACTCAGTGGGTAGTCATGGCAGCTTGTCACTGCTGTTCGTGATGAAGGTGATGGTCTGTCACTTTGTGAGCGACTCTCATGAGGTTATGACTGCACTCATTGTGGTGTTACCTTTAAGTGTTGTTGTGGAGATTTCTCTGCAACTTCATCGATCTTGTTTCTTGTGTTTGATTGAAATGTTCCAGTGAACATAGGAGAATCCTCATATAGTAACAAATGCCTTGGCATTCATTATCAGTTCTTTTGCTGTCTGGCTTTCAGCCCTTGTTTTGTGTACACATCTTATGCAGCGGTTGGGCCTGTGTAATATCTGACTAGTACATCAATGTCTACTGTAGGATTTTAGACTGATTAGACCGTTGTAAAATTGCTGATGAATGGTGCTCCTTGAAAAGGTTGTCGAAGCTGAAGATCTTGTTTGTGCCACCTCCAAAGAAAACTACAAAAGCTTCCTTGAGATCCTTATGAAGATACTAAAACCTGGGGTTGGGGAAATAGCTCAGGATTATATAGTGTCAATTCAAAGATTTTATAATTAAATATAAGATTTAATTTTTATCATTATAAATTCTATAGTCATTACTAAAATGTACAGATTCTGGAATGTGGGTAAATTAATTTATAAATTTTATGGTCATGGGTGTAATCTTCTGGCAAGGTTCCAAGCTGAGCAAAGTCCCCTCCCCTCTCCCCATTTTTATTTCCCTTGGATGTTCTTGTTCTTTTATTTCCCTTATAGTTCATCATTCTCAAATTTTATTTAGTTTAATAACAAGGACATGAAACGGCACAATGAAGGTCTTTTCATGTCCATGTAGGTGGGTAGGGGAAATGAATGAGAAAAGGTATTTGAATAATAATAATAACTGCACCATTACAAAAATAGCTAGATCTGTTGAAGCTGTAGACTTTGGATAAATTCAGAGAATATTGAAGTTTGCAATGTAGACCATGATATACCAAAAACTCAATATGTCCCCACAATCATCAGATTGAATGTCCAAGAATATTGTTGAATATCCCTCCTAAAAAAGAGGAGGGACTGTACCCCTACCTAAGATCAGGAGGGAGATTATGCCAACTTGTAGGTGTAAGGTCCTCCCACTCTTAAGGAGCATGTGTAAGAACACATTATGATTTATGTATGTCTAAAAGTGGTCGGTAATGCCTGTGGATTGGGTGTTACCAGAATAAGGTGCCTGCCCAAGGTGGCAGGTGAGTGCAGTGTCAAATTCTGGCCACCTCAGGCAGGCACCTTATTCTGCTATTGCCCCCCATCTGAGGACCTTACTGGGCATAATGACCTTTCATCATGCACACAAAGAAACAGTGGTGGGCCCTTACAAAATGTGTAAGAGCCCGCCCAGAAATGTAAGATGAACTTTTGAACATTAATTAAGGATCTTAGGCACGCTCCCCATACTCTGGGAAAGCTTTGACAGGTCATTAGGTTCATGATAACATTCATCTCATGCTTTTTCATGGGTAAAGCCCAAAGGGTGCCAGACACTCCCAAAATGTGGGGCCAGACTCAGCTACCAGCTCATCCTAGGCCCCTAGTTTAGGAATGACAGCACCCTAGAGCTTTACCCTACACAAAAAAGGTGCGTCAAGTTGCCCTGACATGGTGGTTAGAGAGTGGTTACCTGTAAAAGGAGGGAAAGGCATTATACAGTTAGTATCAACTCAATCATGCTGAGCTAGCATATATTAAATGTCTCCATTAAAATTTCTTTTGTGTGCACAAAACATCTTTCAACATTGTTGAAGCAATATGACACATGAAAGCAATGCTTACTATAGTCTTGAATCTCAGAGCCTTCACATTTGCTTAACCACCCAATTTCCAAGCCCCCCTTACTCATTGCTCAATTCCACTTCGTGTATATTATATCACATCATAAAAACTGTAGGCCAATTTGACATACTTCAAAATTTTAAGGTTTAGCAAAAGGATCCGCAACCAAATAGGCATTTGCAAAACCTTGCAGACAGTTAGTTGTGTTGAACATCACTGATTTGACCTGGTGTTGAACTAGCAGCTGCAAAAAATAGGTTCCACACCTCCGTTAACCTTGCCAAATGCAGCTGACATGTCAAAAAACCTGAAACCAAGATCCACATTGTTGAGAAAACTCTCAAGGGCAAGGCTCCACATTGCTGAGAAAACTCTCAAGAGCAAAGCTCCACATTGTCAACCAAGCTAGGAATGCCCATAATAAAATTACACCCAGGGAACTGGATTGTGGCTCATTCTTTCTGCACAGCCCAAATGCCCTACTTTGACTCTGTGGTACTTCATAGGAATCACTTACAGTACAAAAGTGCATCTAGTTCTCAAAAGCATTGATTATCACTAATATACCCTACTGTCACTTGGCCCCTGTCATTTGATCATAGGCAAACTAGAAAAGTACTAGGAATCACTATCTTGTGCTTGCATTAGGGAGCCATTGGCTCCTTTAGGATGCTGTTTGATATCTTGTCAATAAACCCTCAGGAGATCACTGGGGCACATTCTACGAGAAATCATCCATCCTAAACCCCAAAGCAAATTGAAAGGTTCGAATCCAAAGCTGGCTGGCTGGTGCAAGCTTTGGTCCAGCTCTTTTATCACCTATTTGTGTCCAAAGTAGGCCAACCCAAAGAGAAAACAGAAAACAAAACTTGGGACAATAGAGAAAGCTAGGATGACTGGGATGTGGGGTCTATATAGTATTGCATTCAGTGTCCAGCTGGTTGGTCAGCCATCTCAGTACCTTTTCAGCCCAATGTGGAGAACTTCAGAGTTGAGATGAAATATGGTAAATATCCCACCCCATTCTAACTGCAACCTGTAAAGACGTTCATCTCTCATGTTTTATGTTCATAGAAAAACATATCATCAATGTACAAATTGCTCTTTCTGGAACCAAAATTACACAAACAACTCTGATCCTGACTGAAGACCTACAGCACATTGCAGACCAGAATGGTGCTTTCATAAAACATCTGAAGAGGAAAATGAAATCAGATACCAAAAGATGAATGGCAAGCTGTACATACCATTTTACCCAGTGTTCTGCATGCCAGCAGCAATTCCCTTCATTGTCAAGATAAGGGTATCCTCCAGCCCGGGGGCATACTCTGATGTTGGGTTGAGAGTCACTAACTCAGTTGTTCGCTTGCTGGCTTTTCCTGGCTGCTGTTGCACAGTAGACTTTGCATTCTCTTCACGCATTTTCCTGAGTGTATAAGCTTGCTGCACATTGAGAACAGTAATGTAGGGTTCTCGAAGTCTCAAGCGCTGCTTTAGAGTAGGATTCCCATCAAGCACATCCTTATGTCCAGCAACCTGCAAAATCAGGAGGCCAATCTCATTTCTTAATAAGCCTATTCAGATTTTTGGTGTGAGCTCCCTTTTTGGATCATTGTTGATTAATTGGCAATCAATCTTTGTATCAATGGTTCTGCCATTGAGGATTACCTAAGGCACCAGTCAAGCCAGATACTTGATGGCAGATGAACTCATGAGTTAAGACCATGGACATGTTATATAATCCCAAAACTTGTCAAGAGAAGAAAGAATGCCACAAGTCTGACTTAGCTTGTGAGCTATGAAGACTAACCCTTAGAAGAAGACCCCTCGTTTCCTCATATTTCTGTCTCAACTCGATGCCAAAGGGCTGCAATTCAGGTGACACAAGCAAGGAATCGTACAGTGCTGCAATGCGTGGGTCACCTTTTGCAAACACCATCTCCACTAGATCAAGTGTTACACGGAAAAATGGCCACTGATTGTACATCTGGTGAAGAATGACAAGGTTATTTGGATCTGACTGTAAAGCATGCTTAAGTGCCCCACCAAGGCCTAACCAGACTGGAAGATGAAAGCGAGTCTGTGTCCATGCAAAAATCCAAGGAATAGCTCTCAATGACTCAATGCCCCCACTGGGTTTGCGTTTTGATGGCCGGCTTCCAATATTCATTCGCCCATACTCCAGTTCTGGTGTTGCCTGCAAGATTCACTCTTCCAAAATTACATGACAATAGTTTTCATCTTCTTATCTCTATACTCAGCAAAACACAGAAACACAATGTCAAAAGCTCAAAAGGTTTATAGCAGATACTGTAAGCAGGAGAAAAACAAAAAGTCCATGCAAGGAACAATAAAGACAATAGCTGAGTGGAAATCATTCATCTTAAGTTCTGAACCTTGCAATTAAGAAATAAGTTTGTCCATGTAAGTTTTCTAGTAACAATGGAGTTTGAGCAAGTGACTATACCGCATGAAAGTAGGCCATAAAGTTGGGGTTCTGGAATACAACTGAACGATACTCTTCAGTTGCAACAAGTGCCATCGAGTCCATAAGTTTGCGCCACTCTGGTTTTGGTGAAATTGGAGGGTGCATTCCGTGTTCAAGAGTCGCTGCGGTAAATCGCTGCAATGTCCGGAAACACAGGTGTTCTTCACCAAAAGATTGCTCTATGACTTCTCCTTGAACTGTGACCCGCAAAGACCCATTGATGGTATCGGGGGGCTGTGACAAAATAGCGAGATGGGTAGGGCCGCCACCCCGACCCACTGAGCCACCACGGCCATGGAACATTGTCAACTTCACTCCATACTGTTTTGCTACTTCCACCAAATCTTCCTGTGCCTTGAACATATACCAGGCTGCAGATAGACGGCCTGCATCCTTTCCAGAATCTGAGTACCCGATCATAACCTTGCAATTGAGAGATGACAACTGTTAGAATGTGAGCATAAACTAGCAACAAAGTGCAGTATTGAGCTCCACAAAGATCACCCAGAGGTTTTTTTTAAAAAAAGAAACAGATTTCAGTATGTTACCTCTTGCTTTCCATTAATTCGATTCAAGTACCAGTCAATGGAAAACAGACGGGACAACGCTGCTGGTGCAGACTCCAAATCAGCAAGTTTCTCAAACAAGGGCACCACCCGCAAAGGCTTGGCAACTCTACACTCTCGTTGCAAAAGCTCTACAACCAGAACATCTGATGGTGCTGTTGCCATGGAGATGACATAAGCACCAAAGCAATCTGCTGGCAGCTCTGCAATCATCCGGAATGTGTCCAATACCTCCTTAACTTCATCACTCGTTTTTAGGTCTGCTCCAAAGAGAGGCCGCTTGCCACAGAGCTCAGATAGAACCCATTCCTATCAAATTGTCAATGGAGGAGAATAATCGTAAGTAGATGTGACAACATATTTGGCTGTTACAAATTCTATGTTACCCCAGAAAACTATACCAGAAGAAAGCACTTCTCACCCTGACCACGCCCCACAAATTTGGTCCACAAAGTCCATCAAATATCTCTATCCTTACAAAGCAGAAACCATCTGTGTTTGTTGGCAT
Source organism: Sphagnum tenellum (assembly GCA_963921925.1). Taxonomy (NCBI): domain Eukaryota; kingdom Viridiplantae; phylum Streptophyta; class Sphagnopsida; order Sphagnales; family Sphagnaceae; genus Sphagnum; species Sphagnum tenellum. The sequence continues at coordinate 4,021,425 of OY998158.1, forward strand.
TGGTAGCTGAATCCTCAAGACAGGTTAGAAAACCAAGGTGCAAAACACTGCTGGTCCACTTCCTGCTTCCAGAGTTTCTCTCTTCTTCATTCAATTGATGTGGTGCACACATGCACATACCTGGCGCTGATCCTCAGACCAGGTACGATATGATCCAATGCCAAGGTGGTTTGTGATGGCATCAATCACATCAGTGTGGCGTTCAGACTCCTGTCGGATGTCCACCTTCACCAGACTCAACCCAAAGCATGATACTTGTCTCATGAAGTTCAATAAGCTCCCATCTGCAATCGGCTTGTCCCCTGTCTCTACTAGAGATCGGTAACACAGTTCCAAAGGTTCCAGAATCTGCAACAAAATGTGGATGAATGTTCTTTACCAACAGTCTTCTCCATTCTACAACCATCGGGAAACCATAATTTGTAACAATAAAGCAATGGTACCACTAGATTTGAGATTTACAATCACCTGAGATGCATCTGTAAATGTGTCAACTACAAGAATCTCACTCCTCCCATTTGCCAACAGCTGGCGCGTCCGCTCTCTTGTATTATAAAGCTTGTCACGCATCTCCCCTAGAAGAACTCGGAAAGGTTCACTTGGTGGGATATGCTTCCAAAACTCTGCACTTATTGACAACATTCTTGCATTGTAACCCACCCCCATATCTTGCAATGACAATCACAGTCTCATGCCAAATTATTGATGTAACTGACTTCTAGTCTGATCACATGACAGAGCAAAAGGACAGAAACATGCAAACTTGATGTATATTGCACCTACTCCAGTGAAAATAAAGACTGAAGAAAGAAGAAGAAGAAGAAGATCCGATCATGAAGTTTGAGATACTAGTGCACACACACACCAATGTAATGCTTGGCCTCCTTTCTTGTTTTTGCCTCCAATTTGATGATCCTCTCTTTGAGTTCGTCACTACAACGCCACATTGACAACTGCAGAAAAGAACAATCCAAACCACTTTATCATGCAAGCTAGCCTAAACTAAAACCATAATGTGTTTAGAAATGCACAGTTCTGTGTCTAATACTACATCATACACATATGATGTACTCAATATAATCATCAAATTGAGGCTGTATTTACCTAAAACCAAGCAAAATACCCCTATTGTATCCCCCCCCCCCCCCAAACACAAGCTCCCTGTGCTCCACTGATTAAAAGATACCAAAAAAGTTCTATTTTCTATTAGTAAGATAGAAATTTTTGTCAGCCTACTACCTCAAACATAAGGCCATCAATTTGTGCAAAGTAGAGATTTGCAGCCATTAGCCTTGCCAGCAAACAGACATCTCGTGTCACGTCTGGTGTCACCCTTGGATTACCTGGTCAACAGTACAGAAGAAATTATGATGCCTAAGAGAGGTGAGCAGTCCAAATTTGCATCCAAATTCCCAAAGCATCATTAGTATATCAACACAATGTTTCAATGACTGTTAGCCTGATGTTGCTTGATTCTTGAAATTTTGTGTCCAAAACTATGACGTTCTCCAAACTAGCTACACCCCATGAAAAACACTGATATGATGACAACACCCAACAACCCTAAACTCAATAAACTACAATGTGAAAAAGCCTGGTGAGCACAAAAAGGAAACAGCTGTGAAAAAAATTTCATGGGTGAGAATGATAAAGTGATGAACTGGAATATCCAAATCCGGGATGGCTTTGGAGTTCCTAGAATCAAAAGCAAAGGATGCAAGACAACCCATCAATTTGGGTGGCAAAGAAAAACTGACCATCACGATCACCTCCCATCCATGAAGAGAACTGAACAAGTGGGATATTATATGGCAGCCGCTCAGTAATACCAATCGATCTCAAGGCAGTGTCGATACGTCGTAAAAATTTTGGCAGCCCTTTCCAAATAGTTTCATGGAAGTAACTCATGCCAGCCCTCATTTCATCTTGTGGTGTTGGTGGTGAGCGGCGGATTTCATCAGTCCTGAACGCTGCTTGAATCTGCACTCCACAATTTGTCCCAATTTGATCAAACTTAGCACACAAATAAAAAAATCTATGAAAATTGCAGGAGAGAAAATCTCCAGTGACAAATTTGAAGGATAAAAAAAACAACAATGAATGCAGTCTATAGTAAACCTTATGAGTGTTGCTCACAATATGTCACCCATCCATCATCACCTTTGTCACAGGACAAACATCACAACAATACAGCTCACAAATCACAGAAGAGAAGGCTGCAAGTGAAGAAGTTCAGGGGGGCACAATTATTCCCAAATTAGGAGAAAAACTGATATGGCAGGAGCAGGTCGGCGGGTGGTTACCTCTCGTTGGAGAGCTGCATCCAGTTCCTGTTTCTCATCACTGGTGATATCCTGCTCATACAATTGTGACAGACAGCTCCGAATTCTACAAGTCCACGCCCACTTTGCAACCCAGATTCAGATCACCATGCCTTTCAATGAAACACAGCTCTTACCAGATAACTAAGAATAGTTGATAGACTGATACAGCAGCAGCAAATGTTGATGATATGATATAGAATTGTTGTAGCAAATGTGGACTGATTTTCTATTACATGGCTCTCTCTCACCGTGAATGCTTCTGGAGCACAGATCGACGTATTGACTGAGTAGGATGTGCTGTGAGAACCAGGTCTACAGTCTGATTCTTCAAAGCTTCAAAGATTTCTGATGGGGTTTTGCCCAGCTGCTTCACAAGGCGACAGAATGTTTCTTCCATGTCTGACTCTGTAAGGGCACTGTTCTCATCTCCAATGTCCCCTTTCTTGGCATGTTGCAGGCGACCCCGGTGTGAGATTTGCACCTCCTCTGCCAAGTTCTCCAGGTTCAGCATGTGAGAGAAGGAACTGGCAACCACAATTGAATCACCTGCATCCAAGTTGTTCAGAAGCTCTCCCAATTCCTCCAGCTTTTGTCTGTCTCCACATCCTCCTGCCTCTTCTGTCTTGCTGTACATGCCAGAAAGCTCAAAGCACTTTTGTACCTGTTGTTGTTGTTGGTCACCAAAACACAATTCTACTTATCAGCTTCTACAAAAAGGAAGGAACATCAGCAGCAAGCAGGAGGCAACAGCAAGGTTTACAGTCCATGAATGCTCACATTTTGCATGGATTTTCCATGCACTCTTGAAATAGATTTGGGTCTGGGAAGTAAAGGAAAGCTTACGGTCTCCTTGACCTCTGCTCCGTGTAGATCTTGCAGGATGTCCAGAAATCGGTCCAGCAACAAGGCGTCGTACTCTATGAGCTTGTCGTCCTCCGAGACTTTCCTGGGTACCAGCAGCCTCATCTGCGCGTCAAAGGACGCCATCTTCTGTAGTGCTGGCATCTGGGTTTCTTCTGTTCCCTTCTTTTGCCTTCGAGTCTTCTTCGACTTCTCCTGAGCTTCTTCTTCAGCTCGAGCTTGACTGCAGCAGGTTCGGCTTACTGAAGCTCTGAGCTCTCTCTACCTTTCGACTGTATCTTCGCCTCTGAAGTCCTCCGAAACACAACCTCCCCACCACTTCTCTCGAACTCAACTAGCACAAAACAAGCCAGGGGGACAAAATCAGGAATGTATTTGCAGTAAAGAAACTAAATTCTTGCGACGATACTTGCACTGGGCGCTTCGCGACTGTTGCCGCAAATTCTGATTTGTAGAAGAATCACTTCACTCAGAAAGAGATGCACAACTCTCTACTACTCTGACGGAAACCAAAACTACCAAGTAAATTGGTGAAATTGGATTCAAGCGGAAGGGGATCAAGTATTGTTTGCGTGTGTGTGTGTGTGTGTGTGTGTGTTTTCGGTTTCCTGCACAAGAGACAAAGAAGAGTTGGCAGGTACATTGTTGCACTGGAAGGGAGCGTCTCGGAGGGAGATGGTGGCGGGCCAGAAGATCAGCAGCGCGAGCTCCAAGAGCTCCTGCCTGCTTGCTGAGGAGGATGAGGCGGCTTGGAAAGTAAGCGGATTTGCTTCATCACACAACAGTATGATTCTCCTCCTCCTCCCCCAAAGGCCAGCTGCCTTCCTTCCAGATGTAGACGACGTATCGGGGAGGTGAGGATGCCTCCTCATCCCCGGAAAGCCGGTGAACAAGTGGAGCAAGAGCTGTACCTATGACACCCACCATTCTAGAGCAGGAAGTCAGAAATCAGTGGTTTTTTTATTCAATTAATTTGTGGGAAAAAGTCGCCACATCAGAGAATAGCTTCCAACCAACCAGAGGTTTCTTTCTTCTTCTTTTTGTCAGTTTTGTGGTTTCGAAAGTTTGGCAGATTTGTCCCATTTATGAAGCAATTGTTTTCGAATTTATGTACTCTTAAAAAAAACCGAAACTTTCCCAAAACAAATAGTCCTCCCCACCCTCCGCCCCCCAAAACATGGCAGACTCCAACAAGTACCCAAATTATGGGAGGAATCGTAAAGTTTGCTACTCCCCTCACTGACCTCTACTCTAGCCAAATTTGGGATTTGGCTAAGTCCACTTAGTGCATTGGCCAACAACCCACCTACGTCACAAATTTGAGGGGAGGAAAAAATACGATTCTGACGAAGGAGACGGTGACTGGAGGGACGATTGGGTGCTCGGTGACGATGCATGGCTATGGCTGATTGAATGTATCGGATATTCCCAAGCATTTCATTGGCAGGGTGGGCCGCCCCTGCATTTATTATGCTCAGCCGTCCCCACGGCACCCGCAACATGTGCTGCCGCCTCCAGAGATCGACCAAGGAGGTAACGTATACGGCGGCCGGTAGAGGTGTCGTTGGTACGCTGAAAGCTCCCTTTACTTGCCGGACAGAAATCTCATTTTTCTCGTTTGAATTCTTCGCTGCACCTCAGGATGTCAAAATGGGTGGGTTGCCTTTTGTGTACTTCCCATAGAAAAGTAAAAAACACATAAACGCAATAACTGTGAAGAAAAAGGATGACAGAACCATTACTATCATGGCTGTGGGACGGCAAATTGTTCATCAGAGCAAGTGTTCAGCAGGGAGCAGCAGCCCAATTGTACAGCAAAAAAGAAGAGCGGAGAGAGAGCCTCCTCCTCTCACATGGCAAGAGATGCCACCCACCCACCCATGTCTTGATTTTCTAGAATATGCAAAGTATCGAATCTCCAGCCATCAATATGGACTAACCTTGAAAATTGGAAAAAGAAACGAAGATGCAACAATGGGTGACTTACAGCACATTCATCTAGCAGAAGATGAGGATTTAAGGACCTACACATACTTGTAAGCATCTTTGGCAAGAGTTGCAATACCTAGAATGACTAACAAAAGTAGCTAAGGATCTCTAAGTTGGACTTTTGAAGCTCATTGTGGAAGTGGGTATGCAACCGTGAAACTCCATGGTGTTTCAAAATGGTTTTCCTCTGTGGCTCCAAGTGGCTAGTGGTTGTTACCTCCCTCTTTCACAGACTGCTCCCAACTTCCTGGCATCCTTCAGGCAGTGAGGAGAGCTCCTGCCAGTTTTCTTCCCCACCAGAGATCTATGCTGTGCACATCTGATTCGCTTTATCACACCTGTTGGTCCACAATTAACCAAGACTTATGTTTTCACATGATAAGGAATCTAAATATGGATGCTATCATAGTAGCAACAAAATTGAAGTGCTCGGCCCTTTTATTATTCTCATGAGCAGTAACAGGATGCATGATGTTGTTTTACTCCAGAAACAACTCTTCTTGTGCCTCTGCAGCTCTATCTCAAAGTATGTACAAGCTTAAAAGAATCAGGACAAAAACTCATAACCCTATTGACAAGTTGTGGACCTTGTTGCAGTACTAAAATTTTCAAACACAACACAATAAGCTAACCAGTGATGACTTTATCAACAGTTGGATCTAACATCCTTTATACAACAGCACTTTTCTCAACATCAACTTTTGATCTTAGAGTGCTTGATGAGCCAGTTGATGGCCACATCAATGTTGGCTGAAGTTTTGCATGAGATGGTATTGCATGCCACCTCCCTGTTACTCAGACTTGTAAGGCCCCTATTTTCCCCATAGCCAACAATCCCAGCATTATGTCAGACTCATTTTCCTATTCCTAACGTTCCTTGGTGCTACTCATCCACCTTGCAAGACAGTAACAGTCCATTGCACAAATCAATGGCACCAGCGTTATGTCAGACTCATTCTCCTATTCCTAATTTTCCTTGGTGCTACTCATCCACTCGCAAGACAATAACAGTCCATTGCACAAATCAATGGCACTTGTGGGCAAACCCATATTCATTCGAAAACCTAAATCCTGCATCAACTAAAAGAAAGAGAGTCAGATATTTCAAAAGTTTGAATTTCCAATCACCCATGGGATCAAATGGAAAGATGCACACTTCATATAAAAGTGAAGGTTCAATCCAAATGGGAAGAAGGGAAAATACAGTAGCATGATAAGTTCTTACTTTTTGACAGCTTCAAGCTTGTCAATCTTGTTCCCAAGCACTAGCAAGGGAATGCCATCAAGAGATGGCTTGCTTAACAGATCATGACCTCAGTTTTGGAAATCAGGATATTGTTCCTGTCTGCCACATCTACTACATACCTGCCATGAAAATAGCAGCATTGAGAAGAACTTGAGCAAAGCTAGTCAAAGGTCCTTTTTTCAAGACCTTCATAACATGCTGAAAAATTCAACTTGTATATGAATTACTGCATGCCTCAGTGTTGGATTCTGTATGCTGCACAAGTATCTTGCTTTGACGAGTAGCATTGCCAAAACTTACACAATGGCATAAAAACCTATGGCCAAATTCTTAGTGTACTTGGGGGAATGCTTACAGACAATAAGAACCCATGGGGCAGAAAACAGAATGCTTGCATGTATCATTTTTTATTCTCGTGATACCCAAGGGATATCCGAACTCATGGGGCAATTCCAAAACTGAAACACCCACACTTACAGGCATTCCATTTTCCAAACATGCCTCATGTCTTTTTTATTCTTGAAATATCTAGTGGGTACCCGCTAGGTATCACAGGGGAAAAAAAGTAATTAAAAATCATCTATTTTAACTCACTCTAACGCCATCGACCATGAGCATTACCCGAATTGGGCCCACTCGAACTGTGCTACTACACACATGCCCTTATTCCAGTAATGCCCATTGCTTTAGGTGTTACCCCGCACTAAAACACCAGGACAATAGCATTCCCAAATACTGTGAAAACAAGGTTGCCCACATAAATCCCACAATTTTATTGTTAAATTTCCTTTTGTTACCTTGTGCACATTGAAGCCTACCTACACATCCCCCTTTTCAACATTGCTCACCTCCTCTTCTCAAGCTTTCACACCCTTCAAGCCAAGTATAACCACTTTCCTAAGTCAATATATTGGGGGATGATGAAAAAAACAATGAAAGACATGCAAAAAAATTTAAAACAAATTCATCTATAGCATTTATAGTGGGAATCATGTGTTTGGTGTAACTATCAATTTGCACACAAACACACCAAAAAAGAAATTGTAAATAAAGTTGATAAGTAAGTTTTTTCAAGAGTCTTAGGTACAATCACACCTATGGAAAAGGAGTTTGATGAAAATTTCACTAAAGTTAGGTTTTGTAAAATTTCAAAACCTTTCTTGAAGAGAATTGTCACATGATAAAATGATTGACTACTTGGATGCTTAATGATCTAGATGTTACATGTTTCAATCAAAATGTTGGTAAATGTTTAAAATGTTAATGGGATAGAAAATCATCACTTATATTCATTATTCAAGAGAAAATCAATGAACTTCAAAAAAAGATTAAAACATAGCAAAGGAGAGTGAAAGTGTGTGTGAAATATGAACCATGGTGACCTTCTCAAGGGAAGTTTTTCCAACATTCTAAAAACCTATCAATGAAAGCTCCAATTTTTTTTTTAATTAAAAGTTGCCAATTTTCACCATCATCCCATGAAACCCACATACACAACTATTGAAAATTTGCATTGAATTCTCACGAAGCCTTTCGCTTTTACAAAGGAATGAAAATCAATTCACATTTATACAAAACCTCAAAATGTTATCCCTCTCCACCATATTTTTGAATCCTGTCAACTCATAAAAGCTAACTATAATTCTCATCAACAAATCGATCACAACTTTCTTGTACTTCAAAAGCCAATTGAAAAACTATTCCCATATCCCCCATCTTGTTGTCCCAGGTCTTCCCAAAATGCACCAACACACCTTTCCAAGGCTCCTTTTTGTCAATATTGCCTCACAAACACCTCTCCCCCCCCCCAATCCTTAACAAAAGCTTTTGTCCATCCATGGAATCTCACCACCTTCACAAAACTTATGGCAAAATAACTACACAATAATAAAATTTTATGCAAGAAAGAAAAAACATGATAGATGGAAAGGAAAGTGAAGAAGCTACAACAAATGACAAATGCAAAAGTCTTGGCTTTTATCCTAAGAGCCAATGACTCCAAAAATAAGGAAGAAAAAAATGACATCAACAACACCTAAGACACACATAATGAAAATGAAAGACAAAAAAATGAAATTATTAATGAATTTCCAATGTCATTCCTAATTAACCGTTGGATGATAGCTAAAAACATTTGGCCTAACCAAGGCTTCCCAAATTCAAGGTTCATTTTTTCAGTATATTGTTTAGAATTATCTTTCATATGGTCCATTCAAACTTAGGGATAACAAAATTGATAAACAAAATTAAAATTACACCTTGTTAGAAAATAAACAAACAAAGGATGTATGATTTTATTCATACAATCAATAATAAGGAAAATATTGTTATCAATGGTGCCAAGTCATGTGCTTAAATAATTGGAGTTATTCAAACATGTGTTAAGTTATTGATAAATAGGTGACATGGTTGATGACATGGCAACATAACGCTCACATTATTTTTCTAGGGACACATTTTTTAGGAAATGAAATAAATTTTTAAATGTTTCAAACATGTATATTTTTATGTTGAACATTATCATTAAACCATCTTCTAATATTTGTATATAATAGATTATCAAATAAATAGACTTACAACTTTGTGCAATCAGTTCCTTCTACATTTCAAACAAGTGCCTCAAGGTTTGTAAAATATACAAGTGCTTAAAGGTTTGTAGAATTTATAAACATTCAATTTTGCATCTTCTATAAAGATGTCAAGTTATATAGGATTTGTAAGTGCTTCAATTTTGCACATTTTGGGAGCACCTTTATTACTCATGTTTCGTGATGGCCTCAATTTGTCACATTCTACAAATGCTTTAAAATTTTGCACATTCCAAGAATGTTTTAGTTTTGCATGTTTCATGAACATTTCAAAACATGAAAAGTTCTACATACACATTAATGAAAAATCACACACAACAAGGTAAACCCATCCTTGGGTGGTACCACAAAGAACATCACATACCAAAATTTTCAAACTTGTCCAACTTAAAGAAAACATGAAACTCAATTAAATAAAAAATTATTCAATTTTTATATTAAAATATTATTCAAATCATGTAGATTTTGAAATTTCAATTAGATTTCCAAAAATTTAAGTTTTGATATTCCAATCAATGGTCAAAGAAAAAGTTTCAAGAAAGTAATATTTAGGGGTTCTTTTTGTCCACAATTTGTTTTAATGCATTTTCATTTTTTTCTTATGTTTTTAATTTCTAGGAAGGCCTAAGATGGTTTTTTTTAAAAATTGTTTAATGGGTGAAATCATGGCTAAAAAAGCCAGGGGTGACAAGGTAAAAGTCCCTTTCCAAGGACTACAGATGACATGAATCATTTCTATGTTGGTTTATAATTTTGTATTTTGTATTTTGGATACCCCATTTAACAATACATTTTAGATATAAATACATGTTGACTAACAAATGATTTTATATCATATATATAATGCATTCATGCCTTCTATCACATATATATATGAACAACATTTGTTAAAACCACATTTTCAAAATCCATAATTTGCAAGGTTAAGATCACTTTTGAAGTTTGAGTGCTTTGAACATGCAAAAAGATTTTTTATTTCTATCAAATTTTGAACATGTAAACTTTGCAATGAATGACAATCCAAACTATGATGTTTCTCTTGTGATTTTTCAAACATACAAAAATGCAATTTTAAGAAGTGTCCATTTACTTGGGTGGTTCTTTTTACTATGATTTTACCCTAATAGATAGTGGATTGAAGCAACCATAATTTTTGAACAATTTCTTAAGGTTAGGATTTTGGGGTTTTGAAGGGCCATTATATTCATGTCTACAAATTTGTAATAATTAATTTTTTTACTTCAATAAAAATTTAGGGCCATATCCTAATGAATGTACTTGATAATTCAAAAAAAATTTGATGCAACTTGAAATTTAATGATAAAGGGTAAGGAATGTCAAGAACACATGACAATAACATTTCAAGCAAAAAAAAAATTATTTATGTAAATGTTTACAATTTTTTCATTGTGTGTACATAAGTGGGGAACATGAATTTCACATGGTGTAAATCAATAATTGAAAAATAAATAAAAGGACTAAAAAAATTCAACTGAATTAAATTAAGTCCACCTTCCTTTGAATTTTTGTGAAGTGGCTCCTATTGGTACCACCCAAGGATGGGTTTGTCCCAAATTCTTTGAATCATGCCATAACTTGAATCAAATCTTCTTTTATGGCCATTCGATTAATTTTTTGAAACCATGTTAATGAAAAAGACAAATTCATGTAATATCATGCTCACAAAAGATTTTCCAATCACAAAGATTTCACTAGATTGTAGGTTATCAATTGCATGAAAAAGTTTATAAAATGAGCATATTTATATTTTATGTTTTTTTTCTAGATCAAAGGTTTTAACTTTTTTATGATAAAACCACATCTTTAGTCACTTCAAAATGTTTTAGCCTTTGTTATTCATATTGTGTCGTGAAGAAGCGTGAATACCACATTATACTCCTGACTTCCAATTAATCACCCACCTCCTTGTTCATCATCAATTTGAAGTTACAAGAAGTAGAATGAAACATACTTGTGATTTTCATACCTTCAAATAATTGTTTACCAACCATGAAATGATTCATCACCTCGTCTTCAAGATCAAAACAAAAATTGTAATGTTCCTATAAATATCACAACACAAAAAAAAATACAACTAAATCAAAAGCAAATATGTTGGTGGTGGGTGCAATCACACAAATAATCTAGCAGCACCAAATGTAACCACTACTTGGTTTTTCATGTTTTAATGTCAAAAAGTATACTAATGTTGCAAATTTTTAATGTGTTTACATGACAATGTTTTTAATATATTATATCAACATGTGAAACAATCTGGAATGAATATAGAATATTCAAAAACACCTTCACTATTATTCTCATTTTTTGAATGCTTGAAATGACATAATCCTGAATAATAATTATTCACACTTCTACATATTAGTATAATGTCAAAAAAATGAATATTTTGGGTGACTATGTAAATCATGGATTAAAATCGGTCCCCTTCCATAATTGATCACAATATGCCACATTATCCTTAAAAGCAAACCATTTACTTTTTTACGCAATCACTGAAGTAGACAAAGGTGGTTCATGTTTTTGTGTTTACACTTTAGTGTCATTTTTTCTCCTTCAATTTGTACCATGGCACCACCAAAGTATTTGGTGTGTAGTTTGATAACATCATGATAGTGATTTGGAAAAGATAATGCATGCAAAAAAAATAACCAAATAATGCATTAAGAGGCACAATGCTTGAAAGACAATTGAAAGCATTAAAATGGCACTACCACCATGAAAATAATTTGAGCATGGTGAGAACAATTGTCATGCAACAAAAGTAATTCTAGCAACAACAAATGTTGTAACCTTGGCCTTGGGCTTACAACCAAGGTCCAAACATGACAAGGGAGGCAAATTGGGAAAAAAATTTCACACTCAAATACATTTTTACTACTATGGGATGATGCAAGAAGTGAGTTCCAACATTCCCAAATGGATTTTCACTTTAGGAGTTGGGCAAACTTATCTTTGCATGTGGTACCACTAGGAATGTCACATCCCAATTTTTTGAGACCCATTCAACTTTAAGGCAACATAGAATTCACATTAAAAATTATTTTCATTCCATATTATTTATCGAAAGGTTACCCAAGTCGTGTAAAATTCAAAACTCTAATTAAATTTATAAAAAATGTGTTTTGATGTCGAAAATGAATGCATAAGGAAAAAGTTTCAAAAATGTAACACAAGGGATTTTTTTTAACACAAAAGGGATTTTTCTTTGATGTTAATTTTTAAGAATACTTCAAATGCCAACCTATTTGAAAACAATTTAATAAATAATTGATTAAATAAATTTTTCATTTAGTTATGAATTTTTGACATCAAAATCATGAAGTTTTAAAGGGTCATTGGTGTTAAGATGCAAATGATTACTATTTTCACCTTTTGTTATTTTAATGACTAATTTGGATCATTCCCTTGAGCATGTACTAAATAAATAATAAAAAATATTTAATGTGTAAATGTAAAGACATTTATTTTTTGAAGTCAAAAATTGGGTCAGGAAAAGGTCAAGAATGGTTGAGGAATCAAAATGTTCATGCATATTATAAGTTTTTGGGTGTTCATTAATTTCCAAAAATGTGTGCATAGATGGGGAAAACATAGCCCATCGAGTCCAATCAAATAAACCAATGTATAAGTAAATGAATCTTTTTATATAAATGGGTTCAACTTTTCTATGATTTTGGCAAGGTGGTTCCTAGTGGTGCCACCCAAAGATATTTACACCCAATTGGGAGTCCTAAAATGTCCCAAATTTTTGGAACAATGTTCAAAATTTTTGAACCTTGTCCAAATTGGCCTTTTTTTTATTGCTGAAAAGGTTTTGAAAACAAAATATTCAAAATGGGGTCTCATTCCCAATTTGTAGATTTGAAACACAAGTTATAGCCAATTGAATAATCCATAGTAAATTGACAATTAAAATTTTAACCATTGAAATGTCCAACAAAGAGATCAAAATAACCTTGATTTGGAAGGTTGATAAATTGTTCAAATTTTATTTTCAAAGGTTAAATTTTCTTTCTTGAAGGTTTTGAATCAAAGTTTATATGAAAATGTTATGAACCCATAAAATAATGGGAATTGTAATTTGGTAATTTCAAGAGTCCCAAATTGGGAAGTCCCAAGAACTTGTGTCACTTCAATATAGTTATCTATAAAATATATTATAGGGAGAAAAATGGTGACTTTGCCAAGTTTGGGTTGTGGTGAACCACATGAATGTGTTTTTCTAGTGATTGAATATGTGCATCAATTTGGTTATAATTTTGCATTAATGCCCTTTTTGAATTTGTGCAAATTGGGTTCACTTTGAACTCAGATTAACAAGCCCATTTCAAAGCCCTTATCACAAACACAAAAAAAACTGAGACAAAAGGATTTTCAAAAAACATGAACATAAAACAAGGCTATGACAAAAACATATTTAATTCTAAGTTCAAACTAAAAACATGAAATCCATAAATAAATAAATAAATAAGATTTGCAAGATATAAAACCAACCATAATTTTACTATGACAAAATGTGAAAACATAACATTGAAAAAAAAAAAACTATGGGATAAGATTATATCTTAAACTAATGTTGAAAAAACAAGGTCTTACTTCTATTTATATTTTTTTGTGGACTTAATTCAAAATGAAGTTCTTAAAGATTTCCATATGATCACCATCCAAAGGAATGTTTTAAAAAATCTTCCTATATTATTAGTAAAATATAAATGAAACACAAGTTGATTATAATTAATTATGGGTTAACTACAATTAACTATATATTAAGTAAGTTAATTATAAACTAATTGCATGTTTTCAAAGAACTATGGTTGGTTTCAACAACTTGTCATACTCCTATTAGCTTTGTTCACCTTTGCATCCAAATAACCTCTAAAAAGGTTTTTTTTTAAATCAACTAATTTCTCCCACATGCATTGCCCTCCTCTCTAGGAATCCTCTAGTGCAAGTGGCTTGCAAATTTGACCTTGCATGAGACCATATGGAAATTCAAAATTAATTCAAATCCAAATTTGTTCATCCTCACCATGTCCAATTACCAATATGGATGGAATACGAACAACATCCAAATTTCCCTTTTGTATAGGTATATGAAAATTGAAAACAAACAAATAACAATAACCTTCTATTCAATGAAGAGCCTAATTACCAAACTCTGAGAACCTTTGCTACTACAAGATTCAAAAGAAACCTCTATGGATGAGAGTGATGGTAATGAGCATTGTCAATGCCCACCATAAGCTCTTGCACACAAAGCTTTTACACCCATCACTAAAATTCAACTCTTCCAACTCCGAGAAAATGCCTAACTCTTTTGAAACTTGAACACCAAGTCTATTAGACCAAGCCTTGAAGCTCATGTTCAAGCTTGAAAGTTTAGAGCAATGGCATGCCAAGTTACAAATTTCCACCATCCACTCTTTGCAACTCTACAACATTGAACACCAATGTCATCACCCACCTTCTTCTACCAGTAATCTTTTATAAAATGTTCTAATTTTAAACTTTTTTTTTAAACTCAAACTTGACCACCTATTATTAGTGTTTTTCCATACCTTGATGCTCATGTCAAAACAAAAACAACCAACCACTGGGGTCCTAGTTCCCTCTCTGGTGGTGGGACAAGTCCTATAGATGACATTGTCAACTTAGCTTCATTTCCATGATCTCCCAATCACCCATTATTTGTGTTATCCCTTAATTATGTGTAGGGTAAAGCTTTAAGAATAGGGCTTTATGGAAATTAAAGACCTGAATGTGAGAGCCAAGGGAATTTTCTTAGAACCTTGCTCTGTGGGCTTTATTTGACGTAAAAACTAAAAACCATTGTTGGTTTTTGTATAAAAAAGAATCTTGTGACACTTGGCATGTACCTATTGCATATCACCCCAAAAAAAAAACAATTAACCCTTAGGATTTTCAAAAACTGAAACATGGGCATTACACTTTATAAAAAGGCTATTCACAAATTGTGTGACAAGTACTAGCATGAAAGATTTAGGGCTTAAAGGTTAATATGCTTTTATTCATATGTTGCATCAAATTTTTGACTGATTTTTTTCTACCAAACTAGTTAGTAAACCCATTTTGCAAGCAAAATGATTAGGAGAAAGGAATGACAAAAGTATTATTAGCACCACAAAAAAGAAAACCCTAACAATATGTGGCTACAATCCAGAAGCAAAAAAGAAAACTCAAAACGAATTACAAAATCAAAAATTTGCAAACAGACACCAATTATTTATGTATTACAACCTAGCACAACAACGCCGCCTACCCATATGTGCAAACTTGTGGATACCTTCTACAACAGCTAGTTTGTTGCTCAAGCCTAAAATTTTATGTTGCCCCAGCAAAATGGTTTTGGCCCAGAATTTTGGCACAATTTGTTGAGGCAATAAAGTGTACATTAGTGAAAGAAAAGTGTAATTATTAATATGATCTGACTATTGTTCCGTGTTTCTAGTTGGCCAATCATAATGATTGTCCAGGTGGTTTGTTAGTAGTATTTTTCACCCATTTACAATTACAATTTCAATTTTTTAGGGTGGGGTTACACAAAATGTAAATAATTAAACATAAATGTGAAAAATATTTTTGGTTGGGGGCTCTCAAGAGACGAGGGGAGGGGCTCCAGCCAATCACGAATTATCGAATCAAAAATTTACGAACATACATCAATTATTTTATAAAAAATAAATGAATACCACAAAATTAACATTTAAAAATTTAAGATAATGATGTCAAATTTGTAATTGAATTCTCTTCTACCATCACTGAAGTTTTAGGATCTGAAGATTTAATACACTGATACCGATAAGCTTCATCAATTACCTTAAATTTAAGATTGAGTGTAATGTCATTAATAAAAGTTCATCATATTTCTGATTGAATTCTCTTGTACCAAACAAGGGGTGGACGTTAATACTCAAGTACGAACAATAATATTTAAGATTGAGGGTTTAAGAGTTAGAATTTGAGGCATTTTCACAACACCCAAAAGGCTAAGAAGCAGTTAAATTAACATTTCAGAGACCATCAACCCACAAGAATGAAGTTACCCAAGTAGTGTGTCCTCCATTCTATCTCTCTCTCTCTCTCTCTCAATTCCCAGGTGCAATTCCAACTCCGGTTGTTGTTGTTGCGATAAACCTGGAAATTTTGTCAGAGCCGGAGAGTAGAAAACAAGCACCCCATCACACACAATCTATGTTTTGTTGCTGCGGTGTGTAAGGGCAACTGAAGGATCTGGCGTGGGAGGAGTTTGGAGAGCGATAACCAGGATGATGGTGATGAGGATCGTTGTTTTGTCACCACAGCAGCAGCAGCTGCAATGGGTGGCGCATTTCTCATCCTTTTCTCCAACTGGGGTTTTCTCCTCACCTCCTCAGCAAGGCCACATCTCGGAAGGTAAGAGCGTCGTCGCCACCCTCTCTGTGAGTAGCCTGGTTTACTCACAGAACCCTAAACCATAAACCCTTGCTCAGCTTTCTGATGGCTTGTGAATCCACCACAAGAAGTGGTCATGAGGGCCAAGGTCTGCACAGCATTGCTGCAGGCCTTCTCCTGAGTTTTGAAATTTACAAATTAGGGTTTCTGATGCGCAGACCAGAACTGTGCCAAACAAACAGGCTCTAAAATGAGTCATTGCATTTCAGGTCCACAGAGGGTGTTATACAGGACTGTAAGATGCAGGCAAAGTAGAGATTCATGGCAAAAGGATACTGCTCCAACACGAAGGTCTGTGGGAAATGGACAAAGGGACCACCGGATGCTGACACAAACAGGGAGGATAGTTACTCGCCCTTATGAGCAAAGAGAGCTCCGAAGACAACATGTCAGATTAGAGCCTGACATATCGCCTCATCGAGCAGGTTACTCTGAAGCCCTATGCAAGTTATTCCACATTCTGTTTTGGAGAGAGTTTGTGAACCAGCCAGTACAGTCAGCATGTAAACGTTTGAAGAGTGAGGTTGAGGTGTCCCATCATGTTTGGTGAATTGTTTGGCAAGAACCTCTGCTTATTCCTAAGCCTTAGATCCTGAAGAAGACCGTGTGTTTGTAGCAATTAACATGTTGATCAAGCCTGCCATTTTCAAAGATGTCCAATTTGAGTGTATCACCAGGTTTTCAACAAAGTACTAATGCACTTAAGGTTTGGAGATGAAGGCTCTTCCACTTTCAGTCTGTGTCAGTTTCGTAAACAGTGGATATATTGACTTTAAAACATAAAAAGTGAAATTTGTTGTGCTGCAGTGGCAGTAGTTAGGCTTTTGCGGATTGAAGAGGGAGGAGCTTATGCTGACGTGCTGAGTGGAGAGGGGGAGAAATCTTGGGAAGATGAGATGGCATACCTGGGAAGGACCCTAGGTTTCTGTACATCAGAGCTTGATCTTCGGGGCCGAAGATTGGTAAAACTTGGATTGTCTTTTCCATGCATTGTTTCTGTCATACTGTATCCAATCCAATCTTGTTCAATGAACACCACTTCTGCTAAATTTCTGTGTGTACAGGTGACAGATGAGGTGGCAGGAGTTGTACGATGGAAGCGATACCTTGACTTCCTCATCCTTTCTTTCTTCAAACGAGACCTCCAAGACTATGAACGCATGGAACCGCTACTTCGTCAGGTATGTCTTCTTTCTTCACTTCAGCTTGTGGATCTGTCTGCTTTCTTTACTTCAGCTCATGGATCTGTCATATTTGTGTTTTTATCTAAGGGTGTAAGCTAAATTTGTCATACTATAGGTCGTCTTTGCAGCATCCTGCCAGAGTGATTCACCATGGAAAGTGTTCAATACCATCTTTTGTGTAGATATTAGGTTTTGTTCATTCCTTTTCCTGGTTTGTTTCTCCAGATTCTTCGAGTTGGGATATATGAGTTAGTGAAGCTGGAGATGGCACCCCATGCAGTTTTGAATGAGGCAAGTACCCATTTGTCCTTGCAAGTGGAAGGAACATGTCAAGAGCCTACATAACTGTTTTTTTGGATTTTTTTGGATGACATGGCTTTGGTTTTCTTTCAACTGGAATCATTTTCTATGGGTTACACAAAAAAATCTGGATTACATGCCTCTGATTTTTCCTCAACTGGAATCATCTTTGACTTGGGTCACTAAAAAATTGAGATGGCTGGGTAGTATGCAGACAGTGAAACTGGCAAAAGTTGCTTTGAGGCCAGGGGCAGGAAACATGGTCAATGGTCTTCTGAGATCAGTCCTTGCTTATCAGGTTTGTATGGATGCAAGGTTTTTGATGGAAGGTGCAGGAATTAGGGTTTTCCCCATGTTAGTACGTGAACTTTCATTCCCACCCATAGATGACTCAAGAGTGGACTGCTCACATGCAGGAGATGGGTAAACTTCCCTTTCCCTCTTTGGAAGGGGGTGATGAACGATCACGAGCAAGAGCTCTGGCCACAATTCACTCCCATCCTGTTGTAAGTTCTTTCTTTGAGATCAACTTCTTGTCTATTGCTGAATTGCATGCAAAAATTCTGTGTCTGACCTTTTGGGTATCTCAGTGGATGGTGAGGCGGTGGATGGCCCAGTTTGGAGAGGGCAATACTGTTCGATTGATGGAGTGCAACAACCGGCGCCCCATTTTTGCTCTGAGGTGTCAAATCTCTTGCATAATACTTTTACTTGGAAAAATTCTGAAGCTTAGACATGGGCATCCCAGCAACAATGATTTGCTTCACTAGCTGCTTCTGATTATACCATGCATTAACAGAGCATAATATTTTCTGAATGTTGTTACCCTTTCATGTACCAACAGGGCAAATTCTGCACAGGGAGTGTCAAGAACAGATCTTATTTCAGAGCTGGAGAAGCTTGAGGTGGGCTTAGCAATTGATCATTTGTTTTAGCACAGTTTTTAAGCATAACTGAATGTGTTCCATGGTTTAATTCCTCAACTTCTGTCAAGGCTTGAATGAGGCTCCCCCATTTTGCCACAATCAAAGAAGGTCTGGTCTGTGTGCTACAGCCACTAAGGCACTGGGGAGGTGATTGACAGGTGGCCCATGTGGAGTCACCTTATCTACAAGACTTCATAAGGGTGTCTATAGGTATGCAGGTGGGAACCTCTTTAGCAATGTTATTATAAATTTTATCTGCTGCCACAAGCACAATTCAGTGGAGTAGTATCCATTGTGTCCCAGAAAATTCTTCGTTTATTATATTGAATAGGCATCAAACTAAGTGATTCATGTGCGTACAGGATGTTTTGCGCTCTGGGCTTCTCCAAAATGGAAGTTGTGCTGTCCAGGATGAGAGTGCAGGTAATGGAAGCCTTGTTCTCAAACTGCAACTTAAGGCGATTTGCTGAAGCTGTTTCATCATATTCTTCAGTGGAAGAAAATGAGTTCTGAACAAAGATAAGCTGTATGAAGCAGGGCTTGTGGTGGGAGTTGTGGATGCGCAGCCTGGAGACACTGTCATTGACTGCTGTGCAGCACCTGGTGGCAAGGCACTTTTTCTGGCATCTAAAATGAAGGGCCAAGGTAGTTTACCATTGGATTTGTTTTTGCTAGTTCTGCAAGTTTCTTCTACATCTCTTATGAAAAATTGGTGATTTTGGTGGGACCAAAGAGATATAAACTTGACTTTAAAGAAATGTTTGAGGCCGGAGTGTAACTAACAAGCTAAGTGTGAGCTAAAGTTAGCTTTGTTGAGAAATTTGTGTGGTTGGGCAGGCAAGGTAGTGGCAGTGGATGTGAATGAGGGGAGACTCCGAATGCTTACAGAGGCTGCAAAAGTGCAAGGTGTTAGCGACATTGTCATCTCATGCCACTATGACCTTCGTGATTATGCAGTATGTGTGTATTACATCTTTTCAAAGTTTGTCTTTTGCATTGAAGACACATCAGAAGTTTTCCAAGTGGAATTGAATTCTGGCCTAGCTGCTAGTGAGTATACTGGGTTTGTGTCTAGTCCTTGAAATGCTGTTGATGTCATCCATGCATTTTGGGCAATTCTTAATGATTTGGAGAGCATGTTCATGTCATATAAAATGCCTTTTGATAAGCATTTGCAGTTCTTGACATAGGAGATTGCCCTTGATAAGCATCACCAGTGAAAGATGATGATTTTGCAAGCAGTTTACAAGTTGTATGTTTTTCTTTCTTTGGTGGAGCATTAGAAAAAATACGCAATTTTGTGATGGGGAGGATGCAGGCAAAGGCGGCCAGATCTGCAGACCGTGTGCTACTAGATGCTCCATGCAGTGGACTTGGTGTTCTTTCCAAGGTAGAAAATCTTACCAGTAAAATCGCACTTTCCTCAGCACTGAATTAGAGCCTATTCACAAGCAATAAACTGTCCAAGTGATAGCATCCAATCTCAAGTCTGTCTTTGGTTTTTCCAAGAGAGATGCTCCAATTGTTATCAATATTGCTCTTGAGGTTGAGAGGTGCAACTTTTGTGGCTCTTCCATTTTTGCATGAAGCTGGATGTATGTTTTGCCATTTTCCAGAGGGCAGATCTGCGATGGAGGAGGACGCCTGAAGACTTGCAGCAACTGACAAACTTACAAGATGATCTGCTGGAGGCTGCAGCATCGTTACATTTCAGACCCTGCTTCTGTCTGCATTCCAGTACTCCATCTCCATAGTTTTTATTGCTCTAGTCATGTATTATGAATAGTTTGGCATTGACTGATCTCAGGATTGTTCTATGCAGGTTGGTAAGGTCAGGTGGGGTGCTAGTATACAGCACTTGCTCCATAGAGCCTGCTGAGAATTCAGACCGTATAGGCTTTTTCCTTTCCAAGCATCCCGTATAGTCCTCTGGTGCCCTCACATCTTCTACATATGACTGTCTGGTTAAGTGTATGTACAATAAAACTGGATATTTGCTGCTGTAACGTAAGCATACTGTTTCCAAACCTAAATTGATGAATCTGAAAAGGGATTGCCTTTTGACATCTTACATGCTTATTGCTGCAGTTTAGCAGCTTCTTAAATGATGCCCTATGTATATAGAGAAAATAGTTGCAGAGCTTTTTCATAGCTCTCATTGCAGGAAGTTGTAACATAAAAAGTACAATGCTGATTGTGGGTTAGGATGGAGAATAGTTTTGACATGATCCTGTTGCTTTGGTCACCTTTGTTTAAATTTAGCTTGTTCTTGGTTTTGGTTTTGCAGGAGTTCACCATCGAGACAGTAGAAAGTTTTGTGCCAGCAACAATGGTTTCAGAAGAGGGGTTTTTCTGTTCATATCCACATGAACATCAAATGGATGGTGCATTTGCTGCTAGGATGCGCCGGGCAACCTAGCCCTAACTAGGAATGTGATTTGGCAGATTCTGTATTTTAACTCTGCTCTTTCCATGGTAACATTAATCCCCATGGCTAGTTCTGATGTTAGCATAATGTCACTCATAAACTTTGGAGGCTCCTTTCTTGGCAGCTTTTCTTCAGAATTGTGAACAATGGTTGGCAGAAAGCTATTTTTTCTATGAATTGTTTGCACTAAATGATGATGAGGTATTTGCATAGCAAAGAATGTATTAATGTGGATACCATCATGTCCTGTGTATCTTATCTATATTTGAGGACCCATATGATCAGAAATGTAGCTCATATGAACAGATCCGGATTTTGTGTGCAGTCCTAATGCAGACTTAGTTTGGAGCACATGTTTGGGAATGAAAGGTGGAATTTGCTGAAAATGTGATCAAAATGGTACTTAAAATGCAGATGGTCATCTATGGTGATAGCATCAACTTCAGAGAGTAGTGATAATAACTCAGTTAATTCTATAAACCATTTGAGGTGGGTAGTTGAGTGATGGAATTGCAGCTTTTAAGAAAATCCTTTAGGGTAGTGGGAGTGCCAGCAACTGTGGCAACATATGAAGGGGAAGCAGGCTGCATGCGATGTATGGAGATCTGGAGAGCAAGCCAAGATGTCATTGTGCACCCAAAGCCCCATGACAAAGTGTACAGTGCAAATGACATATTGATGTAGTGGTGCAAACATTCCACTGTCATCTGACCTTTGACAGCACATACTATGGTGATGTGGTGAGCAATTTTTTCATCAAAGTTTTTGCACATGATATAAGAGCGCAATACTGGATCTTGTTGCCATGAATTAGCAAATGAAAGAACAACAATTCTGTAATCAAATGTATCTACTGACATCTCTGTCAATGAGTTAGAAAGTGATAAACAATCACTGCGACTCTCTCTATTTCTTTGGTGCCAGTGGACAATGTGGCATTGTGTTTTCTGTGGAATTTTATCCAGGAAGGACAAGAAACTGTACTCCTGAGTATCTTGGCGGGTCGGGAATCAGCTGAGATTGACTATGTGACTTGGGAGCTTTTGTTTACTCAAGGTGTTAAATGTCTAATGAAAAGTCTACAGATCAGTTTGCAATTAGTCTGGATTGATGGGAAATAGTGTAGCAGGCTACTTTCTCCTGGTTATAACAGTAGCTACACCTGCAACTTGAGAATCTTTTGTTTGTTTTGTAACTCTAGTTTTGTGAGTGTGAAAGAAGCCCATAGACTTTCAAATTAAGTGCAATATGTTGCAAGATTAGCTTGGACGAGTGATAAAGCAGTGTAACTTCCTTTACTGAAGTTCACAAAATCCTTAATGTACTCTGGTAACTCCTGCTGTGATACCCCCCCCAAACAAGTCAATCAGCTACTAACCTCCATGTGACATCCTACAACATCACTGTATTTCAACTACAATCCTCTAGCCACCCTGAGCTTATTCAGCACCTACCAATCATCTCACTTATGACTATCAATATTTCCCACAAACCCATTTGGGCTAAATTAGGCTTCATATATATTGCCATTGAAGCAAATTGCTCATGTGATATGGTAACAGAATCCTCACCTTCTCTTCAAAATCCAAATAACACTTCTATGCACTACAATAACACAATTGGTTTGAAATCCAACATTGTGTGCACCAACTCATGTGCATACAATTCACTTCAATTGGAAATCCCAAACCTTGCTCTACAATGTTAATTTTAATCCCGCCACCTTATTTACAATCAAGTCCTAATAACCTTGTTTTGAACTTGTTTCCTTCCCTGGATCTCAATGCATGATGGGATCAACCTAGTCACATGTCTTGCTGCCCTTCAGTCATAGTTCATAATTGATGTCACCTGTGCCATTTCGACATGAAATCTAGCTTATGCATTTTTCCATATGCCAAATTTCCAGCGTTCTTTTATCTATGCTGCAAAAGGGTTGATGAAATGCACATTTAATTTGACATTAAGATATTAAGTTTCTCCATAATTTGATCCTGTCAATTCAATTTCAATCAGTGCTCTCTCAACACACACTTGTTACAAAGAAATAGCAACATAATCTCTACTACTATTTACACCACACACATAACTGACCTTCCTGTGCTTTACTTTCATACAAAATGAACAACAAAATGTTTGTTATGCGACAAACAAGTTCAAATTTCCCTCCCGTAGTTGATTTTTCATCCATTAAGAATTTGCATACTATAATTAGGTATTTGTTTGAAATCCACGAATTTCAATGTATTGGAAAAAATATTTCTAGAAGTGTAATGCCCTTGGCTTTAAGTGCAAGGTGCTAAACTGCACAAAATACCCCTCTCCCTCACCCTCCCCCACTTCTCTTTCTCTCTTATGGAACCCTTATGGTTCCCATATAGTTCATCATTATTTGTCCCAAATTTCAAAATTATTCCTTTTCATGTCCATGTGAGTGGGTAGGGGGAAGGGGTTAGGTTATTAGGCTTGAGGTAGGCTACATATAGCAACTTCAAGTTTCATAAGTTGTCTTTTTGGATGATAATTCCAAATAGTTGGGTGAGCCATCATGGTGAGGGATGCCAATGGCTTTCAATATGGTGTATGTTCTTGCATGGACTATTGGTGATGCCAGTAGTCTGGCTTCTCAATCACTAAATCAATTTTACGTTGTTTATAGTAACATATCTAATGGTCTTTTAACATGATCAAAGTACAACATTGTTATCAGATGTGGTACCACTGAAAACCATGGAGCTGCCTCCCAGATATAAAGTGCCTATATCTTTGTGGTTTGTAGAAAATAGCCATCTTTGTGCAAAATTGTTCATTTTATAACCCCATCTTTCAATAATATCATGCTTTGTTGAACTAATTTTGATTGATGTTCTCGTAATTTGGAAAAGCGAATTCGTCACAAACTGTTTCGCGAAAACAAGTTACTATCTTCTCTTGTAGACTGATGCGAGAATGCTCCTGAATAGCTAACAATGTTTTTAACTTTTGCTCTATTTGTTGGTGCAACACAACTTGCACTATCTGTTTGCACTTAGGTGCACAACGCGTAATTATATCATTTATACATGATTCTCTGATTACTTGCATACTTGAATGCAAATTGGTACTATGTAATTCGTGTTGTTTTTTTAACTCGGACAATAGAGCTTCCCGAGAACTCATCAATTGCTGTAACTCTAAAAGAAGAGCTTTGCTTCGCGCATCAAAAGTAGCTTTTAAAATTTTACCAAAGGTTTTTTGGGTAAATATGATAAAACCTACAAAACTTAAAACTACAATAACTTCTTCATTATAAATTAAGATTTGTTTTGAACTCAAAACACTAAAAATTAAAATAGCAAATATGAGCAATTCACGCATTCGTATTCCTCTTCTTTCTTGGTCCGTTTTGGAAACTGAGTGAATGTTGAGACTATTGAAATTCATGACCAGTTTTAAGCATGGACCAATACTATGGCTCAAATCCAGCAAGTGTTAGCAGAGACAATTTGAAAAATGATGGACATTTAGGAAATTTCTTGCACTTATGTGCCTCCTCAGTTTCTTCCAAGTCAACAAAAGCTCTTTGTATAGCAGGTGATGTGGCTTCAGGTGGTTTTGACAAACCATTGCACCAATTCCAAATGTCTTCTATTGTGGAGTTGTGCTATCTTTGGCAGTTTGAAGAAGGATTTGATTGGTGAAGCAGGGGGCATTGTAGGACTATTAGGCATGCTGCTAAGGGGATGATCATGGAACCCATCATGCTGTTCAAGGTCTTGAACTTCAACTTCTGCCAACTACAAAATTATAAATTGACAATTCAACCCTGTTCAAATTTTGATTCAATCAGAGTTGTATTACGTTCTGAAGTCACAATACCATTTTAAATATAAATAATAAAAAAACAAAAAAATGGTTAAACAATGCAAATTCATGGGTATTATCAACATCTAGATGTAATCATGACGTCAAATTCATAGTAGTTTTTGAAAAAGACAATAAATCATTGATTTATTTCATCACATAAACATTAATTTACATAACGCACATGTATTCTCTATTACAAATTGCAGTAAAAAAACACAAAGAATTAATAAAGACAAACTCATATGATGTTATAGACAAAAGTCATCATTTGATCATATGATGTTTGAATATGATTGGAAGTCAACAAGAAATATTGGTCACTAAAGCAATTAGTTATTTGTTAAATTTGTCAAATCATTTAACCAATTATAATTTCACATTCATACCTTGGTATAGTTTATCATCATGGACAAACAAACATGAAATCAAAGAAGTTAATAATTAAAAAAAGATTGTGGTGACACTTTTGAAACATTCACAATTGACAAAAACTTAGAAATTTCAAAATACATAATACATAATTTTTGAATTGACTATGAACAAAGACCCAAAAAGTTTGAATATTCTTCTGCATATGAATTTTCAAGCAAAACAAATAAAGTTAACAATGCTCAAAGTCATAAACTTAACCATGATCACCCTCAATATAACACGCATAGTTTATATGAATATAAAATACCTAAAGTACCAATTCTTCAAAGTTATACAATACCATCACAAATAATGATCCCGGAAATTATGTTTGAACAAATTCTATTTTTTTTTTTTCATGGTGAATTTTCTCTAGTTTAAAAAATAGATCTATCTATGTCATGGGAAAGAACATTAAATAAACAAGGTATGAAACTTTTCAATTTCACAAAAATGGTGATAAAAAATGTTAACATGTTGCAAAAAATCTAAAGATGCTAATAGACTATTGAAAGTTTCAATGATGGGTGAATTTGTTAATGATGAAAATGAAAATTATATAAAAAACCCCCTTAATTTAAAAAAATCTACAAAACACAACTAAAGAAAAGATTGAGGAAATTACATTTCAAATTTACACCACACAACACAAACAAAAACCTATACAACTAGAATTCATACAAATATTAACACATGTGTCGTTGAAATAACAAAAAAATTAGAATCGATGGAAAATATGAAACAAATATAACCAAATCAAACAAATGAAATGAAATCATAAATGAGATTCAAAATAGTACAAAACAATGGAATCACGATTTAAATCGTTTAGAAAATCAAACACTCACCGAAACAATAGAAATAATATAATCATATATGAATACAAATCATAAGCACCTTGATCACAATTCACAACAACCTAAACTACAAAACATATTGTTGGTTGACAAAAATCAATCAAATGATTCACATGTCAATGTGGAAAATATAACATTTTTTATGAACACATTAATTCACCCACATCAATTAAAAGATCAATAAAAGAAATGTATAAATTGAATGAATTACAAATTCATGCATTTGAAACATTCACACAAATATTACAATATGTTGGTGGTGTTGCAAGTACATGAAAGACACAAATCATCAAAGTCATCCAAAACTATTTTTAAAAACAAAGAGTGAATTATTTTTTTGCATTGCAAGATTCATTAAAATGTATAAAAGGATAAAAATTATAGTTTCTAAAAAACTATATCCAAATATTGGATTGTTAATGGAACAATTGGTTATGTCCAAAACAATTCAATAAAAAAAATGGATTCATTATGATGAATTGATTTACCTACGAAGATTTTGGTCAATTTAAACAAGTTCATAGAAAAAAATGGTACATTACAAAACATAACTTTCCAAGGTTTATGAAAAAATGTGGTGCCTATAGCCCCCATTACTAGAAACTTCCAATATCATCATTATAGACAAGAATCAAACACTTCCAAAACTTTTAATATTACTAGATTTCAAGTGCCATTGGCCCCATCATTCTACTTAACAGACTTGAAATCCCAAGGACAAACATTTGATCCCTCTATAATAGACCTTTGTCAACCACCAAACATGTGCAATTAAATATGGACAACATTTATGTAACATTATCACATTTACATTCTTTAGGCATGTGATTTTACAAGATATTACTATACAAGACATACATAAAACTAGTCTCAAGAAAAGATTATTAAAAATGACAAAACCTATTTTGGAACCAAATGTTAACCAAATAAATACACCCATCCATGATGATAATTTAGTTCAAAAAATGCACATGTTCAACATAAGTTGTTTGAAAACAAAATTGAAGAAAATATCAAAATAAATTATGAATTGGATGATGCTACAAATGACAAGAATGTCATACATTATTAGCATGAAGAATTTCAATTGGCAGAAGAAGATGAAACCATTATACTTCATCCAAATGGATGGTTAATGATCAACACATGAAAGCTACTATGCAAATGTTATATATTAACAAACTACAATCAATAAAATATGAACATACCTATGCAATCATAGGAAAAATCAATAGAATTATAAATAAAGCCCTCAACACATTTTCAGTAACAATAATCATTAGATATTGGTTGAAATACACTCATCCACACCTTGTTCACATTGCACAATATATGATTGAAAAAACCCAATCATAACAACATTACCCAATGACACTATATAATTATTCCAAAAATTAACATGTGTTCAAAATTTGTTTTACAAATACGCAAATGTCATGCAACAAACACATAATTCATCATCTGGTCTTTTCACAATAGCATATGCAATAGATATAACACTTGGAATTAAACCATGTCAATCAAGTTATATTGTACCACAGATATGATTACATCTACAAAAAAATATAAACAATAGATGCATTTGTTCATTCCCAAAGTACCCATGCCAAATTCCAAACATTCATTCTATTCAAATAACACCATGTTAATACTTAGTGCACTTATAGCCCTATGGAGATTGACAAGAGCCAACATTTCCAAACATCAAGCTTTTGGTTGGCAACCTCATGATGTCCATTTGCACCTTGCAACTTTTTTTGAAAAGTTTAACACAATCCATATGGTTTTTAATTGGTCTAGGGTGTACAACAACCCAACAAACAAGGTTATGTCAACCCACTTTACAAGGAATGATTGTTTGTTGGTGGGTCATTTAAAGCAATGTTTAAAAGATTTAGGATTTTATAGTACAAATAATCTTTCAAGTGCCCCCAACAAGTTCTCAACACTTAATACCAAAAAATCCTTGCATCCCAAAAGATAACAAATAAATCACTCTAAAAACCATGTACATTTGCACAAGGGCATTAAATTCCCACCAAAATTAGAAACTACAAACTCTCTAAATCAAATTAAAAGGATACACTTCAAAAATTAGAAAGCGTCTCAATTTCTCTTAAGCATCATTGTGCAAGAATGTCCTCACTGTCCAAGATTGTAGAAGATGAAGTTCAGAGTTTCATAAAGCTTATGTTTATAGTTTTAAAATGTTTAGAGGAAATAGAGATGAGAGTGAAGCTATACTAGAGTAAGAACAAGGGCTAAGACATGCGAAAGAAACAAATAGCTCACAAGATTGTTGCATACAAACAAGTGTCCAAGATGAATTCACAAAAGTTGCATATGTAGGAATAGGTGCAAAAATAAGAACATTTGATGTAGATAGGTTCTACCAATAGAATTTCAACAAGTATTTATACTATCGTTAGATCTAACAATCTATAATTCCTAAAGTAGTAAGAAGATCAAATAGCTTTTGTTTTCACAAATTTTAGCAGGTTGCAAGGCATTACAATTTCAAGTACACACTAATAGCCTACACAACAACCACAGATGTCAATTTAGAATGCGATGACTTGAAAATTATATGTAACAATTTCTTTTAACTTGTTAAACCGTGGATTTCAGCAACTTAATTACCATCAAGGAAAAGATTGTTGAATAAAAACATGAAAATAGAGCTTGTATTCTATCTGATTACTGTCATGCTACAGCGATCATCCTGTAGCAATTACCATCATGCAACAACCATCGTCATGCACATATCGTTATTGGCAAATTTGAAAGAAGACCCCCACTGCCTAAAAACTTCTAATAGTTGTTGCCTATTGTCTATAGCACCTACAAACCCTTTGTACCTAGTACCTATTATTTATAGTAGTTTTTTACCCTCTACAAACCTTAGACACATTAGTTATTTTTTTACTACTACCTTTTAGTGACAACTACCCTCCTACAACATGTCTATTTTCATACTCTTGTAACAAGTCTAGAGAGTACTTTCACTGTAAAAGAAAAGAAGAACCAAACTAAAAAACTAATAATCCACATCAACTAAGAAGGAACTACTTCCCTACCTTCCTAGAGGTTAATACAAACAAGAAGAAATAATACACTTGACAACCTTCAACTATTTTCCATTACATAACATCTAATACAATATTATTCTATTTTTTCTTTTCTTTTCACACACACACTTCTTCCCTAAGAGAATTCACCCAACCACAATCAATCTAGATTCATACATAGGAATGATTCACAATCCTCCTCCTCAAAGGATAAATAAAAAACCCAAGAAGGATATTCACCACACAAGGGTCGAGTCTTTGTCCTCCTAAATTTTCTTATTCATCTATTTATCCTTATTTTAATTCCTTCCACACATCGTAATTAACCGAAATCCATCCATCCCTTACCCATTTAGACCAATTACTTAGATGGTTGCACCCCCTAATAAATAAAAGATGGTAAGTAGGATATTTATCGTTAGTAATTAAATAGTTACTAAGATGCCCTTCTAAATGACCTAGACTAGGATATTATTTGTGGTGACTAATTACTTTTATTAGAATTCCTCCCAAAATTAACTTTTGATTATTTTATCCCATGAAAGTAGTTCACTAGATTGACAAGACTACCATAAGAAAACACTTTCACTTTAGACATCTCCTGAGATTGTTTTGTCATCTAACAATAATTACCATCTAGTGGCAGTATTACCGTCTTTTAACACCCATAGTGTTAAAACAAATTTCTACCTTTAACATAACCCATCTTTGGAAAGTCATGTTCTTGAACATTATGTAGATTTAACCCATTTTATAATAGTCTTGGGGTTCATACAAGAGGTTCAAATATATACCCCTTGTATGACCAGATTGGACCCCCCAACTTGCTTGAAGCTAGGACCAAGAGGAAAGGGATTAACACCATGATGTCCATTGTACCTTGCAAGAGACGAAATAACCAACAAGACAAACAATCCACCAATAAGTAAAACATTCCACCAATAGTTCCAACACAAGAAAAAGGACTAACAAGAGTAAATAGGGTTCTTAGCTTGACACAACGACAAAGATGGACGTCCGATGTGCTAGAAACTACAATGGATATAGTGGGAAAAAAACAATTATCTTTGAAAGAAACTAGCAAGTTTTGGTAGATACTAATCACATCCCTTTCAAGTCATTTGAATGGGAATATAAGATCAAAAAAGTAAAGGCCACAAGGTGTGCTCACAAACCAAGATTTGTGGCTTGGATTTTGGGAATGCAAAAATGCAAACTTTCAATCACCTTGCATCAACTCAAAACAAAAGTAGCAAAATTGACACAAATTAGGTCCACCCTTTTCAAGAATGGAATTCCAAGGAATTCTTGGTGATATTGGTTCAAGCGTTAACATCTAAAACTAAGTATTTGACTTGTTGAAAGATCATATGTCTGCAAATAATAGGGTCTCACAAGTCAATCATGCAATATTTTTTAACAAAATCTACAAACATTATATACACAACACAAATATAGCCCTGATCACATCTATAATTCAGATGGGATAGGAATACAAGCAAGGTGATAGTCAAGGGTAAAAATATTGGCAAGAAGAGGTTCTAATCAAGTTTAAAACACCATTCAAGGTCTAGGGAATGGCTAATGGTGAATTGTGTTGTTAATGTAGCAAGAAATTACCTATTAGGTTTCTAGATCTTCAAAGGTGGGCGGATCAGGGATGAATACATCATACTATGCAAGGCATGTACATGTATGGCAATGCAAAGCAAGGCATGGATGGCATCTTTCCTCTTCAAAGAATTTTCTTCAATTTTCAAGAAGTCAGTTCTTGGTGAAAATTTTCAATCCAAGACATCTCCTAATTCTAAATGGGCATGGATCACATGTTACAGTGGAAACAATTGCACAAACACATGAATTTGGTTTAAATATGGTCACCTTACAAGCTCACACATCTCATGCTCTAGAACCCCTAGATGTAAATTGCTTCAAGCCATTCAAAACTACCTTTAAGAAA
The DNA here is from genome assembly GCA_963921925.1 of Sphagnum tenellum. Classification (NCBI taxonomy): domain Eukaryota; kingdom Viridiplantae; phylum Streptophyta; class Sphagnopsida; order Sphagnales; family Sphagnaceae; genus Sphagnum; species Sphagnum tenellum. The sequence goes on from OY998158.1 coordinate 4,052,886, forward strand.
AAGAAAAGACAATGCAATGGTCAAGAATAATCATTGTGAGCCATATAACTACACATTAGCTAGTTGGGTACATAAGAGCTTGGACCAATCATTGTCCAAAAAAATATCAATAGTGGGTTTAAGGTTACAAGAATCCGGCTTATAAATCCAAAGGCAATGGATCACAAGACTTACACAACAACATTTCTAAACATCTCAAATGAAGACAATGAGGGTTATGATGATACAACTAATGGGCGTGAGTAGTGGGTAGAAGATGGAGTTGCTACATAGCTTATGAACATAACAACAACATTAAAAAAGTTTGAAACTCTAGAAGCAAATGAACATGAACAATCAAATGTGAAGTATTACATGGAGGAACCTTGGAGCCCTATTGCTACAAATGCAAATGGGCAAACATAAATGATTTATGATTTTATTGTTAATGCAAATGGACCTACAATTGAAGTGCAACAAGTTCATCATCTTGTAATAGTAACCTAGGAGCCAGTATCTTCTGCAAATTTGCTTTCTTTGCCACATTTGCCAACAAAGAAAACAAGAGGGAAAAAGCTGTTTGTGGACTATATGTAGGAACATCAAGTGATATGCTAGCATTTTGCAATAAAAAACCTTAACCAAGGAAGCAATAGAAGCAATAAGACAACAAAAAAGGAAAAGGAGGATAAGAGGGCCCAACAAGTTGTTGACTCCTTTACTATGGCTGAGAGAGTAGTTTAAAGGCTATTAGACAAGCAAACAAAGGCAACATTCAATGCAAATTGGTCTACAACGATTGTGAAAGAAGCTTGAGATAGGTTCCATAGGAACTTTACATCTAGGTTAAAAACACGTCCTTTATTATATAGAGGGGTTAACCTTGGCTATGGAATAAAAACTCAAAAAGAAGCAAGAGCAAGGGCAATAACTTGAATGAAATCTAAGGGGCACATTGCAACAAGGGTGCAACAACCCCTCTCCCAATGACTTATACTATCATTAAGAAGGGGGGGTGAGGGGGGAGGTTGAATAGGAAGGGGGAGCCAAAGCTTAAGGATAGTCACCAAGAAACAAAAAATCATCACCAAGGAGGATGATCATTAGGAAGACGATAATTACCAACATGAAGGTGATAAACAAGATTAGGAAGAGGGTGACAAAGCTCAAAGAGTTGGATCACCAAGAAGGGGACAACCAAGACCAGGGAAAAGGCAAAAAACTCAAGGAGGAGGATCATTAGGAAGGGGTGACAAATTTTAGGGAGGGTGACCACCAAAAAGAAGATGACCAAGGGGGGGAAGAGGGCATCATAGTTCAAAGAAGAGGATCACCAAGACTAGGAAGAGGGCGACAATTCAAAGAGATGATCATCAAAAAGGGGACAACCAATACTAGGAAGAAGGTGGCAAAGCTTAAGGAGATGATCACCAAGAAAGGGATGACCAAGACCAAGAAGAAGGCATCAATGTTCAAAGAAATGATCACCAAAAAGGGGAGGACCAATATTTAAAAAAGGGCGTCAAAATTCAAAGAGATGATCACTAGGAAGGTGACTACCAAGACCCGGAAAAAAATGATTACCATGAAAGGGGATGACCAAGACCAAGAAGAAGATGATTACCATGGATGGGGAGGAATAAGACCATGAAGAGGGTGGAAAACTCAAGGAGTTATATCACCACGAAGAAGATGAATTCCATTAGGAAGGGGATGAATTGCTTTAGGAAGAACGTCGAACCTCCAGAATTGCCACATATCGTTGCCAAAAGAAGACAATTGGAAAAGGAGCAAGAGCTCACCAATGATCAACTCTCTCATGTAACCATACTTGCACACAAACCACGAGGAGCGAGAACTTTCATCCAATGCACCTGAAAAAAGAAAACAATAATCTTAGAAAGGGGTATTGTTTCAAACATTGAACAACCGTGCAAGGAAGCAAAAAGGGAACACAAATTCAGTTAAACCAACTATAGAGAGAATCCTAGCTTGAACCCAAAACCCTAACAAGCGGTGCTACTTGGTTTTTGAAGGTTACTCAAACATGCCCTTACCCATAACCGTAAATTTTTGTAACCATTTTTTTTGGGAGATCTAGACCAATGGATTATTGGAACCATTTTTTATGAAGAGAATAAATTGGTTTTCAGTTTCATCCAGTGTTGCCACTAATGTTTGAAACATGTCACATGCCATGAATATTGTCTTGACCTATTCACAATATATGCCACGATTTGTCTAACATGTCTTTAATTGAAAAACTTGATGAATTTCTCCCCAAGCCTGAAAAAGGTTGAATGCCATTTAATCATGCAAGCTTTTAAAAAAAACAAAGGGTGACTGCAGAGCTTGGACATCCATTGCAAGCTCCCTGCAGCTTCAGGGAAACAATGTCTGATTCTTTGCTTTCCCTAATTTCTAAAGCATTATAGAACAAGGCTTGCACTTTTGCAAGCATATTCTTTTTTTACCTTTTTTTTTTGTTGAAATATAAAAAATTGAAATATTGATTGAATTAAGCTTCTTTATTGACTATATATTTATTCCTGATTTTCACTTTTACTATTTCTATTGAGCTAAAATGGAATGTATATCTGGATTACATCATTAATATATAAATAAATAATATTTATTTTTCATATCAGTAATTTAATTTTCTGTCCTTTTTAAGTTGACCAAGTTCAATGACCCTAGAATGAGATACAAATTTGTAATCAAGCCACCGAATTCATCTTCTGAGTCTTCAAGTCTGTTACCTAATATGAATATTTGATTTTGTGTTCATGCCATTTTACATGATGCTATACATGGGGACACAATGAGCTTGAGACTTTTGAAGTTTAACACAATCAGCCACTTGCTTCTCTTTCACATGGCAAAATGTTTGTTCAACTATTGATTCACAATTTTAAGGGTATAAGAATTTCTAAACTACAAACTCTTGTTTCCATAACCAGTGTAACTTTTTCTAGGTCCTAAGTATGTTCTCATTTTGCAATGCCAACCAAAATGGCAATTGTCACTAAAACACTAAGCTCTTGTTTAAGGCCTCATGAACATCACTATTTCCAAATTTACAAACACTGACTATTTTGTTGTGAAGAACGGACAATGATCAAAGTTAAGTGTTAGTCTCATCTTAATAAGCAACCTTTACAAAAAACTGACTCAAACCAAACATCAGTAATTGAAAGAAAGTCTCATGTGTACAACTAGGATCCTAATAAAAGGGAAGGGACCCTAATATTTTTCCAACTGAATTTGTGCATAGTTTAGTTCCCTCTAGTAAAACCCGACAAGTCTTCTCTAATATTTTGTTTAGTTCTCGATCATTGTTGAAGGCTCTACCAAGAAGAAAAAAATACATTCTTAAGAGCCAAGAGTGCAAATTTGCAACAGGCTATGAACTATGAACAAGGTACACAATTCGCATGTAGTTGATAAAGTTTTGGTATGTTGTGTACTTAAATTTTCTTTGTTGGCAAGAGAGTTTACTAACTACGAGTTACAGAAAAATGTGACCATTTGTTGTTGGTCTTCTCTCTGAGTTTGAAAGACACAAAATTGAAATTGCAAAGCCAGAGTTCGCAATTCTTTAGTATTAAAAAGACATGCCACTCATCACTCTTTGCACAGATCAAAACCTTGGTCACTAAAACCTCAATATTCCAAGCCCCAAACACAAAATGGACCAGGAATGTGTATGTGAATGATAACTGTAATCAATCAAAAAACAAAACAACATTTGTGCTGAAAATTTGAGATTAGTCACTTGCCTAAAGGTAATTTGATGTCACAAGATAGCAATGAAAAAATTCAACCCTCTTTTTGCAAGGTTATGAAATCCATGGGTCACATATCATATAATATTCCAACCCTAAGAAATTGACAGAGAAAAGTTTCTGTGAATTTCAGAGTGAGAAGATTTTATGAAAAGCATGCTCCTGTATTATTAGCATTGGAACTGAGGTTCTTCTTCACATTTAGTCTTCCCATGCATCCAGTAATGCCAGGCTTCTCTCTATCTCTCATCATCCATAAACTTGGGGTAGAATCCTATGACTTTCTGTACAAGTAAAGAAACCTTTTGTCTTAGTGATGGAAAGTTTTTATGAGATCCATAATGACAATTCCTATGACCTTCTGTACTTGAGATGTCTGTAGTGATGGAAAGCTTTTATGAGATCCATATTGATGAATCCTGTGATCTTCCTATGACCTTCTGTACTCAAAACGTCTGTGGCGATGGAAAAAGCTTTTATGAGATCGCTATTGGTGATGTTCAATTCAAATAGCCACCACGAGATTTCTAATTCCCAAGCTTGAGAATCTACGTGCCTGTGAGACAAACGTAGGTGGGGTTGATTTCACAGCTGCAAGAGAGAAGCTAGGGCTAAAGCTTGTTTCTGAACCTAGGGTTTGATGTTCTTCACGCAATGAATTGCTTACTTACCGACGCCCTGCACTGCACAAGTGCAGCAGCCTCTGGAACACATTGGCAGCTTGTGGGCGCCGGATGATCAACTGCATTGTAATTGGAGTCGAGGTCCCCGTGGCGGCCTCCTCCTTCTCCTCCTCATCTACGAGATCATACCTGTTGAGAATGAAGTCGTCCTCGAGTACCTGTTGTTTGAGCAGGAGCCTCTGTCGTGAAGGAGGAATGCGCTCTCTCTTCTGGATCTGTTTCTTGACACTCAACACCGTGTCTTCCCGCGTCACTTCCAGCGTGAGGGTTTTACCCGTTGCAGTCTGGACAAGCACCTGAAGCTTCTCCCGGAACCTCTTGCATTCGCCGCATGTGCAGGCTCCAGTTCTCCCCAATACTTGTAGGGGTACAACGTCTGCAGCACGGATGCCATTGGAAGCAAGTGTGCTGGCATCCTCCAGCTCCCTATTCCGAAACTTGAGCTTTTGTTGATGCAATTCAATTCCTGACTTCTTCACAATCCTCCTTTTCAACTCTAATACCGTCTCTGTGTTGCCAACTCCCCTCAAATAAATGGTTTTTGGCTTCGCCATCTCTGCTGCTGCGCCAACCAACCCAACTAGCTATGCACAAATCAATATTTCTAACCTAACAATAATACAACCCAACAAACTTGCAACAGCAAACCACACAGCACTCCATGGCTTTCCTCGCCACCAAATTAGGGTGATTTTTTTCTGCAACCTCTTGATATCGTGGAATCCAACAACACTAAGAGTTATGTTTGTTCCTTGCCGAGTTTGAACCCACGAATTCAGGGAATTCGGAAGTTGGTCCCCCACCAGCAGACTACTTCCTGCCATTGACAACACCAACAATGAGCGACTCTTTTTTTTGGCGAAATTTCTCACAAAAAAGAGGCGCTCGCGACAGTACGAAGGCTTTGTTTTTTTGGGAAGGAAAAATGGCTCTTTATCGCCACATTATGAAGAATTTTTTTTGAGTCGCCATATTTAGACAATAGGTTGTATCATATTGTCAAATTATTGCATCAAACCTAAACATGTCTACTATTCTCCCTCTGACATGTAGCCAAATTTGGCTAAGTCCTCTTGTGGATGATCCCAGACCTCCCCCACCTCACAAATTTGGATTGAAAAACACTGACGAAGATCCAGATTGTATATTTTAATGTTTTGCAGAACATTACTCAAACCCTGCTCAAACTGGGCCAGGGTGAACCCATGTTGGTGCCTTCACCCGCTTCTCTTGAGTGAGGCCTCTTGGTCGTAGTTAAGACCTGCGGATAGGGGTGTTACCCAAGGCCCTTAATTCTAATAATGCCCCTAGCCAAGGGCCTTACTCACTGTGCATAATGACCTATCATGTGCACGAAGGAAAAAACCGTGGGCTTCTATGAAATGTGTCAGAGCACACCCAAAAACTTAAGATGACCTCCCCTGTCGGGACGTAATCTTACAGGTTTAAGGTGCCCTGCCAATACAAATGGAAAATCTCTGAGAGGTCATTACATGGCCAAATTAAACACCAAGAAATGTTCGATTTGGACGCAGGGAGCCTGATTTAGTCGAAAGCAATGGGATATTCATAATATTTGGAAGCAATTTAGATGGAAATTGGGGGCTTTTAGTTTTTTGACCATTGTACTCAGGTGGGTGCTGCACTTATGCCCGGACAGTGCGTATTAGGCGTATTTAGCATCTTCCATCGACAAACCTCTCGCAGAAAGGAGAGCCAGACAGAGTCCTAATCTATTTGGTAATCACTGCGAGTGTCTGGGACCCAGAATTTCACTATCTTTAGATTGGCCCTGGCTGAGAAAGCAAAAGAAAAAGAAAAGTGGGCAGGGATTCCTTTTATCTATTAAACTTATCCGTAAAGTCAGGCAAAGACAGCACCGAAACCCCCTGTTTCGTCACATACGCTACCAGATCTCAAAAAACGGGGAAAAAAAAGTACACTGGGATTCAACGGGGCACCAAACTGAGTTTAGCAGCCAATTTGGTGCTAAACCGAGTTTGCCATGTCCTTTCTTTTCCTGAACGCTTTCAACCAATCACCGCTACTGCTATGTGTACTGTAGCTACGCTTGAGTGACCCAGCACCCACCAGTGCACCATCCAAACAATCCCGTTCTGGGATTTCATGGATGGGATGAAACTGTCCCACAGGGGTCAGTGTACTTGGTCAGTATTTTATTTTTCTTCTGCTCATTTTTTCCCCAGCTAGATTTTTTTCCCTTGCTCAGTTTGTTTTTCCTTTTTTCCTGGGAACAGTTTTTTTATCACTTTTTTTTTGGCCCACCCCTGACCCCAAGTTTCTTTTGGGAAGCTCCTACCTACCCCAACCCACCCACTGGCCTTTTTCCTCCCAACCCACCTACATCCCTCATCCTACTAACTGCCTCCCCACCCACCTCCTTTTGCGCTCGCTTCCATCACCAAAGCTTTCGACCTAGAAAGAGCTTGAGTAGCTCAGAGCTTCACAAGTGCAATATCCATAGGAGCGTCAAGGGCTTGGAGTTTCAGGAGTGCCCCAACAAGAGGAGCTTCAAGGTGGTGTTAGAAGTGGGAACTTCAAAGTAAGCTGACTTCTCCTCCTTTTTTCTTTTTTGTTGTTATGAAGAAGATGACGATGGCATTGTCGTCCTCCTCTTCTATTGCTTTGTAGGCACGAGAAAATGACGATGAGCATAGTTCATTGTTTTCTAGTATGATGTTACGAAGAAGACAACAACAATGTTGTCATCGTTTTTTTTTCTTCTTCTTTTTTGTTGCAAAGAAAATAAAAGACAACACCATCGTCATGTTGTCGTTGTCCTCTTTTGTTGCTTTGTAAACGTGCAAAACTAACAACGAGCAATGCAATTGTTTATCATCATAATGTTGTGGTATTGTTGCAAAGAAGAGATTGATGGTGCCGTTGTTTTCTTTTTATTTTTATTTTTGTTGCAAAGAAGACGATGACAACACTATTGTCATCCTCTTTTGTTGCTTTGCAAATGCAAAAAAATGACAACGAGCAACTACATTGCTTGTTGTCATTGTGTTGTGGTCTTGTTGTGAAGAAGAAGATGATGGTAACATCATCGTCCTCTTTTGTTGCTTTGTAGGCGCAAGAAAATGATGATGAGTAGCTACATCGTCATTAAGTTGTGGAGATAATGTTTGTCATTCTTTTGTTTTCCACGACGACAAACAAGAATAATGTGGTTTTGTAGGAGCAAAAAAAACCAAGTAACGATGACAAACAACAACATTACTCATCATCATCCTTTTTTTTTGCAGTTGTGAAGGACAATGAACACAATTTGTTGTTTTTTCAAGTTCTAGAACATGCGTTAGATAACGACAACAAACAACATCGTTCTAGTTATTTCTTATGTAAGAAAACATGTGTGTTCATTGCGTTCATGGTCTTTGTTCATTGTTTTTTTAAGGTGTTGCCTCTATGCATAACAACCACGAACGACAACGATGAACATAACAGTGTTCATTGTCATCTATTTTTTTTCGCTTGCTACTTATAGAGAGTGTCTACATCCTTAGTGGTCCTTTGCTTTGCATCTGCTGCATAGTTGGTGGTTATATTTTTCTTGTTTTATGTTTCAACTGATGGTAGTCCTTTTCTTAATTTTTACCACAAATGAAAAAGTGGAAAATGAACTAAGAATTAAAACAATATTGTGTTGTTTGTGTTTTTGTTAAATGCAAACTTGAGAGAAAGCAAAAAATGTTGGAATAGATCAACGAATTTCAACAGAAACTATACATGGCATGGGACGTGTCACGAATGAAAGATATTTGGAGGTTGGGGTGATGGGACAACAAACGAATGTTGAGAATGTGGTTCCAAGTGAAATTGTTGAGGAGGAGCAAATGGAAGCAGGTGAAGACGTTGGGGAAACATTTTAGGAAAATGTTGATCAAATTGAAATGCATTTGGAAAGAACTATTTTGATGATAGAGGACCAAGAAAATGTAGTTCCTATTATTCCATTATTGGAACAAAAGAATGCCAATGAGGATATTGAACCTCGTGCGCATACTGATGGAGGTGACATAACCATTGAACTTCACTTATTATATTTATTACCCTACCCATCCTTTCAAATGGAAAGGATGCGTGGGGGTTTTTTTGGTCAAATTTGTGATTACAATACCTTCCTTAATTATAGTCTTTAAACATTTGCATGCCCCACTTTCCTTCTCCATGTGAGAAGGTGGGTGGGGCATTTGTTTTTGGTATAAATCTATAAGCAATACCCTTAGGTTTTGTAGGTGATATTCTTATTTTTAGGCTTTGCTTCATTTTATGCAAACTTTAATATTGGATTTTAACAATACTTTCATTTTGTGTGTTTGTTATTTTATTTTTATGTGCAATAACCTCATGATGTATTATAATATTTTATCTATATATGTAATACCTTCATTGTTTAGGGGATAACCTTCATCTAGAATAATAAATCTCACATTAGGTTTTTTATTTTATTTTTTAAATTTCAAATGTGGTCGCCCCTCCCCAGTTACCATAGAAAGTGTCGATTTGGCAAAGCATGGGCCCAAATTTGCTTGTAGGGTTGATGGGTGCGATGCATCCTATATACCAAACACAACTTGGTACGACATTTATGAATGCGCCACAATATGATCATAGAGTCAAACAAGCTTAAACACCCATTTACTCGGATTTACTCGGAAAGAAGGCCAGAGGCATCAAGATCATGCGGCCATGAATGCGTGGGTCTTGAACAACCTTTTGGCTCGATTCTAGCATAATGAACAAAAGGCAATTACTAAGGCTAGGAGGCATGCAAACCTAGAATGGGATAGGTTCCAAGATTTGTAATACACACTTGAGGTTCCTAAACCCACATTTGTTAAACTAACTTTTAGCCACATTCTTTGGCTTCTTGGCATGATAGCATGGGGTGTGGGGGCCATCCCCCTCAACATGTAGGCCAAGCTAGAACACAATGAAGACCTTACACTTGTGATTTAAATGACTCAAACTAGGTATGCAAAGGCATTCAAAGGCATTTGGATGGAATATGACTGGAAGTCTACATTGAATAATATGATCTAACATAAAGAAATTGGCCTCCTTACGCAATACCATGATTCATAAATGATTCATGGTCGGTAAGTTTTTAACATTGCCATACTCAAGTTTATTTGAATTCCAAGTTTTAGGTTTCATATGCAATACTTATTATATTGTTTTGTTTGTTGTAGGGTTTGATGCACCACTAGGGAGGTGTTTGTGGTTGATGTTGTGAACACAACATTGGTTAATCATGAAATATTTACAAGACGACACGCCCATGGTTCAAAGGTTGCATAAGCGCAGTACAACAAGGCCAATGGGATCCCATCCCCCTCTGGTAATGAATATATTAGTTTATCCCATAGTTTATCCCATTTTTTATTAGGGTGTTGTTTTGGCCTTTAGGATTCAATGTAGCAATTTATTTTTGAGTCAACCACATATTTACCATTATGACATGTTCCCCATTTTAGGTTGGGGTTGTTTTAGACTTGGGCATTTTTGCACATTTTTGTAACACATGTCACCCATGTTTTTTTGATTTAAGACATTTTATTTTTATTTTACACTATCTTGTGTTAATAGTTAAAAATACATTCTTACATATTTTTATATTTATGCTTGATAAAATGATCAAAAAAATAGTATTGCATTCAAACCAATTTTTTTTATTTACCCCCAAAAATTAGAAGTTCGAACTCAAAAGAAATGTAATACCCTTTGGAAAGTATTATGTAAACACCATGGATTGGATTATTTTGGTCCAGGTTATTGGAGGGGTATTGCTTGTGCCTATAATTAATCAATGCACATGCAATACCCTTATTGGGGTGTAATAGAATTCCTTTGGACTCCATAACATATTTTTTAAAATCTTAAAAGGATATTGCGTAACGTTAGCAAAACCTCTAGAAGGAATGCATACCCTCATAAGGATATTTTGTAAACATTATGGATTAAATTATTTTGGTCCAGGCTATTGGAGGGGTATAACTTGTGCCCAAAATTACTCAATGCATGTGCAATACCTTTGTTAGGGTGTATCAAAAATCTTTTGGGCTCCATCACATATTTATTGAAACTTGAAAGGGTATTGCATAGCCATACCAAAAGCTACAAGGAAAGTAATATTCTCTTTGGGGTAATCTATAAACACTATGAGCTCAATTATTTTAGTTCAGGTTATTGGAAGGATATTACTCATGCCTAGAACTACTCAATTCACATGCACTACCCCTCTTCGGGTATCCCATAAAACCTTTGGGTTTTATAACATATCTTTGGGAATTTGGAAGGGTATTGCATAGCTTTAGTAAAATTTAGAAGGAAAGCAATACCCACATCATTTTGCGATAATATCGTAAACCATGAAACAAAAGAATTTTTGTTAAAATACTTATTCCATGCTCATATATCATGCCAAACATATCGATTCAAATAAATGAGGGTATTGCAAAGTTTTTCACATTGATGGTAGAATGTCACTTGAACAAAGTTATGGAATTTAAATGCAATACATGTATCATCTTGGGATATTTCCAATCACCATGAAACTTGGAGGGGTATTGCATAGCCTTACCAAAACTTAAAAGGAATACAATACTTGCACCATATTGTGACAATATCCTAAACCAGATACAAATGAGGTATTGTCAAATTGGTCACATTGATGGTAAAAAGTAATGAAATTATCACAAAAATGAAGGTATTGAAATTAGACTCAAAACTTTCTTGAAGTAAACCTCAATGTGACAAATTTAAAATACCTTCATTTACATATACTAATAATTTTGCATTGGTCCATTAAATGATTCTTACCATTTATGAATTTGAAAATGTCTTTCAATTATATATAATGTTTAATTAAAATTCATAACATAAAATAATCATTAAGATATTATTTGTATAAGAATGGAAAAATAATAATAAATCCACACATTAATTAATCAAGTATATCATTATTTGATATATTGTAAAATAAAATTTACATAAAGGTAAGAAAATACATTGACTAAATGTACATTATATTAGGTACTTATATTTCAAAATTCAATTAAAACCTTGAATCCTAAACCTTAAACTTATACCTTGATCGAAAGAAGTTAAGGTTTTTATTGAAGGATTTTTTTTTAATGTTCCAAAAATAAATAAAACAACAAGGAGGATGATTTTGTTGATGCTAGGGTTGATGAGAGATGCCTATGTCTTGTTTGGTAATATTGATTGTTGATACAATGCATTATTATGTTGGAAGAAATTTTAACTACACTTTGGAGGTAGCATAGGTCAACAATGCAAAAGGTTTTAACTTTACAAGGAAACAATATATGTAGTTGGCAATTGAGCTTAAGCAATACCGGATTCTGTGATCATTAGAAAGCATTTGCAATGGACCATTGCTTTAAAAAGGGGGAAGGTGTAGTGTTTACTTTTGTTAAAATGATTGTTTTGGTGTTCATAGTTTTTTTGAATTTAGTTTTGAAAAGGCAATCCTTAGAGGTTTATCAAGCCAGAGATTGAGGCAATAACTTGACTATATTCAATTAGGGTAGGATGATGACATCACTAAATTAGGGGTATTTGAGAAACAAAAACCACCTAAAGCTAGGATGCATGAAAATGGAGCTCATGCACATTCACCCAATGTCCAAAATGATCCTAGTATTAATCTTTGATCATCACAAACAAGTATAATCGCATGAAGTAACATACAAATCATAAGCATTAAGGGCATGATTTTTACTAGCCATTTGACTAGCTACTTGACGCCCGAATCTTCTTTTGGAGAATCTATTCCATTTTTTATTAAACCATCGATTTGATGATCTGGGTGGTGAACATCTTAAGCTGGTTCCATTCACAATAGAATCAATATTATGTTCAACAAGAGTTGGAGGATTGAACATCATCATGCCTAATGTAGTAGTAACATATATTAATGCCAATAATTGTAATGATGTCTAACTTTTTGGTGGATTCAATCTGCACAAGGAATTCATGGTCAAGTCATGTTCAATTTCTTAAGGTGTCGAAAACATTGCATAACAACTTGGCCTTCACAAAGTTTTTGAATCCACACGAACTTCAGCATGGATCTACGAGCTTATGAACATTTTCATACCCAACTATTTTTTAGTCCAAATCATATCCAAAATGAAAATTTGAAGGTTTTTCGGAGGCGTCCAAAAACAAACCCTCCTATGTGAACAAACAACGATTCAAGCACTAATTCCTTGCAATCAACTATCATATTTATAACATTATGGGGTTAGTTATATTGTTGTTGTTTATTTATGTTGTTGCATTGATAGTGGTGTGGTGGGACATGGAGAGTGTACCTCCTCCACCTTATGATTTATAGGAGTGTTCCCATGTTTTTCTAGAACACACTCTGATTTTCCACCGCAAAGAAAATTTAAGCTTGTTCAATGTGTAAGTGCCTATCCAAGAGCTTGCATATGGGTGTCTAGAAGGATTATTTAAAGTTGTTTATATTGTTGTCACCAAATTAGGCATTTGTTTACAACATTGTTGTTGCACTTCATCATCATCTAGTTTTTAAAAACTCCATTTAGAATATATTATTAGTTTGATGGGTAGAGAATCTCCAACAAACTGGAAAGTAGGTAATTTCCTTCTTCCTATTTTCTTACCAGTTAAAAGAAGCATGACAATTGTGTGTTTGTTGTGCAATTAATGTGGGGGAGCTGGAGGTTACATCCAGTATAGATTATAAATCTTCATTGCTAGTACTTTGTTACAAAACTTCAAAGCCTCAAATTAGAAGTAACAACTTACATAATTGATATATTGGTTTCATGGTGCACTATTTTCACTTTTCACTTTGAAATTTTGCAATTACACTTGAAGAATTTGATTCACAACTCATTTGGACTACAACCCATTAATTATGGCCATTGATGAGGTTATTATTTTGTTGTAAAATTTGCAAAGGATATGGTGTGATAATGTCTTGATTTTGAGTCAATTGATTAGGCAAAGGATTTAAAAAGGTTTTAAGATTTACTTATCGTTTCACTCTAAATGTTTAAATTTCTAGTTTTCATGAGGTCATAGCATATCAATAGGTACTCAAGGAAAGCCACAACAAAGAAAGTCAAAGAAATTTACAGAATTTGACCCAAATTTGGGTTTTCAAAAACTCTCTAAATTGGTATTACACATTCAATGTTACACACACTAACCATGACATTGCCAATGTTTTCAATGGGTTGATGATTTCTAGAAAAATTCATGTAATGTAGCAACCACTGTTGATGTAGGGGATGCATGAAAATGGAGACAAAATTGTGATTAGGAAATTATTTTGAGTTTAACTTTGAATAAGTTGATAGTATCTTAGTTTATAATCATCATAAATGCAAGAATTTAAATAGTGAATCTTGGGTAAAATCATGCTCCATCCATTACACGATGATTACATACCATAGCCCAATTAACAAGATCAATTGCTACTTTTATAACATTTGGAGACAAATTTTAAACAACCACAATTCGAAAAAATTTCAAGGTTCTAGAAGTCTCATTTGACGAATGCACCTTTGAATAATACCCCACCTTTGCTTCACTTTCCTCCTCCATCAAATGTTTAATTAACATTTCTACCAAGTTAAAGTAATTATGCAAAACCATGGGTTTATATATATATAAATCAAATTTTATCCTATTTAAAATGAATATGTATTAAATTGAATCAACAAAATAATTTCATAATATCATTAATTATATATAACGTATTACTCGATATATTATAAATAACAATATATTTAGACCAATTTAAAGAAATATAATACATCATAAAAAATAAAAGTTCAATCATACATAGGATTAATGTATGGGAGAAACCATTTTTATATTATGTGAACCATTAAAAAAGTAAAAAATCATGTGCTTTAATAATATTTTTTAAACATGCATTAAAACTTTATTAAATTAGAGACTTTATGTTTTTATTTTTTGAAATAAGTTTACAACTTTAAGAGGGAAAAACATAAGTATGTACGTCATTGAAAGAATGTTAAGCATGAGTTTTTAATTTTTTGATTTTGAAAAACTCAAATTCTAACATTAAGTAATAAATTTTACATTAAACCCTAAACCCTTATACCATCAATGTGATCGGTTTTACATTCTGTTCATTTTTATATATGTTAAATCATTTTTGTAAGGTGAATAAATAAATTTGAAAACATGAATTTCATGATATATTGGTGGGTAATCAAGTATTTAAAAATATTCTTATGTTTCATGGTGAATGTAAATATCCCATGATGATGCAAGTATTGCATTTAAATACCATAACTTTGTTCAAGTGACCTTCTACCATCAATGTGAAAAAAATTGCAATACCTTCATTTACTGGAATCAATATGTAAGGCATGATACATTGAACATGGACTAATTATTTTAAAAAATATCCTTTTGTTCCATGGCTTCTCAATATGATGCAAGTATTGTTTTCCTTTTAAGTTTTGGTATGGTTATACAATACGTCTGCAAGTTTCAAAAGATATGTTATAGAGCTCAAATGATTTTTGGGATACCTTGAAAGGGGTAATGCTTGTGCATTGAATATTTTTATGCATAAGCAATACCCTTTTAATAGTTTAGACCAAAATAATTTAGCCCATGTTGGTAAGGCTATGCATTACCCTTTCAAGTTTGAAAATATATGTTTTGGAGCCCAACATATTTATGGGAAAACCTATGAAGGGTATTGCAAATGTGTTTTGTAGTTTTGAGCATGAGCAATACCCCTCCAATAGTGTAGACCCATGGTGTTTAATTATTGAATACCTCATGTGCATTTGAGTGTTCCTTGCCATAAGCAATACTCCTTTGATAGTCTAAACCAAAATAATTTAGCCCATGGTGTTTATTGAATACTCCAAGTAGGTTATTGTTTTGTTTATAAGTTTTGGTAGGATTATGCAATACCCTTCCATGTTTCAAATTATGGAGCCTAATGTATTTTTGGGGTGTTTTGCGAGGGATAATGCATTTGCACTAAATAGTTTTGAACATGAATAATACCCCTCTAAAAGCATAGACCCTTGGTGTTCAATTGTAGAACACCCCAATGAGGGTATTGGTTTCCTTGTCGGTTTTGGTAAGGCTACACAATATTGCCTCACGCGTCAAAAGATATGTTATGGAACCCAATGTATTTTTGGGATACCATGAAAAGGGTAATGCATGTTCATTAAGGCTTTTTGGGCATGAACATTACCCTTCTAATAACCTAGACCAAAATAATTTAACCCATGGTGTTTATAATGTAGCACAATGAGGGTATTGCATTTTTTAAAAGTTTTGGGAGCGCTATGCAATATTCTTCCAAGTTTCAAAAAATATGTTATGGAGCCAATTGTATTTCTAGGATACCATGTAAGGAGTAACGTAGGTGTATTGAGTAGTTTTGGGCATGAACAATACCACTCCAAAAACATAAACCCTTGATATTTATTTACAAAATACCCTAATGAGGGTATTGGTTTCCTTGTAGGTTTTGGTAGGGCTATGAAATAACCCTCCATGTGTCAAAAAAGACATGTTATGGAGCTTAATGTATTTATGGGATACCTTGAAAGGGGTATTGCATGTTCATTGAATGTTTTTGGCATGATCAATACCCCTCTAATAACTTAGACCAAAATAATTCAGCCCATGATGTTTATAGTGTAGCCTAATGAGGGTATTGCATTCCTTTTAGGTTTTGGTAAAGCTCTGCAATACCCTTCCAATTGTCAAAAGATATGATTTGGAGCCCAAACTGTTTTAGGGATAGCTAGAATGGGGTATTGCACGTTTATTGAATATTTTGTTTTATAAACCTAAGTACAATATGCATTAAATGTGTCTAAATTGAACTAGAGCTCCATATATATTTTTATTATCCACTTGGTTCACAATACCCCCATGGAAAACACTATTTGAGTAGAACTTGCAATACCCTTAATGTAGGGGGTGTCAAATACTTTAATTGTCCCTTTATTTATTTGTTAAAGTGAACAAGAGCAAGGCTCCATGCAATACCTTCATTTTTTTTTTTCTCATCATTATCGACCATTGGGGGTCTATTGGAGTGGCAACCATGTAGGTGGGTTTTGGTAGGTAGGACAGTGGAAGGGCAGGTAGCACATTTTAAATTTATATGTGAGTAGGTGGGTGGGAAAAGTTTCAAAAGAAAAAAAAGAAACCAGGTGGGGGGGGGGGGAGGGGGCGGGGATAAAATAAAGTTGCAAAAAAAACCTGAGATCAGGGCTCAGGAAGGGCAAACAAAAACGTCAAGTGAAAACTTCAGTAAGTGCCGGACGTCCCGACCACGGTGGGATTCGAACCCACGACCTCCTGATCCGAAGTCAGGCGCGCTAATCCACTGCGCTACGCGGTCGTCCACAAGTCAATTACTAATCCAGACTATTTAAGTCTTTACATCACCCAGCAGAGAACACCCCTATGCCCAAGAGTCCTATAGAAAGTCTAGTCTTTGTGATCAGCTGTCAGGGTTCGAGGTGACTACACCCTAAACCCTAATAGCTTGTCACAATTGATTGTCACAACCCTAAAAGGGGCCAACCATTTAAGGTCTAGTTAGTCTTTTTTGATAGTGATAAGCTGTTCGAGGTTGGCCCCTTTCAAAAACTTTGATGTATTTAAGGGAAATATTTCATATTAAAAATTATTATTATTATTAATTTTGCTAGTATTGTAACTCCATACATGGGGTTGCAAAGGCTAACTTTTGTAAACTTTATAAAAAAAAGGATGCACCCAAACAGCTGTATTCACATGTCTAGTTTGTTCATCTAGCTATAAAAACATGGATTGCACAACCTAGCTTGTGCAATTCCTATTTCTTGCTTTTTAGTCAACCTACTTGAGAAAAATTGACGTTGTTTTCATGGTATTTGATATGCATGTGATTGTCTGCTTTGTGAGTTGCATATTTGGTTTGGGTTTGTTTTGGAGGGAAAACAAAACAACCATCAACAACCTATTTGAAGACTAAGAAAATAATTGACATCCCATCCACATGGATAGACAAATCAATGGAATAATAAAGAATCCATGTGCCCTTCATGTTTGGATGCTCATGAAGTTACTAATGTTGGGTGGTTATCTGAATTTTAAAATAATCAAGGGTTTTGGTTCTTTAAAAATTTTAGAATCAAAGAACCAACAATTCTCACGAAAGAACCAATGGTGAGGAAGGCAGTTTTTTGAATTTTTCAAAAAAATGATAACCAAATTTCTATATAAAAAATCAGCTTTTTGATTTTATTCACATCTGATGGGTAAGTGGGTATATACCTAGGTTGATAACCAATGAGTATCTATAATAGATTCTAATAATCACACTACACTAGACATTACTTTCATATCTACAACTCAAACCTCAACTCATGGTAACTTCTTGTATATATACACTTTTACAACCCACTCATTTGTAGCATTTTAAATTCACAAATAATGCATAGATTCTTTAAAAATTTACAAAAATTTGTAATCTTTTCACATACTCTTTCAATAAACATAAAATAGTGAAGTTATTCACAAGTAATATTTGATTGCTATTTTCAACTCTAAATCATCAGGTTAGTTATAATTTCATTTGCATCCTTATACAACAGTAGAACAAAAAAACATTGAGAAGAAATAAATCAGCTTAAAACTTTGGTTAATATATGCTTATGCACAATACTTTAGTTCTTTAAAGATTAGCTTAGGTGCTGTCTAGTTGGACTCCCTAAAAGCCCTTTGTAATTTCATGGGTTAGGGCATTATGAAATCTAAACAAAGAAATAAAGACTTATTTTCACACAGTATATAGAAAACACTAGATTTTGGTAGCATTTCCTTTTGTGTAAAGGACCTCACTAGCCCCTTTTTTTGCTGGTTAATGGACCCTACTATATGGTAGAACTGGTCATTGGAGAAAATTACCTTGTGAAATTCACCCTTTATCTATGGAATAAGTAGGGCTTGGCAAATTATGTGTACAAACCAAGTAAACAAACATGAATAAAAAATGGACCAATTAACAGGTAAAATGCGTTGAGTACATATATAGGGTGAGATTTTATTTTTTCAATTTTAAGATATTGAAAATTTGGTGACTTTTCCCAAGAAATTAACAAAATTAGTCAAATTTACTATAGAAAAAACATATTTTTCCTCTTAAAAAAATGGTTGAAACAAAACCAACTAAACAAAAAGAAATTCTAGGGATGAAATTTTTTCAAGGAATTGGTATATGGGAGGTTTTGGATAATCTTTCATATGATCATCCTTAGACAATTGATTTTGCATTAGACAATTTATTTTGCATAATCTTTCATATGGTTGTCCTTCGAATTAAATTTTTTTTTCTGAAGATGATTCTAGAGACAATGCATACCTACTTGATTTCCAAGCTTAACTACCTCATTTCTTCCTAATAACTAAAACATTCCTTTTCCCCCACCAACATGGATATGAAAAGACATATTAACATGAACTTTTTCCATGATATTTATATTAATTCAAATTAAATTTGACATTGACATAGATAATGATGAATTATTGGATATGAAAACATAAGAAAAATATTGTTGATTGTGATTGGTTGTGCATAGGAATGTCGAAGTTGATAATGAACAAATCACATGTAAAATGAATTGAGTACACATATAAGGTGAAGGTTTTTTTGTTCAATTTTGTTCAATTTAAGTTTTGGTAAAAATTTCCAAAGAAATTAACTGAATTAGTTGAATTTCTGTGTAAAATGAATTGAGTATAAATATAATGTAAGGTTTTTTAAAAAACATTTTGTGATATTAATATTTTGGTAAATTTTCCCTAAGAAAATCGCAAAATTAGTCATATTTACATGTAAAAGGAATTGAATATAGATATAGGGTAAAGGTTTGTTTTTCAATTTTGTGATATTGAGAATTTCCAATATATTAACAAAATTATTCAAATTTACATGTAAAATAAGCTAAATACATATATATATGATGGTGGGTTTTTCTTTCTTTCAATTTTGAGCCATTGAAAATGTGGCAATTTTTTTCCAATAAATAGAAAAATTAGTCAAATTTACATTTAAAAACACACATTTTTCAAAAAAAATTCGATTGTCAAACAAATCCAAGTAAACAAGGTGTGTTTCATGTGATGGCTCTACCGTGTTCATAGTTTTTATCAATGGGCATTGCATGAAAAATGACACATTTGGGTAAGAATAAAATAAAGTAATTTGTGTGATTGATGTTGATTATTATTTTTTTAATAAAAATAATGTTCAAAATTTTAAAGCCTTTGGAGAAATAGGTTATGTTTCCCTTTTCAATGCTTGAATAAAATATACTTAATGCCATGCCACAACCAAAGAGATTATCAATGTTTTCCTCGTCTAGTTGAGAGCTCTTCCATACACATGAAGAATTGGGGAATTAATGATGATAGAACTTGTTAAAAACCTAATAATGATTTGGTTAGCTTCCTATAAGTTGAAGAAGATCAAAGTTCAATCACATATCTATTCATCACAAACTTATTGTCTTCATAGGTTTGTTCAAAATTCGCACCAAATCTATTTTTTCATGGGTTTTTATTTTTTGCTCATGGATGTTGTCCATTTAAGACATGTATGATACACATTTAAATAGGATGAAATGTTTTCAACCATCATATGTGTTTTAGATGCACAACATTTATGTTCAAAAAACATGAATTCATGAAAAAACAAATTTCCCACAATTTCCATGATCAAATCTTGGGATGGGAAGTTTGTAATGTATAATTCACCTTGACAACATAAGGTGATTTGAGAAAATAAATAAATATTATTCATTTTTATGGCATTAGTAGCCATCATTATAATTCATTAGGAGATTCCAAATTTTATGTAAGAGTTTATCGTTGGAAATAAGCACTTTGAATTTGAAAAAGAAGGTAAATTGTTAAATTAAACTGATCTTAAAAAATAACATCAAAGTTATCACCTTAGTGCACTAGAATATCCCATGTATACACTTCCACAAAGCAATTGTGTTCACAAAATCTTATGTGGTTGGGTTGGGATGTCCAAATAGATTTGAATGATGCGGCGATTGACCACATGCATCAAAGGAAAACATGATTATCCTAATGCAAGGGAAGATCATCAATTTTAGTTCATCTTGCAACAACATCCTCTACAAAACTTATGGACATATTGTAAATTTTTTGACACAAAGGAAAATCGAAAGAACAAATTGTGATGAAAGTTATATAGATTGGTTCATTTACATGGATTGCATAATTCGAACAAGTTCCAACAAGTTCCCCATGGATTCTACTTGGCCATTTATTTTTGGAATCAAAATTTATTATCTCCCATCCTCCAAATACATTTGCAATTGAAGCTCAACATGTTCCAATACCTCATTTGGAATCTCCATGTATGCTTCAAATAGTATTCCATCCTACGTGCTTTGGTTATTTTTTTGGTTGACTCCACCAATAAATTTAACACATTGTCAAATTCTTGGGTTTTGATTCCCTTTGACACTTTGATGTTTTCACTCCTCGTGAAAACATTAAAATTATTGCCTTTTTATTGTGGGTAACAATTCAAAAGAAGTTTGAGACCATGCATATTCACTACGATTTTCAAAAATTGTAGTAGTTGTTGCATATTGTAAAATAAATATGGGACTTGAATCTTTAATTCTCATGTGTGAGGTAATTGGTCCCATAGCTATTAGCTTGCCATTGTCAGTAGGAGGATTGTTGTTACAAGGGCTATGTTCATTTCCTCTAGTGCCATGACCATTTGTTAATTCTTTTTTTGGCAATAAATCCACCATATTTGTTTCATTCACCATTAGGTCTTCAAGTTGGTCTTCTTGCAAACTTTTGTTTGTTGTCCTTTTCCACCTTCTACTTCTTCTACAATTGCTTCACCGTGAAATGAATCCTAAACCCCAAGGTGTGGCAAGTTTGCATTCATGTTGATAGGTTCACTTTATGTGTGTGATTTTAGAGTTGACCTTGCCATAAAATTGGTGGGAAGAATGTCATCCTCTTGAAAATTGGTGTCTAGGTCATGGATATTTTTGGAGATATGACAAAGACATTCATGTCATTTGGCTTTCCATTAGTTAAGTCCAATGAAAACCAAGATAATGCCACAATTAATTATGTTTTTCTTCTTGAAATTGCTCATCACCAACATGACCATGCTTGAATGCAAGGACATTACATAATAAAGAACTAATTAACGAAGAGAAAAACATGAAATCACTTGTCTCACCAAGTTCATTTGCCACAATAATTCTTATCTAGCAAGTCATAATATTAAAACAAAACTAAATTGCAAGATTTCATGATCCAAAACTAATTATGAATCACAAACATTCATCCACTTTGTTTACAAGATATCTTAAGACTCCAAATCAACTAAATCAACATCAAGATAAGATGATATGACAAATTTCCATGAGACATCATTCTTCCCTCTCTATCTTAGATGAAGATATTTGAAGGTTTTTCTTTTATTTCTTGTTTTTTGTTTTGTTTTTGGAGTTCTAAATTTTCTTTTTGGAAAGACATCATCCTTTGCAAAAATAATATGACAACTATAGATTGTGAATATAAACTTCATTTCATTTTGGAATGTTGTTATGACAACAAGCATCAAGCTTTAAGTACATAGATGCCAACATTTAAGGTAATTTCGGTTGTCTTGCACCTTAAAATGTTGCTCATAAAAAAGTGTCATGTAATTTTAATATTCATAAGGTTACCCACCTTATAAAGTGCCATTCCCAAAGTTGTTAAATTTTTTGTGATGAAGAACAATTTTGGTAGCACACTGTATGATTGCACATCTTGGAATGGCTTAAATATTGCAAAAAATTCAAGAAAAACCCATAATTGGGTTACATACAAAAAAAAATCAAATATTACATTTAATGGATCACATGCCACACTCTTCGAAACATGAGAACCAATTTTGTTAAATATCATAACTTTAAGGTAGTACATTGAAAATAGTAGAAATATTTGCAAATGACAATCCAGTACGATGAACACCTCAAAATCAATTTTTTTTGGGAATATAAGTTGCAAAGCACTCAAACTTCACCATCCATCCACATCCTAAAGCCCATCATAAACAAATTCCAAAAAATTGGAACTTGTGTTGCTTTTCAAAAATGATTTGTTCATTGTTGTCTTTCTTTTGCACATGCATATGGTGTATTCAACTTTTCAAGTGTTGTTAAATGGTTTTTGATGAAGAAGTGGTGGTGGTGAATGGTTCAAAATGGCCGATTTGAATACATTAGCTAACATGTTTTGTGTAAATTAAACAACATAGTTGAGAGAGAAGGAGACATGCAAGTTAAGAGTGTTGTCTTTTGAGGACAATGGATGGACTACATTGTATGCTAAAGACAAGTGTGAACAATTATGCCCTTGTTCTTGGAAGAGTCAAACAATATGAAAACCAAAAAAGAATGGGGACAAGAATCGAATGAGGAAAGATATAAGATAGACATTTGCAAGGGATGGAATCATTAATTGTGGAGGTGATTGGTAATGTCTTCTTGCACATCAAATCTATTGAAAAGGTGGCAAGGCCTCCAAGGACATGTCAAAAATGGAAAGAAACAATACAATATCGCTGGCATTCTTTGATGTACTATTAGAGGAAGGTTATGTACAAAAACTTTACAATTGTAGACTTGGAAGGGTTGCTCCCACAAACTATCTTGCAAATGTTTTGTTTACAAAAATTGTACCTTGGGACTAAAGAAGGATTTTCAATAGTAGTGTTGATTTCTTGGCTTTTGCATGCTCAAGATTCTCATAGTAAGTTGTCTTATGGATTGATAAAATGAAGTCCTATCAAGTTCCAACCCACTTACATGTTAAGGTATCATAGACATGTAGAAATATGAAGCACTTCAAAATGTTGAAATTCTAGCACATTCAAGTAATTTTAGTGACCATGATAATCAAAATTGGTTTAGGTGAAACATGTATAGGGTCCATTATTGGACATCACCATGACAATTTTCAATGTTGTCCACTTGACAATTATGAAAACATTTCATAATTACCTCACTAATTCATTATTTTCACCAACTCCATGTGAACTATAAAAAATTCCATATCTACTTAACTACTTTCACTCCTTTCACCAACCCAGCTACATGGATATGAAAAGGCAAATTAACATGTGCTTTTTAATAATTGAATTTTCATAATGTGGTTGGATTTAATTTAAGAAATTTATGAAAATAATTCAATTGAAGCCAATTTGAATTGAATTGGTTGAATAAATCAAATTTGTTTTCAATTGAATTGAATTTGATTCAATTCAACCAAATTCAATTCATTGAAATTTCAATGAGAACATTCAACATGTTGAATTTGAAGGACTTCAATTTAGAAACTTCAATATAAATCTCATTCAATTTAAAAATTTAAATTCAAGTTGAATTCAGTTGAGTTGCATTCAATTCAAGTTGCACTACGTAAATTCATACAATATCAAATCATTTAAATGGAACTTAATTTTTACAAAATCAATTCATCTATTTTCATCAATTCATTGTATTGTGCAATAGCATGAAGCCCAAGTTCCCAAGTGCATACTGATATGACATTTAAAATGAATAAAACATTTTCATTTAAATTATGAGTGCAAAATCTCACCTTACACTTGTCAAAGTTTGATTCATGAGATTGAAAAAAGGACACCCTACTACTATATAGGGGCCAAATTGCTTGAAGCATTCATACTCTACAATGATTCTTGACACAAAATCCCTGCCTTGATAGGCAGGGCCAACAAAAAGGGAATATAATGGACCAAAATATGTAAAATGAGTTGGGTACAGATATAGGGTCGTGGATGGGCACACATAAATTTTGTAGTTGTGAATGGGGGGAGGGCCAAGGAATGGCAGTTGCATTGCTTACAACCCAGATGATGTAGAAGAGATTCTTGGGAAAGTGTTAAAAATGGTGAGAAAGTCTTGCCAAAATTTGTATGCATGCTTTTGAACACATAATTCTACCTATTTCATGTATGAAACCTAAAGCAATGAAATTGCTATGAATTAAATTGCTTTGAATGGTTCACTGTAAAACAGAAAATTCAATGACACACTCAATTATAGTAAAATGATGTTGTATAGAAAAAGTCATTGATTTCAGTGCATCTTCTCAGTTGTGCATCTTTGACATGTACATTGTTGCAAAGATCCAAGACACACTCTGGTCTACTAAAGGGATGAGAGAAAGCCCATAAAGCCATTGCCATTGATGAGTACCTATTTGGGTGGGTCTAAGGGAACTTGCTCTTCCTTCTTTTGACAGGCTGAAGACAAATATGTCAATCCAATAACTGTTTTCTTCCACACATTTTTCAAGGTAAAATTATGTATGCACCCACAGATCTCCATACCAATTTTCAGGTTTGTTAAAATTTCAGTAGGAACTGCAAGTGCACATCCACTACCACTACTACTATCTCCAAGATGCTGTTGGGAGTTTTCCTGAGAGATTCAGCTTGAACCCTAATAATGTGAAGGATCCAAGCATGTTGCATGAATGAGTGTCCTCTCAAAAGGTGATGAGCTTGTTGTCTATGAAATGATCCAGGTGGCTGCTGTTGCAGCATACCTCATCGGTGGGTTTTTCTCAGCCAGTTATGTCATCAACTTTGTAGTGACAATCACGTTGCTCGGAATTGACTTCTGGATTGTAAAGAACGTGAGTGGCAGAATACTGGTGGGGCTCAGATGGTGGAATGAGATAAATGAGAAAGGTGGTAGCATCTGGAGGTTTGAGTCTCTTGATCAGCAGGTAAAACCATGACCTTGCGAACCATGTAAAACCGTGACCTGCAAACCCATGTAAAATCAAGCAAAAACCCAACTTCAGCTCTGTAGGAGATATCACATGAACTCAGAAATCTTTGACTCTTGGGCTGTGAGGGAGGGGGTGCTTGCAGTCACTCCAGCAGTTAAACAAGAATGAAGCATGGCTTTTCTGGTGGTCCCTATATATAAATGTAAGGTTTGAGCACTGTTTCTACATCTATGATATAGCACAATCCACAACCCTGCAACTCATTGACAACCTGTGCTTGTCATACAATTTTTTGTTGAATTGCTACATGAAGCAGAGACCAAAGGCTTTTCTAACAATTGGAAGATGATTGTAAGTGAGTGTAGTGGGAGAAAGAAATCCGGGAATCTGATTAGGGCTTTGCAGTTGGGTACTACAGGCTGGTGTATGGATTGCACTTGGTATTGTGGCACTCATCAAGTTCAATCTTGACTACATGTTGATTGTCATTGTTGCCCTTGTTCTCAATAGTGCAAACACAGCTGGTTATACCAAATGTCAGAAAGGTTACCGTATATTCTGCTAACTTTTCCTTCTCTCAGATGATGTCTGCACATTCTCTGCACTTCTCTGGAGAATGCTATGTATGTTTTGAAGGAGAATGATGATTCAATAATGGTTCATGGGCTGCTGATCTTGGAATCTTAATTTTTTAATCAGTTTGTGGGGTGCCAATTGGCAGATGCTGAAAAGAAGGCCCAATCAGGCATCCAAGCAATCACCACAGGCATATTCCAGAGTGCACTCAGGGTGAGAAAGTCTTTGCCAAGAAGCATCTGTCTACAAACAAATATTTTATTCGAAAAACTTTGCCTATCTTTCTATACTGATTAGTGATTATGTATCTGCTGTGGTTTCAATGTACACCAGGCAATGGCAAGCACAGTTTGAGAAAATATTGAGAGCTGCCATTTGTGGAATTATCTGCATAACTCTGAATTGCATTAAACTGGTCATCCATCCATTCCATATCAGTATTGTACTTGTTGAGACAGGCACACTAAATTATTGTGTTGGAATTGTTTGTCAATTCTGCAAATAGATGAATTTTAGGGTAAATTGTTGTTGGAATAGAATTGCTTGTTCTACAGCTCCTAGACAGCTCCATGGCTAGGGTCAGGGTTTTGTACATTGGCTCTGTAGCGCATACATATTGTGTGCAACTTATTCTCTTGACGTTAAATGTTTTTCTCTTTGTGTTAATGGACTGCTTCTCAGATCTTCTCTTGCCTCAGTTTTGCAACTATTCTTCATCTTCCTCTCAAGTTTCTCTTGTTGTACAAGAACTTTTGCAGTGCTGTTATTAGTTTACATATTATAAGCCGACCTCTTTACATCCTGACAGGGCCAAATGCCTTGGCACATGTTTGGTCAAATTCTCATTTTATGCCGTAAAATTTGCAAGAACTTCATTCTAACTTTTTTGGGTTGATAAAGACAATTTCGGAACATCTTGAATTTGGCAAAACTAGTGACAAATGCATGAACAAAAAGAAGAATAGATAAACCCTTGGGTGGAGGTAGATGGTTAGTGTGAACAACACTGTGTGAGTGAACAAACCATGATGCATGAATGTTGATAGACATCAGGTGCAACAAGAGTGAAATTTTATCATTATAATTGGTGGCCTTTAGAGACACCAATTCATGATTTTTTTGAAACCATGCTAGAATTGGAATTAGGATGTAGGAAATTTATTGGTTTTATACAACAAGAGAGACTACACTACTCTGCAGTGGAATTTGAAGAGCAAATCCCCTTTCAAACTGGAGTACCAATTTCAAAAAGCCTTCCTCAAACCCATTTGTTAACTAGTCCTCAAAGGTTAAGTCTTTGATTCTGAGACATTGCAAAACATGGAACCTATTTTTTGGATCTTGTGCTCTGTGCTTTTGCACTTATCTGAAGGCTAAGATAAACAGCCTAGAGAGGGGCATGAAAAGGCATCAACCATACCTTTACATCCTAACACTACAAAATGAATGTGATTTCTCTCACCCAAAAACTTGTGATTTGTGACACGTGTGAAGTAAACTTTGTGGTTTCATCCAGTACAATATACAATATGTGATGTTTACTACAACATAATTACATTTAAATGGGAATTCCACATTAGGCAATGGCACATTACTTTTGCAACATGTACTATTAATTAATGTCAAGTTGTCATTCTAATGTAATACATGTCACAATAAACACTGCGTATTGTATATTGTAATGGATGAAATCACAAAGTTTACCTCACAAATGTGTCATGAGTTGAGACTTTTTGTGTGAGAAAAACTGCATTCTCTTGTAGTGCAAGATAGAGATTTAGTCAAACATTCTTGGTTTGTAACTTCATGCCATACTCCAATAAGTTCACACAATCAGAATCAGAATTAAAGGGAGGCAATGATAGAAGAAGAAGCAGCTTTGATGATATTCTAACATTGACATGTATATGTTGTGCAAAATTCATATGTCAGATTTATGAATTATGGTATCTGTATAGGTGGGGATGTAATGGTATCTCATATGTACAGTGAAAATGTGTCTCTGCATTTGAATGTACAGTTTGCTCTATCTCTTTTGCAATTATCAAGAATATAGTTTATGTTGTGTAACAATCTTTGCTTGTTCCGCTCTGTGCATTTGAAAGGCAATACAACCCATTTCACATCTCATGAGGGGAAGGTGCTTAGAAACATCTAGTGTGAAGATTGGTGTTCAACAGTTTCTGGGTAAAGATCATGACGTTGGAATTTTGTAATACAACATTTTGTTTAAACCTCAACTGATGCACATATGTATCTTTTAAGGTGTGTCTATGTCCTCTAGGTGTGATTTTGCATGTGTCAGAATGTGCCTGAATTCAACAGACATTTTCTGCAACAGGGTTGGTGTGTGCCAAGTTGATGTCACTGCACCAAATAGTTGGCAGGATGGGGAAAATTATATGCTGAAGGCCAATCCACATGGATCAACTATCTTCCTTTTCTGACCATCATCACTACACATGCACGCAAACCACACAACACTGCCTCAGCCCCCTTATGTAGCCTTCATCTGCAGTTTGTAAATTAGATTTGGTATGCAGTTTTTCCTGCATGGCATTTCACATTTCTCACTAAATTGCACTGTTGAAATAACAGTAAATTGGTGAAGATCACAAGAGGAATAAACAGCAGCAATGGACCCCATTCCACCTGTAGAGTGATGTCATAGCTCAACCAGCTCTCATGCAGGGCATCCCTAAACTGCATTCAGTTCAGGATTTCCTTCATGTTATTTTCTGAGGTACATAAAAAATTGTTTTTTTGATATTACCATCTGTAAAAGACCACCATACAACATCTGAAAAAAGAAAAGGAAGCAAACCCATTCATGTTTTCAAGTTAAGGTTCTTAGTTGTGAGTCCAATTGGGTGTTTGGCATACAGGACTGTCCAGGGTGCTGGACACTGACATGGTTTGTCAGTTTCTTGAGCTAACAAGCATGCAACAGCAGCAACGCCAGTTGACAGAACCCCACAGGCAGAACTTTCAGTGGGCCTTTTCAGTACCAGTTTCTTCAGCATCATCCTCCACCTCCTCCTCTGGGAAAAACAAAGAGGACCAAGTCCTCCCTGTACTGGAGCTGATTCATGTCCTTCTAGCTTGAAACCTTGTGCTCTCTCTATGAAGGAAGGAAGGGAAAGAAAGAAAGAAAGAAAAACTCCCTCACCTTTTGTATCATGGAATACAGTGCCATCTGACACTGAAATCGTACCAACCTTCAGCACTTTTCACTAAGTATACTAGTTTTGTAAAATACTCCAGACAGGACTTCAGAGCTCAAGAGAATGTGCAAGGTGGCTGGTTTGCAAAATTGTTTACCACTTTTATTATTATTAAATGGGTTGCAACATGAAGAGGATTCTTTGGAGACCACAGTCTATGAGCTTTTTACTTTGGTCCATCAGCTCACTAGAGGAGGAGTCCACACAAAATGTATGTTTTTGATTTGACACTTGCTCGGTGGTCCTCAAATATTTGAGCTTGAGGAATATTTGCATGAATGTCAATGGAGACAAACTGCAAATGCATTTGCCATCCATCAGCATAATTTGTTCTTGGTCAAAGTTGCAAAGCACAAAAAAATGCACGGATTGGGTAATTGACCCTCCTTCCACAATCAGATTAATTTTAGGCATCTTAACCTGGGTGAGCACTAATTTTAATGACAACTAACAGAATTAATCAACTGTCATTCTTGCATGATTCTAAAGAATTAGTCCAACCTCCGATAAAAGCTTAGCTTTGGGCAATTTCATTGATCTCAAAGCTATTTAATTGATGCTGAACTAAAATGTTAATTTTTGAACTTTTTCTAACACAGTGGTTGAGATCAAAATTTTTATTGAATTTAACACAAAACATTGTTAACATCTATTTGTTGGATCCTTTGGTGAAACAAAATACTATTAATATCTATTGTTCCATCATCTGATGCTCTTTAAATTAAATTTTCTCTTCAAATTTTCAACTTTGAAATGATTAACTATTAATTTTGAACTTTAAAAAAAAACCTCTGAAAAAAGGATTTCAAGTCACACGGCTTTGGATCACTACCATGCATTTGGTATATGGAATATCATAAGTGAGTTTGCTTCCACCAAGCCTCTGTCACTCTTTACATTTTCAAAGCATGCGGGTGAGAGCATTACAAACATTGGGCAGGGCTCAACTGTTGTCTGATTGGGGCCCTTCTTTAGGAATGCTCTTGTCTTTGTGGTTTACCTTACAACCAAAGGCTCAAAGAGGCAGACCAAGTTTCAATTAGTTTATGGGCAGCTTTCCGTTATCCCATATGTCAGTCATTGGATAAGTCAGGGAATTGCAGCACTTGGGGTTTTGGGGGGACTTTGTGAACAAGTTTGAGAAGAGAAGAAGGGGGAAAACAGACTTCTTGTAAGTCAGAAAGCGTGTTATGATGGCCGACAGATGTAAACCATTACAACTGACTTTGTATACAGTCTGGTGGTGGTCATGGTGGGTTGGTGGAAAAGAATCCCCCAGCTCAATAGCAACCTCCACCATCTCACCCAACTTATGACTTTCCTTTCTGACTTATGACTGACATTGAGTGGTAAGCAAGCTTGCTTTGTGTTGGTGTCTGGACTAACAACTCCAGTCAAGTACCTTAATATCACCCATCCGGGTACCAAGTTTTAATCTCCAAAGTGGATGGGTTTTAGGGGGGGGCCTGAGTCAAATGGCAAGCTCCTAATTCAGCTTCATTCCACATTCTTAAGGGTTTTCCCTCAAAAGGAGTTTGAAGAGCTGAGAGCCCTAAAAATAACCCAATCATAAAAACCTCCAAGATTTTTCTTAGTGCATTTGGAGGTAGCTTACAGAGTAAAATATTGAGAGGCATTTCCAAAAACAAAACGTTCACACCGTTTTCCAAAATGCTCTGCGTTGTCTTTTATTTTTTTCCTGTGATACCCAATGGGTACTTGTTGGATACCTGTCGGGTATCATGGGAAAATATTAAAAAAGAATCTAGATGTTTTTGAAATTTTTGTGCTCGGTAATGCCCTCAGAGGGGGAAGTAAGCGCCCTTCTGCTCTTTGGGCGTTACTCTACACTTGACTCATTGACCTTTTTTTTCATGGAATAATGTTTAGGTTATATGTTTTTGGTAGACATGGAAGAAGCAAAGTAACATCAATGGCTACATGTCAAGTAGTTTATGTCCCATTTGGGTTGCCAAGTTTCAATCTTGGTTTTTCTTTTGGGGAGAAGGAACATCAAGCTCATGATCCAGATTTTGTTCCACATTTGCAATGAGCTTTTTAGCCCAAAAAAGAGTTTGAAGAGAGCAGAACATGGAAGAAGCACTGGAATATTTAAAAATATTAGAAACCTTTAGGAAAGCTCAAAAAAACCTTCATGTGTAAAGTATACACATCCAGATTGCAAATTACAGCTGCTCAGGATGAAAAGTTGGAGTTTATGAGAGATGGGTCTTGTTGTATATCCTGAATGCTATTTGGCCTTGAGGGTTGTGTGGGGGTGCTGTCAGGACTCAAGACCTTGAAGCTCTTGTCCCCAATCAAAAGTCAAAATTCAAATGCAAGCATTGCAACTTTAGAACCTACTTCACGTCATGCCCTGGAAATGGAAATCTCCAGACTGTTCCACCACAGAATATGCTCTTTACTCCTTCTAACTATTATTGGTGAATAGTAGTGGATAGTGGATACCACAAAACAAAGTCCAGATATGCTAAACTCCAAGTCTAGAATGTAGAGTCTAATCCTCATTCATCCAATAGCCTGCAGTAAAGGGTGTGGAAGGAATTATAGAATGCAAAAATGTGAGGAGTTTTCCACAATCATTGTAAAGGTTGATATATGGTGTAACATCCAGTTAGAGGGCAATACACCGTTAATCCCGTAGGGAGGGCTGCTAGGCATAAAGCACTCCAAGGTTTTTTTTTCATTGTATTCGAAAGCAACTCCCCGCGCAGAAGATTTGTTCCTCAGTTGAAGAACCCACCTTCAGTCATTTGAATAAAGAACCTTTCATGCCCTACTCTGGGGAAGAAGGCCTGCTTTCATGGGCCTCCCCTAAACCCTAGGACTACGGCCCTCGACCCTCAAATTAGAGGAGGCCCTGGGAAGTAGGCCTTTCCCTATATGTATCCACCCTTGTTAAGGGTTTTTTCTTTTCCTTTACAATTTTTAATTTCCTTGTAAATTAAAGGGCCAGATTTCATTTAACTGGCTGTCAAAGTATCTTATGCATGTTGAGAAAATGGCAATTATCCTTAGGAAGATTTAACCAAATCTGGCTACAAACCATATATTTTAATCAACCTTCTATATATATGCGGCTACACACTGAAAACCAAATACAGTAATTTGGCCATTTTTTAGTGAGTTTTTTTCTTCCTCACTTTGGCATTTGAAACCTTTCAAATCACTTCATTTTTTATTTTTACTTTCTCTTTGGCCAATTTTTGACAGTAAAAAAGGGCTGAGGAGGAGCAACCTGAGTAATATCAAAGAACGATGAGTAAAACTTTAAATTTTCTATAATAGTTTGCATGCAACATTGAAAAGTTCCCAATTAAAGCTTTGAAAATAGCCTCTATGGTTTGCATCATGAGGCTGCATACCAGTCCCCAGAGAGTAACAATTTATATGTAGAGTAAAGGCCCTACAATGGGGGGCATTGTCAGGTAAGGGGCAAAGGACCAAGTGAAACTGGATCCAGCCCAGCATTTTGAGAATATCCCCTTGGATTGACCCATTGTCAAGCATGAGGCAAAGGTCATCATGAACTTAAAAATATAAGTAGATCATGAGTGATAGGAGGGGAGGGTTCTTACACCTACTCTTTATTAGTGAGAGCAATTTTACACTTACATGTAGGCATGATCTCCCTCTCACTCTTGAGGAGTATATACAGTGTTTTTTTAGGAGGGACATTCACTGATATAAGGTACCTTCCAAATACACTTATAATTTTCTCAATGTGCTTTACATTAGGAGAGAAACCCCCTGTGAGGGTTCGATCCTACATATATGTTGTTTTGCTCTAATACCTAGGTATCCCAGGTTGGTTCTGACATGATAGGAAACCAAGCCGTCACATGTAGTCCATACATGGACCCTTCTATTTTTAAAAGTCCCAAAGCCAAAAAAAAATCAAAGAAGCATGTCCCCATGAATTTTTTTGGGTACACATACAAAGACCAAAGTAGGTTGCTTGTGTAAAAATGACATTGGAATGCAACATGATACTTCTTACTTAACACTGTCTATATATGAAAGTTTTTCCTAACATATATGGCTATATAATTTCTTAACAATTAGGACATCAGAAGAATCTAGCAATTTCACTTTAGCATTTACTCACAAGTTAACCCCAGTTGAAATAATAAGCTATCATGCTCATAAATCTTGAAGATGCTGGGCACCATGTGACAGTAGCCAATCCAGTTTGTGTGGAGAGAGGGAGTGAAGTGAAGCTGTAAAATTAGTAATGTGTTGTGTGTGTGTGATGTAGACTATTGTCAGCGCCTGCCAAAACAACCAAATAAGACCAAAAAGTCAAGGGCCTAAAATTAGCAAAAAGATATAAATATTGTTTCACAATATAGGTATTACCATAATTTGGAATTTGGTTAGCTGGCTGCCATTGAAAGCCAGCCCATCACATGACTAATTAATATTAGTAAATATCTTCCAAAATAGACCCAACCACCTTCCTCTATGGCAAAACAATAAAAATAGCCTTGAAGGTGAAATCATGGCTATGTTCAT
This sequence comes from Sphagnum tenellum, assembly GCA_963921925.1. Classification (NCBI taxonomy): domain Eukaryota; kingdom Viridiplantae; phylum Streptophyta; class Sphagnopsida; order Sphagnales; family Sphagnaceae; genus Sphagnum; species Sphagnum tenellum. The sequence continues at coordinate 4,086,576 of OY998158.1, forward strand.
TGTAATATGTGTTTAAGATATGTATAGATATTCCTCCTCTAAATTTTAAAAAGTCATAAGCAGAAGTAGCATGATGAAACCTTGGCAAACTTTATAAAACAAAGCACCCAACAAAAGGGGAAAGGGAGGACAAAGAAAGAGGACCCAAGTCCAAGCCAACAGTGCACAAACCTAAAGGGGTGGTTCAAAAGGGGGCAAAGGAACAAATTATGTTCAAACGCCCCCCACCAGTCACAAGAAGCATATTAGAAAAAGAATGGGAAGGGAAATTTTGAAAGCATAGTAAGTCTAGAAAAACTTTCACTTTGAGATGACAACATTTTTTTAGTGGTGGGTTGCACTCTTTACAAAGCTATCGACACTTTTTGTCATTGATAGAAAGTACATAGAATCACCAAATGGAGGGCCATCAATGCCCTTAACTAACCTTACCATGCTTGTGGATTGATGGAAAAAATTGTCTGTCTATTGATGTAAACACCCAAAAATCTCTACGGCAACAAAAATAAATGTGTTTATAAAATGTTGATTGTGGTAGAATCTTTCATTTGCCTGAGTTGGCATGTCATGAATACCCTTTGAGATGAAGTAGACGAAGTCTACTTGGGTGGGGTCAATGATCATCACATTAGCAAAGGTGCAAATGTCATTAGTTGCTAACATGATGTCAATTTGTTAACAAGAAGATTAAAAGGAAAGGGGTGGAAGCACATGGATATCTCTTATGAAACATGAAACCTTGTGTCTTTGGTGGTGGAGGCAAAGCATTTCAAATCACATCATGAGATGTAATTTGTTCCTCACCATGGGAGCAACAACGAAGGTGGGTCCTTACGTGATCGAAGGGCAAGCCACAAATGTAACGGGTCACCTTAAGAGTCCAACTTGGTGCACAAAGAAAAGGAAAAAATATCAAAGGGTAGGTGGAAAGGTGGAATGATTGGGCGAGTAGAAAGCCAAGCATTTGCTCTCGAGCCCACACAAGACCTCAAACATGCATAGTGCAAATCATAAGCATGAAAATTTTCACACCATGTTAAAAATAATGTTGGAGAAAGAATGGTCATGCAATTGCTTTTTAAATGCTCTTCTAAAATCGATCTAATCCCTTATTAGCAAATTGAATGAAAGGAAAATCGCATGCCACCACATTTGAAGGAAAAAGTTCTCATGTTAACTTCAATTGGGCTCGAAAGGAGAATGGATCGAAATCACTGGCACCTATCGCCCTCCAATAAAAATGGGCAATGATTTAATGGGAACCTAATAACAATGATAAATGTAATAAGCGCCCAACTCCCTAGATATGCCATTGGTGCAATGAGCTTTATGAAAATGAAGCCATTCCCCTGGTGAGAGATAAAAAGAATGACCTATCAACGCATTTAAAAGCTTGCAGGCAATCCGAATAGACTGGGCCCAAGAATCTTCCAAAGACCTGCAAGAGGGTCAAGTTGAAGGAGGTGAGCCACCCTTGAAAAACCTATGAAGGATAATATCATGGATTAGCTTTAGAACTATGAATCCAATTGCACACTGATATGGAACACCAGCTACTAATTTTTTCTTTAGTCACTTGAGAGAAATATATGAGAAATGTAATAACTCTAATAAACTTGACTACTTTAATCAACGCGACCCCCAAAACAGTAACAACCACTTTATTTTAGAAAAGAATATCGTTTAATGATCAATGTCCCCATCCACAAATGTCACAAAATTCCTTTAAGTATTCAAAGACGATTTATGTCTTTACATCCGGATGAGTAATAGTCGCTGTCCAAGTCCATAGTAGAAAAAACTTTTAAAGGGGTTAAAATGATCACTGCAAAATGACCATTAATACTCGAGAGCAGCAGGATTTGCACTATCCTGGTGCAAGATTTAATGAAAAGGGGTATTTGCCAGTCTGGGTTGGAATGCTTTTAGGTAATGTAGTCAACTTAGCGGATTTAATTGCTTTAAAACCCTCTTATCAAATATCACACCACCTCTTCAAAATTCTTGAGTAGGTTGAAGTGTACTGTGGAAGAGATCAGATTGTTCATTGTACCTTCATTTTACTACAATTTAATTTAATTTAATTCTTCCTGTATTAGTGTTTGAAGATTAATAACCTACCTTGATGATTATCAGGTCAACTAGGTATGTTATTAGATTTTGAAAATCCAATATCAGGTGATTATCGATTAATCAATTTGTTTTAAGAATATATTTTTTCAATCAGTATGTTATTATTAACCGGCCTGATACCTGTTGAATAACCAAGTCTTAACTTTTGGGGGTAGGGGAGTTAAGCATCTTTTGGTAATCACAGGGATGACCCACTTACTAGTGGGTGACGAGGTTCTAGCAGTGTGTTCTTGCTCTCAAGGACCCTCAATAGCCATGTTGGTTAGCATTTCAGCATAATGCCTATCTACCCCAGAATGCACCCTTTCCAGCTGATTCTGCGTTAGAACCCATGATTGGCACAACCACTGATGTCCGATTCTGCCATCTAAGCCAGCGCTTGCCACATGCAGTGGCTTGGGCCTGGTTGGCTTGCTGAGTGCAGGATTACGTGGCAGAATCAGCCATAGAGAGCCAGTTCCATAGAATATGTATTGGGGTGAAGCCCGATGAAGGATTATTTCATAGAATCGGTCTTTCAGTTAAAAGTTGGGATCTTTGTGTTTTCCAATGAGGACCAGTGGTTTTAAGAAATTATTAATGTAGCCTAAGTGGTGATTATTGATCGGAATATGCAGAGATAACTGCGATCACCCCCTAAAGAATATTTAGCCAAATCTGGCTGTAAACCAGATATGAAGTACAATTTTTTTAAACAACTGTCTATACTCATGGCTACACCCTGAAATCCAACTTAGAAATCTGGCAATCTTTTACTAATTTTTCACCTCACTTTTGGCTTTTGAAATCCTCCAAAATCACTGCATTTTTGAATTTTTGAATTTTTCATTTCACCTTTTGGCGAAATTTCTCTAGTAAAAATAATGGCATCGAGGGCTTAAGTGGCAGAATCTGCCATAGAGGACCTATTCCTTAGCATTGAAAGTAAGGAGTCAAGCCCCATGAGAACTTTGTCGGCCAGCCGTAGAGGACCCTTTTCTTGACATTAAGAGTAGGGATGTAGTTGCCGAATGACAAAATCAGCAGCAAGTGCAATTGGCTCACAATTAAACACCAGTAAATAATAATACTATTTAAACATTTGGATCACACAAGGTATCAATCTTTTTGGAAAATTTAGACCCATTAGTTAACAATTTCATTGTCAAAGTAATACCCCTGGTTATCAATTCACTTGGGTTATTTTTAAAATAATAAATTATACATAAAGGTCAGTTTTCAAATACTCACCTTGCAAACCACCAGTTATATTGTCTAGGTAGGGTAGGCTACAGGGTTTTTTTGTAAAAAAACTAATATTTATTTTTTCTATTTTTCCATCATAAACATGTTTTCTATTTTTCCTGTTTTTTTCATATATATATATTTTCCTGTTCTCTATCATAAACACTAGTGCTGTGCCATTGGCCAAGTGTTACCACGTCCTCAACTGATTTTTCCTTCCAATGGTTTTTGGGGATTTATTTGAATTTTCAGCGGCAGAAATCACTTAAAAACCAATATCTGCCACATTCTGAATCCAAATCTTACCAAATAAATTCCATTGAATCCTGCTCATCAAGATCTTTCCAACAACACCAAAGGCACATTCACTTCCTCCGAATTTTTTAGCTACAGTTTAATATAATTTTCAGTGAAGAAATCATTCAATATTCAAGAATTTTTGCACTGCAAGTCCAAATGTCATGGAACTGTAAAACACGAACGGGTATGAGATCGAAACTATGTAATTTTGTTACATAGCTATGGAGATCTATGTTATAGGTTGCACATCTATTCTCTCATTCTCCTTTTGTCTATACATAGAGCCTCATCACTATCCTTCTACACACAATCAACTCCAACACATTTGTCTATACACAAAGGTAGTTAGCCTTACATCCTCCTACCATAACCTCACACAATTAACACCCAAAACATGAGTCTATGCGTTGGTGGTGAGCTTCAACATCCTTCAACCAAGAACTATACAATATCACACTCAAAACAATCAAAACCAAAACTTCCATCAAAACCTTGTATTCAAGTCCTAATTCTTTACAAAGGGAGGAGGTGTGTCTAAAGGTCACAAAACACCTCTTTATATACTAACCCAAAGGAAACTACTCAAGAAATTACCTATCCCATAAAATAATCACAAGATAATTAATCACATGTCTACCCATGTGATTCCACATTAAAATAACCACAAGATAAGTAATCACATGTCTACCCATGTGATTCCACATCACAAGATAAGTAATCACATGTCTACCCATGTGATTCCACATTAAAATAACCACAAGATAAGTAATCACATGTATACCCATGTGATTCCACATTAAAAGATAATTACCCATGTGATCCCACATAAAATAATCACAAGATAATTAATCACATGTGCACATGACTTTTTCCTATGTGAAAGTCAATGACCAAATTCACTTTAAGGAATTTTATCACTTATCCCTTTAAATAATTACCTAGTTAATTTTGTATTTATTTTGAGTTACACATGGAGTTACAGAACCAAGCCAATGCACCCCTCCTCCTTGAGAGCTTCCCAGAGAGACCGAGAATGCGATCTGAAGCATCCCGGTTTGATGGATCTCATAAGTCCAAAACAAAACAAATTAACTACCTTCCTTTTATAGAAAGATGTCTACAGTTTTAGGATTGGTAACTTTACTTGCATGAAATTCCAATAATCTAGGTAAGTTTTTGAAGTTTGAAAATCCAATACCCAATCCATTAGGGTCTTGTCACTCCTAAGTAAGCTATGTACAGAGGTGGGTAGTTATATGTCATTTTTCAAAAAATAATAACCAACTGGTGGTTATCAATACGAGGCTAACAAGAGAGTGTTTTCTCAATAACCAGCCAACACTGGCTGATACTTGATACGACTTACCAGAGGCCCAGGCCTATATACCAAGCAACATTGGTACTACTACCCACGAACCGGTCCACGACCATCAATCCCTGTTCTGATATGGATCCTGACGGTTAGTCTTATGCATTTATGGGCTCACTCAAGGCCACTTCCAAAGGATGACACAATTAGGCCTCCTTTACAATAGGAGTCAGGGCTGGAAAAACTTGGGGCCAAATTTGAGCATTTTTGATTTGTCGTGTGGTCCCAAGTTACTAATAAATGCGAGAACATTGACGTCCAGATATTAATAAATGCTGGAACATTGACCCCCATGGTTACAAATTGGGTTCCCAAATTCGATGGTAGTTGTTTTTCAGCCTTGGGGCAAATACAAGGCCATAAAGTTCAGCATTTATTAATAACTTGGGGCAGATTGAAAAGATTTGTTCGATTTCAGCCTTGACTCATAGTTTAAAGCCCTTGGGACTGATTTCAATACTTGATTTGGGTTGAACATCGGCCCTCACTCCTACTGTAAAGGGAGCATTATTAGTCAGAAGATGCTTAGGTTATATAACCATTTATTAGTGTAACATGAACACATCACACATGTCAGTTGTAGCAATTAAAATGCTAGAGAACAAGCCCACTCTAGAGTCTACAATGAACCTTAATACATACCGTAGTGGCATACCCTGTTCGCACTAAATTAATTATTTTCAGGCCACTGTGAAAAAATAATACAAATTCGTCCTGCGGTGCGAAAATGCAAAATATAAATAAATTATTGCGGATCATTCAGTGCGAAACCCAGAAAAATAGGTACCAGTGACTCTGGCAGTGGCACGGATCACAGAAAAAATTGGTGGCAGAATCTTAAATTGAACGGTTAAGATGTCTTGAGTGCCCTGTCAACCAACGGCCAAGATCCTACAGGCAAACCCTGCGAAAACCTTCGAAACTCTTAACCAAGGGTTGTGTGTAAATCTTGAAAATCGGAATTTGTCCATGCGAAAGGAAAAAACGACCGAAAATAATTATTCGCGACCCGCGACAGGGTATGCCACTATGGCATTTGGTTCTAAGTTTTTAACTTAGTAATCCCAGTCCAGATTCTTGGTGTGTTCCGAGGAATGTGGAGGAATGCTTACAGAGTGTAAGAACTTGCCGGGCATTTCAAAAAGCTAATTTGCACCTGACTGAATTTGTAAGAAAATAGTGGAGGTCTAGCCCTGTCATTGTTACTTATCTAATGGGGTTGATTCCTTGAAAATTTTCCACCAGACCTAGCAGCATTCCTTTGAAAATTGGAAGAGCAAGGTTGTGCTCTGCAATGAAGGGTTACTGTGAACCCTCCTGCCCTTCAAAGTGAAGGATTTAGTGCAAGATGTGCCCCTTCACATAAAAATTCACAAAAGAAATTTTGCACACAAAATTTCAATTTCAAGACTAAAAATTGGCATGTATGATACATCAAACATGTATGTTTAGCATTACTTGGGCTCTGCACTGCAAGCGACTTCCAGTGTTTTTGTGAGGTAGGTGGTGGGTTGGCTATCATCCACAAGGAGGAATTAGCCAAATTTGGATGTTTAGTGTTTCATGCTACAGTACAACCTCTTGTCTAAATACAGAGACTTCCAAAAAAGAATCCTCATAATGTGGCTACAGAGGGGCATTTTCCTCGAAAAATTAGCTGTTGTACTTCTTGGAAACCCCCTTTTCTTTGTCACTAGTGTGCTAAAATTTCACAAGTAACAAAATTACTGCAAGTGACCATAAATTTTCAGAATAAATAAGCTTAAAGTATGACGTAAAGTTTGAGATTGAATGTTAGTTTGATAATACCCCTTGCCCACATGTTTTACCGAGTGTAAAGAGCGACCTCACATTTATAAATAAATAAAATTCACAAGAAGAAAAAACAACATCAGGCTTTAAAAACTGGAATGCTTGCAGGAGGGAAACTTTCAGTTTTCCAAAGGGCCCCCCCACAAGGTGCTGTCTAAATACACTAGAGAAATCAGAGGTCTTTGCTTGGTTATGCTCTCTGTGTCATTGTGATGGACAAGGAGGCTACAATTTTAAGCCCTAAATGAGTTTATCTAGTAAAGGGTTGGCTACGGGGTCTGCTACCTTATCCAGAAACACTTCTTGTTCCCTCACCACACTCTATTGTATTAGTAAAAGCACTAAAATAGTATGACAAGCTTAATGAATCTGGTGATGGAAGCCTAGTTATAGGTCATGAGGAGTTTAATGACAATCCAAAAGATCCCAAGAAAAGTTAACATTCATTCATTGGGACTCCACCATATCAAGTGACCATAATTTGGCACAATCCACTTACTTTTTACACTACAGTACTCTTGTTATAATGATAGCTTTGATTAGAAAGGATTTTGTGATAGTAGGTGACAAAAATATGTGTACAATGACACACCATTGAACTCCCCATTGCAAAAATGTAAGCAAAACCCCTTGAAAGAAATGAGCTTAGAGGAAATCTTCAAACAATTAATTACTGGGAATTGAGTTACTTTGGTAACTTGGACAACTGATTATACTATTATAAGAAATGTTGAAATTTTCAAAAAAAAAAAATCTTTCCAAAAAAGAAAAAATTGTGAAAGGAAATACCGAATCTTCAGGAATAGTTTTTTTTTCAAAATGAATTAATTTTTTGATAGACATGTGTTGAAGTTGCCAAGGCCTATGGTATTGTAATTGAGTACATATATGACTATGGTACTTCTGAGAATAAAAATGTCTTACTCTATTAAACTAAACCAAACAGGTCTGGGGATGGACGAGCATTTGATGGAAGATCAGTGTCAAATAGTAGTTGATACAGCCTTCTTAGCAAAGCGGGGATTAGCTTATGGAGAGCCCAGCTTGCTTTGAACACTTTGAACTTTAGAAAGCCTCTTAACCTAAAAGCATCAAGCTTTTAAACCTAAGTTACTGGATTAAGCCTATTATATTTTGGAGAGACAAAAACAATTTAGACAGGATAGATTGGAGGTCATTTTTAAGAGTCCAAGCCAGTGTTGGCCGGTTATTGAGTTTTGACCTGATTATCAACCCGGTTATCAATTTGATTATTAATAACCTACAAGTTGGCTACTGATACTTTGATAATCAATTAATAAGCTAATCAACTGGTTATTAAATTTCAAAATTTAATAACCTACGTAGATGACCTCATTATCATCCAGGTAGATTATTAATCCTAAAACACTAAACATTTTTATGATTATTAAGAACAAAAAAACCCAATTAAAGTTTGAACTTTAAAAAAAAACTGTATAATCAGTTAATACTGATGGTTATCAATCAGTTATTTGATAACTTACTCCTATGCATCATTGATTATTATTATTCACAAAATATTGATAGCCTAACCAGAGCCCCAAATTTAAAAAAAAAGAAACCTACCCAATTGATTATAAAAAAAATCAATAAGCGGCCAACACTGGTTCAAGCCATGTCCATGGCAATGTTCTCATAGGGCTGATTTGTTCCCAGGTACATTTCAGTAATTGAATTCTGATCCTTAAAAGGTTGGTTTGTTGGGTGCATCACCAAAGTTTACAATGTGATCATAAGACTTAGAAGCTTAGAACCCAAGGACTGATGTAAAGGTGTAATCAGACAGACCACAACATGTGGCTTGCAAATTTTGCATTTGGAAATGGCTGTTAGAATTTATTTGTTTCGCACAAACAAGCAAAAAATGACTCGCTGTTGTAGCAGTTAGAAAGTGTCCAAATGTCTGATTGACAAGCAGACAAAATAAGAAAAATGTCCGGTCTAATAATCATCTAAACAACAGGGATGAAATAAGACAACATAGTTTTTTTTGGGGCCTATAGTCACAATCTTGTAAGGGTTTATATAGAATGTGCCTATACATGTTTAAATCATAGGTCGTTAATGTCACCCCTATATATATATAAAGTAGAAACCAATGGCATGTTTACAAAAAGGAGTTTACTGTGTGTATATATATATGATCATTGGATTTCCATATGGGTCATTCTGTTTCCTTTTCTTTTCTTTTCCCTCAAAAACCACACCTCAAATTCTCCCCTTCCAAACCCCCCATAATAGTACATACAAAGAAATGCATTTTACTAGTGTAATGCCCCCCCCCCCCCCCCCCATAGCCAGCATGGAAAACTCAGCTAAATCCTGGCCGCAATGGCTCCAAAGAACAAAAGCAAGAAATGAACAAATTTTTTTAAATGAATTCTTTAGACAAGATCTACACATCATTGTGATCAAAATTTTTTGAAGGTTTTTTTTGTTGGGGGGTTTTTAATTGTTTTTCTCCTCCAATTCAAACTCCCTTCCTTTTTTGGGGGTTTGTTTTGGGAGTGTTTTCCTCCTATTACGCTAAAGTAAGTGCTATACCTGCGTATTCACAGCTAAGGAAAGTAGTCAGCAGTAGTGCTGGCAGTTTGTTTCGTCAAGCTTACCTTTGTCAAACGTTCATTCCAGAGTTTTGTTTTTGGTGTTCTCTTTATTAGCTCATCTTGTGTGTGTGTGTGCGCGCGCGCGCTCTTGGCTTTGCAGTGTGCATTGTTGAGAACAGTTTGGATCTCAAGATTTTTTTTGGAAAAAAATTTGGATTTTATTTTGGGTTTTTTCTTGATTTTTATTTTTCTTGGTGGGAGTGTTGATGAAGGCTAAGAAAGTTGTCAAGAGGGATCTCTCTTCTCTCATCAAACCACATATATTGTGATCATCAAGCTCTTGATGAATAAATTCAACTGTAATGGGACCTCTGAAGATCCCAAATCCCTCAGTTTTTTCACATTTTGAAGCCTCTTTCAGTTCTTTTGCGGGTGGAGCTTTGTCGCAAAAATAGCAAATTTCGGACTCTTATAACCAGCCATGATTTCAAGCTCTCAGTTATGGGGGTGAGTTTGAAATGCTGCTAGAGAGAGATTGATTGATTCTTCAAGCTCTCCAAGTTTTGAAACACAGAGTTTTCTTTCTTTCAAGCTTTTTGGATCTCCCAAGATGGAAGAAGAATTTTGTTTTGTGCTGTTTGTCGTAGGACTTGTTGAACATTTCAATGTAAGTCGAAGTTTCACAGATTCAAAATAGCTATGCATCTAAGACTCCCTTGCGTAGTCTTAGATTGCAAGATCCAAGTTTGACTGTCCAAGTTTTTTTTCCTTCTTTCCCCTCCCTAGTCTTCCATTCCTCTACCTTTTTTTTCCTCAGCCAAGAGCATGATGCTTGGTTAGATGATGCTGTTTTGTGCTACGTTTCAGTTGTGATACTCAAGCCCTTCTGAGGTTTGAAATGCAAAGGTTTCAGAGTTCCAAAGAGTTTCAACAGTGGAAGCTCCTCAGTTTTGCAGGTATGAATGCCACAAGTTTTTTCAGTCTTTTTCTGTGCCAAGACTACTGTGGGTGGGTACACCAAAGCTGATGGACTGATTCAGTGCTTGAAGCATGGTTTTGACATCATTTTGTGACTTCGGAACTCAAGAACCTGAAATCGGCAGGAGACAACAAAACTCCATCTCCTTACAACACCATTCCTCAGAGAATTGGAAATTGGAAAGAGAGGGATATTCTTCTTTGGAAATTGTGGGGTTTGGTTGCAAGAGCTGGAGGTGGCACAGGATCTATCTGCCCTTGGAACCTTATACAAGGGAAGAAGTATTGTGATGATGATGATGGGTTACTGGTGGTAATCAGGCAACGGTCATCATCTGAGTTTCAAATGGCTTCAAGAGGAGGGTGCACAGATTGGCTACTAGGGTTTTGGATTATGTTGGTTTTAGGACTAGGGCAGGAATCTCAGTGCCAGCCTCCTGATGCATTTGAATTGTTGAAGCTCCGGCAATATCTTGGTGATACCTTGCATGTTATGACAGACAACTGGACTGATCCAAACATGCTATGGAATTGGAAAGGAGTGACAACCAACAAGGATAAGGATGCGGTTGTGAGTCTAAGTCTGCCCAACTCTGGTTTGAATGGGGTCCTCTCAGAAGAAGTAGGTTACATTTTGGGCAATCTCACTCACCTTGTACACCTAGATCTGTCAGACAACTCTTTGACAGGATCCATTCTGACAAATGCAAAAACACTTGAGACAATCAATTTATCTCATAATTATCTGTCGGGAAGCATTGGCCCTGACATCCAGCTCATTGCAAATCTTTCAGAGCTTTATGTTGCCAGCAACAATTTGAATGGCTCGATACCAGAAACTCTTACTCAGTGCCAGAACCTCTCTAAACTAGACCTTTCAAGTAATCATTTCCAAGGAGAAATTCTGGGAGGATTGGGTGAGCTTCAGCACTTGCAGCTGCTGAATTTGAGCCACAATTTGTTTTCAGGTGCCATCCCACCCCAGCTGGGTTCACTGGCTTCATTGTCACAACTTCAGTCACTTGACCTCTCTTACAACAATTTGACGGGGACAATTCCAGATGCACTTGTGTCAATCCTGGACTTGGACATGGGGGGTCTCAATGTCTCTAACAATCAGCTAGCTGGCCAAATTCCTAGGGCACTTTCCAGCTCTCCACAAACATGCTTCAATGGAAACTTAGGGTTATGTGGGTTACCACTTCCTCCTTGTGGCCAGGATGCGGGACCTACTCAGAGTCCAGGCAGACCTCCCACTGCAACATCTATTCTCCTCCCAATGGGCTCTCAGCATCTACGGACATGGGTTGTTTTGACAATTGCAATTGGGTTTGCATTCCTATGCCTTATGCTTGTCTCTGCAATTTTCCTCCGAAGAGGATGGGTCCAGTACCAAAAAGCTCAGCTGTTGTACACTCCTGAGTCACTGTCTCTCAAATCTGCTCTACCTGGGATGCTATTTGATGACAGCTTAAAGGATTGGATGCAGTTTGAGGATGTGGTGACAGCCACACTGAGCAGTAGTAACATTATATCCACAGGCCGGTTCACCACTCTCTACAAAGCTATGCTGCCATCAGGAGAAATGATGGCTGTGAAGGTCTTAAATCTCGAGAAGGGGTACAGTACCTCACATTACAAAAAGGTTTGCATGCAGCTTGAATCCTGGGTGCATGAGTTCCATCATAAGCACCTCATGATGCCGATAGGCTTCATTCTGTATGACAATTCCATCCTCTTGTTGTATGACGATGCACCATATGGAAGCATAGGACAGTCTTTGCATACAAAGGTGCAGCCAAATGTGCTTAATACATGGACATCCCGATACCGCCTAGCCCTTGGAGCTGCACAAGGACTGGCATACTTGCATCACAGTTGTGAGCCACCCATTATTCATCTTGACATCACCTCACATAACATCTTTCTGTGTGGGACACCTTCAACTTTGCATGCTCAGCTTGGTGATGCAGAGCTCTTGAAGCTTGTTGAAGCTTCAAATGGCACACTGGATAGCATTTCAGCAGTGGCTGGCTCTGTTGGGTATATTGCTCCAGGTCAGTTTCCACTCTGTTTTCAGTTTTGTGCACATTATAGATTCTTTCCTTGTGTGAATGTAAGTATCCTGTCGAAGAGTTCCAAGCCCTTCATCTTGTCACCTATTACAATTCTTAATGCCTCATCTATTTGCTTAGTCTGGGATTTCAATGAAGTCTCTCTTTATTTGTGTAGGGTGAAAATCTTGTGCCTCTCACTACTGGTTTTATCAAAGAAAAATCAAAGGCAAGGGGCCCAAACATAACTCGTAAATTCTCTCTTCAAAGGGCACTAGACTAAATTTCTTGGAAATGGTGTCTGGGAGAAGAGCTGCTATTGTGCTTGTCATGCTCTGTGCTGTGACAATTAGATAAACTGATTTGAAAGTGACATTGTTGTTTCCTGCAGAGTATGCACTGACAATGAGAGTGACGGTGAAGACAAATGTTTTCAGCTTTGGAGTGGTGCTACTGGAAATGGTGACAGGCCGTCAACCTGGGCCACAGGCAGATGAGGAAGGAATGGATTTGGTGGCATGGGTGAATGCAGCTGTAGCAGGCAACTTATCATCTGATGAGGTTTTGGATGCCCAGATACTGGAAGACTGCACCAAGAGGGATGTTGACGAAATGGAATCAGTCCTTAGAATCGCATTGCTCTGCACTTCTGAGGCACCCCTGAGAAGACCAGCCATGGCCACTGTGCTCCATATGCTTCACACCCTTGGAACATAACACAATGTTCACCCTCAAAATTTGCATACGCTTCACCTCTGACTGATTGTTTGGCCTATGAGAAAAAAAAGTGCCTCTTTCTGACCCTTTCTGGGAACAGATTACTTGAGATAATTCTTTGGGACTTGGAGCTATTACATACCTGCTGGTCGTCCTCAAATCTGCCAGACCTTCTGCACACAAGGTGCTGAAGGTGTGTCTCAGAATCAATCAATGTAGTGAGTGAGTTGTGGGATCATCAATACAAACTGCTCAAATTTGGGCTTGGGTTCCCTTCAAAAGAGTGCTAAAGTTTGCAATGAAGCTACACAAAGAAACCACCAGGTGAGGTCAGTAGGGCTTCTGTCATAGGATACAGAAAGGCCCAGAAATTTTTATTCACTGTACTTTGTCAGATTTACTGGAGGGAAAAAAGGGCCATGCAGGGATGCTGTCTTCCTTCATTAGTGAATAGGCTTTCCAGGGAAGAGGGTTTGCTTTAACTAGTGGATGTGATGTCTGAGCTTGCTACCAGAATGAATAGAAAGTTACCTGAAATAAGCAAGAGAAAGCAGTTACAATGTCTATGGCAATCTGCAATGTGTTGGTCAAGATGAGTAGTTTTTCTCTTTGGAGCGTAAAATTTGAGGAGTTGGTTTTACTTTTGAGTGTTGAATCATTGATATTGGTTTTGGATGGGTTTATTGTAGCACTGATGATTTGTATGGAGGCAAAAGTTTGCAGTTTGAATGGTGGTTTCTGAGACCATACAATTTTTTTCCCTTAGGTAGCCCGTTGTGTGTTTGGTCCACTGTGTTTGCATCCAATTACAGCTAGTGGACAGCAAGGGCCTTTGGATTCAGACTGAAGCACTTATGTATAAGAGGATGAAACAAAAGAAAAGCCAGGGGGTTGTTAAGCTAAGTTGGTCTTGTTTGACAGGTCCTGCTCATTCTGGGCACATGTTAACAAGGTACGGGATAAGGAAAGTCTTTCCAATGTAGAGAAGCTTGTGATGTCCAAGCTTGGAATGTAAGTTTGACCATTGTGATGTCATCCAATTTCCTAATACTTGTAGAGAAGCTTGTGATGTCCAAGCTTGGAATGTAAGTTTGGCCATTGTGATGTCATCCAATTTCCTAATACTTCACTTCATTGCTCTTTGCCTACCTTGTGTATTATTGGGTAACATGCTTTGTGGTGCCTAGTATCTCTGTGCCCAACATGAAAACCTGAATAAGTGCTGAAGTCCCCATGTTCCTGTAAAGTATGAAGAAGTACTCTATTTGAATGTGGGCCCTTTTGATGAAAGGGCTGCAGAAATTCATCCAAGAATGTCATATGTGCAGCCAGATGATGATGATGAGTTGGAGAGTGGAACTTATGCTGAAGAGTTCATCAGGCAAAGGTATATCCTGAGGCATCCAAATACTGGAAAATTCTTCAGGCAAAGGCATCTTGAGGCATCCAATATTTGAAGATGGAGAAGACTTGCACACTCTTCATCAATAATTTGGATGCAGGAACTGAGGATATTGGTAGCACCACATACATACACAATGAAGGACCCAGACAGTGGATATGGAATAGTAAAGAAGGCCAAGCTTATGCTCAAGTCTGAGAATGGCCACTCGGAGAAAATGCATTGGAAGCTTTTGGAACATACTTTTGTAACCAAAAGAAAGGGTCTGGACTCTGATACTACATGAATTCTGACCCCTTTTACCACCATTCACATTCATCTCAATCCAATAAACATGTGATATGTCTTTACTGCAATTGACACATAGCTGCCACTCCCAGTTTCTATCATCAGCCACAACGCCCACACACAAATAGTATCGTATCACCTGATGCTAGACAGACAACAACTATGTGCCTTAGTTTTTATGGACTGCGCATTGAATCAGACTCACATTCTTGCTTCTTCTTGAGCTTCCAAATGCACATAGTATTGCTGACTTCTACACTCAGTTACAGATCACTTGGCCAAATCCCTCCCTTACAAACCAACTCCAAACGATGCATAAGCTCTGTGTGCCCTTGGACCTAGCTTCTTCCAACGTCCACTCATCATGCTCCCAACAGATTGGTTTTAGTCTTCCCACAAAACATTCATAGTGACGCAGTAGATGTATGCTTTTACAGACTGACACATTGCTCTTATCAGCTCCATTCAATTGACCTAAGTGATATGCCCATGATAAGTCTGCCTCACACTTTGTCTGTCATTCATAAGTTCTGCCACCATCGCCCTTTCGCTCCTCCCATTTGCTTCAGTCTGTAACCTATAAAATGTAAGCTCACAGGTCTGGAGATCCTTATTGGTTGCACTCTTCCTAATTCAGAGCGGTATGACAATATACTAAGTTCCAGTGTTTTCTTTTTCTTTTGGCGAAATTTCGCATCGCGACGACGAAAAAAACGTCGCCTGGGGAAGTGTTTACAAAAAAAAGCCGCCTATGAAGTGCACACAGGCGTTTTTTTTCTGTGGAAAAAATGCACAAAAGTCTCCATGTTTTGAGGAAAATTCATTTAAGACAATGAGTTCCTGAAGGTCGCCAAACAAAAGCAGGTTTCTAAATACTCTATTTTCCTGTCTGACCTGCAGCCAAATTTGTCTCATTCATCAACTCTGTGGTGAAACTTGCATTCTCCTATCTTTTCCTTCTGTTATCGGCCCGTCTTTCCCACATCGTGATAAAATGCGAACAAATTTGTGCTACAATGGGCTTTGATTGCCTTTTGGACTCATCTTTTATCTTGCAACCTTGTAGACAATGTGTGTACTTTGTGTAATTTCGGCAGGTGAAGTGAAGAGCCAGGTAATTGAAGGAGGAGGAGGAGGGGGGAAGGAAGACTCAAATAATTGTAACTCTAATCGGCCGGGATTTTTCTGCAATGGTTTGGTTAAACCCTTCATTCGTGGATGTTGTTTCCAAGATGCTTACAAAGGTATTCTGTATCAGGCGCCTGGGAGATAATTGCATGATGGGTCGCGAAAAGGAAAGCGCAGTCTTCACATTTGCCGCTTCATAATTGCTCTTTTTGTAACAAGACCTTTCAAGGGCATGAGAGTCTGATAAGCGAGCACAATGCCAATGCTTCCCATTTGAAATTGGTGAAGAATCTAAAGGTAGCATTACCGATGCTTGAGACAATATGAGGTATGTCAAGACAATTGTATCATCTCTGTTTTATGTATTAATGGCTAAATGCACTTAGAGTGGTTGCACCTGCTTGGTCTTGTATCAAGATGGACAGCGGGGAATGAACTTGAGTAACTTTATTTCCTTAGGTGAAGTACATTATTAGTTTTCCGTCCAACTTGAACCGTGTGTTTGGAGTTTGTTGAGTTTTCACAGAAAAAAGAGCAACCGGGTTGTGAAAGTATCTTTGGAAGAATGTTTCTAGATAGTTTAATGTCTTCTATGTGTGTGGAATATGCTTTCAAATTGAATCTGTTTGTTGGATCCTGATTTCAGAATGGACACTGGAACAAAATCAATTCAAATGTATAGTATGTGGTAGTTATGTATCAAGAGAGGTGGATCAGATTTTGGCTCACATTTTGGGCTACTTTTCCCCTTCTGCTGCCACAATTAACAAGGCTGCAAACAAGGAGAGTCTAGTGGGGATCCAATCATCTAATGCTTCGGATGGTGATAAGCTACGTGTGGTGAGAGCTCTGGCAGGTTAACATGGTTGCAGACAAGAGGGAAGAAACTTGGGGATGACAGCTAGGCATACATGGACGCTACTATTCTCAAGTCTGGGAAGAGAGATCAAAACATGGGTGCTGCCAAAGTGGTGGGCTTTAAGTTATTGATTGGTATGAGCAATCCCTCTCCAAGCACGCCTCTAGTTAACCAGGTAAGCCATATATATTACTATGTGCTGTGCAGCATTTGAAGTCTGAAAACAGATGGAAGCCATAAATTACCCTGTGAGGTAAAACTAGACTAAACTAGAATATATAGGTGTTGACATCAACTGCATACCTCATCTTCATTACAATATATCTATTAGTGATAAATTGGGAATAGTCAGGTAATATTTAGGCTCTTGAGGTTTTATACTAAACTAAAATCTTCTTCCTTTCATCTCTGGAGCATGACTATTGGATTATTTAAGTTTTCAAAATGTTTACCAAAATGTATAAATGATGTTCCATACAAGTAGTCACTCTTATGTTAATCCAGTCTTAACAAGGGATACTGAATTCTTATTGGAGGAATATAAATCGGCCAGGCCTTAGCACAAGCTTGGCCTTTTTGCATTCAATAGGCTAATGCCATTCATGAACATTGTAGATAATCCCACCAATTTTCAACTTCCAAGGGTTCACAACAAGGATGTGATTCCTTGCATCCATACCATTGCCACTGGGAATAATTTCTCCACTGTCTATGCCCCTCTCATCCATGATAGAAGTTTTATTGGATGGCCACTTATGAAGACTACTGAATTGGTGTGTGCAACAGCATTTTCAGATCTGATAATGTTAATGATGTGGAGTTTATTTATATTAGTCAATCAGATCCCTCATCAGCCCATTTCTCAATTGCCAGACTTTGACTCTGGAACTTTTCTTGAACATGTGATGATGCATAGGTTGGCACATTGTCTTATATCCAGTCTTACTTGCAGATGTTTTTTGGAGCATTGAGGACCTGGGTTATTATGACAAGGTGAGGAAATAGAGATTGACCACTGGTGTGGAGAACTTGGCAAGAGGCTAGTCATCTACAAGGAGGACCCCCTGACCTTCAAGAAACCAAAATGAACCCTTGAGACATTGATGCAGTACGGCTTCATGTTAGTTGATGTGCAACTTGCTGACGAATATTCAAGTTCTGCAGCTTTGGGTGATGCTAATGATGATGCAATCAACCAAGGAACATTCTTGAATAATGGTCTCTTTATGTACATTGTAGGTTATGGTTTCTGCATGGCCAGAGTCATAAGGCACAGCTTACAGTACTGTTTGCTGCTCTCTCTTTTGTTAATCTTGTGAAATTGAGGAGTGGGCCAAAATCTCTAGGAGGAGATGACAAAAGCTTAGATTTTAAGGCATTTTCTTGCATACATAAACTATGTGAAACTGTTCAACAAGTCACCATTCCTGTGCATGGAGGCTGCACAGATAAGAATTCTGAGAACTATGTTTGACAGTACTTGTGTTTACAACTTCAAGTTTGGATTCAGCTTGAGAATGCAAAATACACTACTAGGTAGTAATTGTTGTAGGCATTTTAAGGTCCCTTGTGTAGATGCATAATGAGATTTTATCTTAAGGGTGAAATTGTGTCACAATTATGAAAACTATGAAGATCTGGTGGATCACATCTAGCTTTCTGCGAACTTGATTTTCAAATGGTGAATTCTTGTCCTACAGATTATGTGGCCATTTCTAAATTTTCCAATCCAATTTGTCTTTTATTCTTCAACAACCAGCTTTCAAGGTAGGTTCATTGATACAACAAAAGCATGTACATTTTCGAATTGCCATGATTTGAGCTTAAAGTTGCCAAACTACAGTGTTGATGCCCCTGCAGCACCTGAGAATTGTACTTGTGCAGCAAGCCAGATATGACAGCCTTCCAATTAGCTGCAAGTATTGCAAGCTTAACCACCAGTTACCCAGAGTACAAGCATGAACATAAATTGACACCAGACAGCAAAACTCAGCATGGGCAAGCTACCCAGGTCATTTGGGCCAATGGTATCAAAAGATGAACTCTATGTTTCCTTGAGGGAAAGCTCCCAGGTCATCCAGGCTGTTTCAAAATGGCAACATGGATGACCTCTATGTCTGCTTCCTAATCAAGTAATTATGCTATGACAATAGAACCTGACAATTTTCTCTGGTGAACATGCTTTATCATACTGTTGACTATGGCATCCCCAGTGGTACCTGAAAACCTTCATGCTCTCCAATGTACTTTATTTACTGCATTTGTCCTTGCTGCAACCAGCATCATACAGAACAGGCATCAGTGTTATGCAGTGACATGACCATTTCACATTAGACCAAAAGATAACTATCAAGTTGCAGAGGAAACTGCATAACAGTACTTAGAATGTAACTTAGAATTTTGCAATTTCCAGAAAAATCAAAACTATCGAGCCAAGAATGATTGCTTTCATAACCTTATGAGTCACTCACAAAGTGTTCGTGCATCAGCTTCATCATGAATAGAAGTTACAAGTTACCATGATTCCCCTCTCACCTCATCAGCTCCCAGTGGTGGGTGTGGATAAGTACATAATAATCCACCCAAATTTGGGTAAACCATTATGCATGCATCTGCATCCTGATTTTCTTCCAAAAGACAGACTAGGAAAGGAACACCCTGATATTCTAGCTCTGTCAACAAAGGAGACATGGTTTGTTCTCTCTATTAATGATCACTTTGAACTTAGTTACCTGTGGTGGCTGGTACATCATCTGTGGGTTCTGTGCAAGTGCTGGCTGCCCAACCATCATCTCCTGCAGAAGTCAGGGAACCATCAATAGTGGGACCACCACCTTTGGTGACACTGGATCCTAAGTGATAGTATTATAAATTGAATGGCAGCATATCTACCACAATCTCATCACTCACAGATGCATATCTGCCAAACTGGTGTATTGCTCTACCAGCTAGAAATGATGCAGTGGAGGGCAACAGGGCATGCAGGACATAAGTTCCCATGAAATTTTTGATGACCACATCAAGTTAGACCATCTGATGCATAGATACTAAATGAACATATGGAAAGTACTTATTAACCATAAATAACAGAGAGTAAGAGTTATCAGGCTGAAAAAAGTGAATGAAAAAAAAATGCCCTCTTTTTGGCATACAAGAAACTTACAGGTGTTGCCATTGGGTGGTGCATAGGCTGTCCTTGAATTGGTGGATAATACATATTCCCATATGGCACTGGTTCGCCTGGAACTCCAGCCCAGGGTACAGCCAAATCCTCATCCTGGAAGCCAACATGCTAAGCTTATGCACTGCAAGAATCCGGGTACTCCAATCACCATAACATGTAATAAAAAGACAACCATGTGGTTATTGCACCAGAACAAAATATCAAGGGCTGCATAAACTCTAACCTTGAGCTCATCACGTGGGACTATGTCAACAAGGAAATCAAATATGTCACCCCTGGTGATGGCACCAGCAATATCATTTCTTTGAAGTGTCCGTCGCTTGTTCTCCTCGGTATGAATCCATGAACGTAGAGTCAACTCCAGAATGAACATTTCACATGCTTTTGCGAAAAGAACTGGAGCCTCTGCTGCGATCATCTGTTGTCACAAAGCCATTGCCATTTGGAACAGAAATTCTGAGTGCTTGCTGTCTAGGTCAGGATATAACCAAATATGTGGAAGACAACATCTAGCCAGAAATATTCATGGTCAATTGAAACATAAGTCCTATCTCAGTTTCAATCACATTCTTGACTCAATACAGATTCCACTACTGGCAGTGTTTCTTAGCTGTCAGGCAACTAGTTTCCAAATCTTCAAACCACAGTGCACACAACAAGTTTCCAACTGTATATGGCAGTTAAAGTTTTTTAAACTGAAACTGAGGGTGGGGCGCTGATTGAGCTTATGCCTGCAGGAATATTTAACCCTTTTTCATGAGCTCATCAACAGAAAGAGAGCAGGATAATGTTCCTGGTGGAACAAAGAACAACTTGTGAAGAGGAGTTTGTTACTGGCTCTACAAATAAACAGCAGAACATTGATGGGGATGGAGGATTTCCATGAAAAGCAGTAAAAAACCTGGGTTTACTCTCAAGAGAAGAAGAAGAAGAATACAGAGGTACCAGTGTCTCTGTGAACATGGTATAAACTGGGACTCTCTTCACTAGTTGGGCCTACTGTTTAGTTGGAGAGCTGACAACAGTGCCAGGCATGAACATCCAAAGTAATGAGATCTGGGAAGACAGCCACAAGCCCTACCACAATGGTGTTGACTTGATCCTCACTAAGGAAATTACCAGATGCAACATGGACAAAAACATGTCTGTAAGTGCAACATAATATTAGTTGCTTGCAAATGACAAGACGCCTAACTTAGAGCATCTCCAGCAGTGCTCAGTATGTAACCCTACAAAAATATTTGTCACAGCCAAGTTTTAGTTATTTTTTCAAACCCCGCCCATAAAACTAAAACTAGGACTGCAAATAGGTGGGAGACTACTAATAAGCACCCACCTGGACCACTCAAACTATCTAAAGAATCAGAAACAGGGAACGTATTTATTAGACTGTTTCCAGGGCTCTGAAAGATGTGCACGTTTCCAGCAGTCTTCCACTGGATCACTGGAAGTGACTGCTGCACCTCATCCAAGATTTCCAGTGCAGGGCCGCATACTGAGCGCCAGTGGAATTGCTTTTACTCGGTGTATTTTTTTCAGCCAAAGTAGTGGAACCAACCAACCCTAAGGATGTTCATAGTAAGAAGTCAAGCTTCTTCTGCTGCTGTGGAAGAAGGGCATGCGCGGTAGAAATAGCCTGCTTTTTCTTCGATCTAAATTGAATAGCGGTCATCCACCATGGGGTAAGGACAAAAAGCTTACCTTCACATCCTCATCCGACTTCATAATCTTCTTGATACGCGCTAATGGCAGCTGATGATTCCTGAACTCTGCACATGGGAAAAAGAAAAGAGAGACAGAGAAAAGAGGAACAACAGTCAGCGACTAAAGCCGCGGGGGGATACATACAGACGCAGAAACGCAACAAAAACTAGAGAGAGCTCCGCAATTCTCACCGTTCACTTGCTCGATCTCTTGAATCTGTTGTTGCCAGAAAATTTGCAGCTGCTGCTTCTGTACGTGCTGATAATGAAGCTGCGGCTGCATCTGCTGCTGCTGCTGCTGCTGCAGCGGCTGAGAAACGGAGAACCGAAAACCCTCATCAAACAGAATAGCTACCTTCATAGAATGCATAAGTATTGTTACGGCCAACCTCGCGAACGCCAAAAACAACAGCGACGACAGAAAAAAGAAGAATTGCCTCGTTTCTGAGCCATTTTACGAGAGGCAAAAGCTTGCAGTACCTGTGGTTGTGCATGCGCGTACTGCGCCGGGATCACAGCGTTCGGGTGTGGCATCCCTGACGCCGTTGTCGGCATTTGGTGCGCTGCCATCGCTGCTGCTTCACGAGTTCTCTTCTTTCTTCCTTCCTTCCCTCCTCTACCTCTGCTGCTGCGTTCGCACCAATAACCCCATCCTCGACGAACCCCCTACATGTCAATACCAGGGATGCATGGTAATAGTATGCCATGCCATGACCATGCCCATGCATGCATTTCTCTCTTCCTTAACCGCCCCCAAGGTTCAGAAGCTTCAGTGGGCCATACTTTTACCAAAATAAAAAAGAATTAGTACCGTACACTATGATTGATGTTTGGCACAAAATAATCCTCAAAAGGTCTTGCTGAAAAAGGAGAAATTTCTACTGATATTTGTCAAAATTGTTTGAGAATTGAGCTCTCAACTTGTGAAAATTTGTTTATTTTAACAATCATTGTGTTACTATTACAAATACACAACTCAAGGTGTATTTTTCATTCTTATTCTTCAACTGTTGAAATTGCGGAACTTTGTTTTATTAAATAAATAAATAATATTTGGCAAAGAAGTGCTGATTATCAGTCCTAGGTACGGTAGGTATTCTTGTGTCCCCTTTTGAAAACCAAAGAGTTGACCTTGAGTTCTACCAATAAAACTTGATTGCAAAAGATGCTCAGTTTTCAACCCTTTGTGATATTTTAGAGCATCATTCTTTTGATGGAAACGAGAGGAGGGGAACTAAGTAGGATCCCAGTTCGCACCCCATAAAGGATGACTTGGGGACCACTAGGTGTGTTGGGGATGAATAAGCTTTCTACACCTAGACCTAGTTTGAAATGACCCAGGTGTAGAAAGCTTATTCACCTGATCATAAGACCCAATGGGTAAGTTTGAATTGATCGGGTGGGTGTCATCCGGATGACTCTATGGGCTGGTTGGTTAATTTACTTAAATGAAGTAGGTCATTACTTTTATTGTCTCAAATGAAAATCACTCAGAGAAGTTTTCATAGTTTATTTGGAGGGCATCTTATTCTACAGGGATTCATTATATGCCTCATAGAACCAACCTTGCAAATTTAGATTTGATCATACTTGCAAATGGTGAATAAAACTGAGGGTTTATTTTAAACTTTGTACAACTATTTTTCCAGGAATTCTAAAAGGCATTTGGAATTTATAAAGCTTGCAAATTTTATGAAAAGCAAAAGGATTAAAATTTTGAGAAATGTCAAAAATTATGTCTTTTACTAGGCATGTTATGGTGGAGTACAAAACATTGTTAATGAAAATTTCAACCAATGACAATGCAAATGTAAATTTTGATCTTCTTTGTGATGTGTAAATTTTATTGGGGTTTGTTGCCATTTTCATGTTATTGTAATAAATTCACAACTGGATTAAATTCAATTAGTTTTGAGACATTTTGATTTGTGATTTTGTTGTAGCAACCAAAATGTGCCAAGGGGAGATATATGCATTGTACACAAACCTAAACATGAAGTTTAAAGTTTGATGCATTTGAGGTTTACAATGTTTTATTATGAGCTAAACATGATTCAATAATCATGCACTAAATGATAGATTTGAACATAGGCATAAAACATTTGGCATTTGATGTGAACTAGCAACAAATTTGGGCTATTGATTTGAATTTGCAAATTGGTAAAGTTTTTCATGTGACAAAGGAGGTTTATGTTGTAGTCATCATGCAAATGGAGTTAAAATGTGCAAATTTAACATTAAACCCTAACCATTTTTTACATTTTTTCTATTTTAATTTTGTCCATTTCGTTTTGCATTGAAATGAACTAAAAAATGGATGTGGGGGTTCAAGGGCTACTAATTACCTTGTTGCATAATTGCAAGGGATTCTTTGTTCATGGTGTCATGAATAGTTTAGGTATAATGTACCCACAATATTGGTTGTAGTCCCATGTAGAAGAAAGTTTCCACAAGCATTTGGATGTGACTAAAGCAACCTTTTGCCACCACAAGAAGTTGGGTAACAATGATGTATGGGTGTGTGAGGTTTTGTCAATAGTTCTTTTGGCATTTAGTAATCCATGTTCAAGTTGGCCATGAAATCAAATGATGTGTTGCCATGGCTAAATAACTTGATTTGAATCCTTTGATGTGCTTGTAGTGCATTCTTTTAACATCTAAAGTGCTTGCATGTTCTTTTTCAAAATATTTCAAGTTGGTTCAAATTGCCATGGTACAAGTACTTGGTAACGTATAGGATGAATGGTGTTTCAACTCTTTAGCATTTTGCAAATCCAAGTTGTGCAACGAACTCACTACCTAGTACCAACTTGGGTTTGGTGGTCAAAAGGTTTTCCCAAAAGTTATATACCTTGCATAATTTGTGTATGTAAAAGCATATGAGTAGTGGTATGTAGAATGTCCTTCATATGGTGAGGGAACTTAGATTTAGGTTCTCCAATCGTAGTTCAACAATTTTTTGATAGCATTGCAAGTTACAATTGTTGGCTAGTTTTTTGTGTAAGTGAAGTTGATGATCATCAACAATTTCAACAAATATCAATACAATTTTTATTTTATTTTTTCTAGACCTTTAATGAATTATTTTGTGTTGAACATCAGTCATAGGTATGGTAACAAAGTTCATTTAAGTTGGTGTCTATTGTGTAACTTTGCAAAGGTTCTTGTGAACTCTCTAGGTCCATCGTAGGATCTCCTATATGCAATTTAGTGGTTTCTTTTTTTGGTGTGGGAAGAATTTTATTAGTAGACCTAAAGTTTTTGCTACATTCTAATCCTTGGCCTTCTATCCATCACCTCAAATCTTGAAAGGTTTTAAGTTTATAAACAACAATACATCAATTATACTAATATATTAATGTGGTTCATTGGCTAAAACATTCAAAGAATTAATACAAAACAAGTTCTAAACAATTGTAAGAAATTAAAGCACTTATTAAATTACACCTTGAATCCCCATGATGATAATAATTAAACATTGTTAGAAAGTGTCCACTTAAACTTATCTCAAGAGTTGACATTCAATTACTTGCTTTTGTCAACAAACCTTGCATCAGTTTCTTCTTTTTCTTTAGATTCAATTAAGTGTATGGAATATTGTATTTGTTTAGTGTTAGTTTTTTTTTTTTTGGTAGGGGGTGGGGGGCGGGTGGGGATGGCATATGACATTTGGCTATCATTTCAGATTTCAACCCTTCTAACGCTAGGCTTGCCATTGGTTGGAATGAGGTGGAATAAATTAGGCTATAAATTTTTTTAAACTAATTCTTTTGCTGCAAATTAAGGGGAAATGAAGTTTAATTAAGTGATTTGTTTTTTCAAGGTAGCTATTTTTAGCTACAAGGGTCAAATTGTTGTAAGATTTTTGGCTCTTGTCAATTTTCAAAAAGAAAAATCTAAAAAACCTTCTACTAAATTATGGACATTCTAAGTCTTTAACCATAATGTATGTTGCTCAAAATTCAATGCAACAAACCATAATGGATGCACATGTAAGATATAACAACAAATTCCACAAACATGAAATAAATCAAAATGGTCATTTGTGAGGGAATTGAACTTTTTAAACTACCCATTATAACAAAAATGTCTTACAAAACAAAGTTAATTAAATACAAAACACCTTCAAGTCACAAGAGAACAACAACTTGAAAACAAAAGGTTGAATTATAAATAAGTTGTGATATTCATTTGTGAACTATATTGATTACTTGTGAAGAAATGTTTATTATCCCAACCATTGGGTTATTATCACAAATACAACAACACAAAGTGTACTTTGCATACTTATTTTTCAATTGCTGAAAATTTGAAAATTAAATATGAAATTGAACCTTATTTTTTAAAATAAATAAATATTTGGCAAAGAAGTGCTCATTATTAATTATATATATGGTAGTTTTTAATTTATGTTTAACTATGAACTAACCTGAAATTGACATGAATGTTCCCCCACAACCATTTGCAACATGCACACTAGTGATGGGCAACTCTTTGATTTTGTTATGGCCTTTGGTTATGTCATATCAACCATCAATGCAAGAAAAGTCGTTTAGGCTCTTGATTCAAGGGTTATGAAATGTCTATGCAAACAACATGGAAGTGCACCTCCAATTGAATAATTGTTAATTGTTGCATTAATCAAAAATTGAAAGTTGAATCAAGAAATCTAAGTCATCAATCAAAGAATGTTGATTGTTCAAAACCATTTTAAGAACATCATGTCCTCAATTAAATTTGATTGTTGATTTTGGTTGGTTCTTTTAATCCTACATCATTCAATTAAGCATAAAACACACCTCACATCCCCATATCTAATTGCATAAAAACTTTGTCAATAATCTTCAATTGAACAATCAATTCCATAAAGTTTCATTTCATTCCAAGTATTCAATGTTGCCTTGAAGTCAACCTTCCTCATATTTCATTTTAGTAGTCATTTTTTTTTCATTTTCAAAGCTTAATTGCACTTGCACCAACAACCCATGGCATGTTGCAAAACTTGCATCAAGCCATCAATTAAGTTGGCTATAGCTAACAACATAAGTTTTTTTTTTAAAATTTGGGTTTTTTGGCTAAGGGTTTTTTATTTAAAAGTTTTAAAAGGCTATTACATATTTTGGATTGTGAAAAAAAAATGGTCACATTGTAAACAAATTCATCAATAAAATGTGAAAATTCAAATGTTTTAATGTATAAAACTACACCATTTTTTAGTTTTTTTGCTTCATAGACATTTGCTTTGGTGATGTTTAGGCTCCACATTGAAATTAAATAAAGTTTAATTCTACAAAAACTAGTGACTTTTCAACAATAAAAAAAACATTGACTCATATTATAATAAATTGAGTTATTGTCATTTATGGAGAAATTGAACCTCTTAAATTGCCCATTATAGCAAAAATGGCTTGCAAAATGACAAATGTATTTTTATCAAAACTAAAAATAAAAAAGGTATTTTTAATATTTATAAATATAATTAAATATTGCAATTAGAAAGTATATTCGTTAATATTAAAAATTATACATAAAAAATGCTAAAATTCAAAACATGGAAATGGGTCAAAAAAGGCTCATAACCTAAATGCAACAATTTGCATTATGAAACCAAAAACCAAAATCACCCATGTGTTCAAGAAGTGTCACCATAGATGCCAAATTTAAGAGTTAAAATTGTAAGTTGTAACAAAATAAGAAAATTAATTTAACATCACGGAAATTAAAAGGATTCATAAAACTTTGAAAGTTTGGTCAAGTTTCAAAGGATACAACAACATCAAAAATCATGACTCACAAGTCACCATATTGCTTGTTTTCACTTTTCCAAGATTCAATAGCTTCTTTGTATGAGAAATTTGCCAAAGTGAATTTTTTTTGCTAAAACATCTTCACAACCATAAATAGATGCACATCAAGCCTATTACAGACACTAGACTTAAGGAACTTTAAAGTGGAGAAATATCTTTCATCCTCCACACTACCCAAAACAAGGATGTGCCTATCTTAGCAAGTTTAAAATAATCAAGTAGATTATGACACAATATTTTGGAGCTTGATATTGTACACCATAACTAAGTCAGGGGGTTAAAGTCAAGAGGAAGCTACTTAGCAACAACTAGGTTTTTCATAGTCATTTTGAAAAAATCTTGTTGAATGTCAAGTACTGAAATTGACAACATTTCAGGAATGTTAATGTCCTCACCACTTGATTCCATAGCACAAACCACATGAGAACATGCATAGTGTTGCTTCAAGATTGTAAGATGTTTTTGGAAGGATACCTCAACCCCCTCTTGAAGCCAGTGTTGTGGGTAAATGATGCCAAATGCATAGCTCGTGAAAAAGGATATCTACCTCCTAGTTCAATCAAAAGAGATTCCACAATCTCTACCACAATGTAGCCATCACACACATCACACTAATGAAAAACTTAGGAATATAAACATACATAATGCAACTAACCAATGAAAAATTATTTGCATAATTAAACCAACAAATGACCACTTAAACCTTCAAATAATATTACAAACCCAAAAGATCATATTACAAACTTGAAAGCTCATTGGTCATATTCCAAACCTAAAACAAATGGATGCGCTTTTAAGTTACAAAAATGAAAAAAAAAGGTCTCCAACTTAAACTTGGATGGGCCTCCAATGAAACCATGATCACATAATGAAAAAAAAAAATGACCTACAAGCCTTGATGTGCACAATTAAAGATTTAACACAAAAAGACTTCAAGTATTGAATTAACACAAAACTTTCAAATTGTGCAAAAACCCAAAACTATGGCAAACTTGAAATTTTTGGATAGGCTTTAAAAGGTATATATATTGTAGAATTAATTAACAAGAACATGGGCCTCCAAGATTTGATCCAAAAGATTGAAATGAGTAGACATATGTGAAAGAAATGGGAAAAAACAAATTAGAAGCAAACTTGTCATGGTTGCTTCTACACCATTGGCACATTGATCTCAAGCTTCTTTTTGTCACAAAGACTTGACATTCAATTGATAAACTGATAGAAAGTTTGATTGCCATTCAAATTGAAAATGAGATGCTCAAGAGAAGAAAAAGTCAGTTGTTGCCATTGCAAAATGATACTTTCATGAATAGAATTTAGCAAGGAATGGTATTCCTTGAATGCATCTACTTGAAACTTTGTGGCAAGATCAACAAACTAAGAATACTATTGTGCCTAAAATAATTTCACAACATTTACAAAGTCACAAACAAAAATGTCATCGTGTTGAAAAAATTTAATCAAGTTATGCACAATTCCAAGAATATGAGATACAAGAAAAGGACAACCTCTCCAAATTAACCAAATGTTCAAAGTTTGTTGCAACTTGAAAGTTCACATCCATGTCTAAGGCCATCATAAGGTCTTATATTTTTCCATCACCTACTTGGTTGGGCTAAACATAGAAATCCATTTGGTCTTCACATTTATTAATAACTTCAAACCTTTAGTTTCCATGATGTTAGCCAATTTTGTGAATTCTAAGTGGCACTTGGGACTTTGCAAAAATATTAATACAAGGATTGAAGCAATGCTTCCACTCAATGCACTAAAGGAAAGTAAAACAACGTCTACATAACCAAGTTTGTTTTATGAAAGACACAATGCAGCCCCAAGTTGAATGGGGTGCATGTTTCTTGAATTTGTTTCATCTCACCAAACTTAACCCCTTAGAAAACACTAACACCATCTAAACCAAATGCAACAAGCTTTGTTGCAATGTAAGTTTGACCTAAACCTCCTTCCTGCAACAAAGATCCCACCACACACTTGTTAGATTTTTTGCATTTGATCCACCAATGACTTGGGCCATGGACAGAAGCAACAGTGTATGCACCCAATTGTCCAACATAGACACATGTATCGACAACCATTATTGGTTGTCAATAGAAGTCACCTCATTGTAATTAATCAAAAGGAACAAAACTCCAATAATAACCACCTTTAAGGTTTTTAGAATTTGGTAATGAATATGTTCGCCAATCACCCACCTTGAAGCATTAGTCTAGGGTTTTTTAGGCAAATTGTTTACTTTCAAAAATTCAAATAAAGGTTTTAAATATTCATATTCAACCATGGGTTCACCATTTTCCAAAACATGAAAAAGAGTGGCAAACTAGACAATTTTACATCAATTTTCCCTAGCAACAACATTACCAACTCCTTGTAAAATAGACAAAAGTTGTCAAACACTAAACAAGGTAAGATTTTGAACATGTTTGTTATTCTTATCATAGAATACTTCATTTTTCTTCAACCTTTTGCTAGGAATGTCATGGTTTGTTTGTGACTTTCCCATGTGTTTTTCAAGATTGTCGCATTTAAACATAATGTGTTTGACCCACAATTGTGCACTTGATAGATACCAACATGTCGTTAACCATTTCAAATTATGTCCAAGCAAATTGATACACAACTATTTTCCCATTTTCGAATGGCATCATAGTTCTTGTGTTGTTTCTTGGCTAAAGGTTTGACATCGGTGTTTGTTTGTGTGGAATCAGACTCCACGTCGATTGGCATTTCAAATGAACCTGCAAAATTCACTTACGTTGAGTTTGAAGAAATGATGATGGGTCCTTTGAATGAGCCATGCAATGGAGGAGGTGCACAACTATTGGATGCAATCGAGCTTGGATCAAACATAATTTGTCCAGCATTTGTCACATTCTAATTATTAAACAATGTTTTCACCCTAAAATTTACCAACATTTTCAATGGAGCCATGAAATTGACAAACAACTTTGTTGGCACATTTAAAAAATTTGTAATGCACTCTATGCACCCAATAAAAAAGTTGCCACAAAACACTAGCAGTAAGCATTACACAATGCACAAACAATTTGTTTAACAAATTTCAAAACCACCATCAAGGCTAAAACTTAAAAAATTTGAATGTGCACACTACACAATGTTGAATCATCAATCTTATTTGTTGAGTGCAATTTTATGCACAATACTGACTAGTCCACTAATTGCATAATGCACATTAAATCTCCAAAAATCAAAACACCATTTAATGACTATCGTGACCTTTTAAGTTTTAACATTATTATTACAACTTAATCATGATTCATAAGCAATTGCCATCTTTAGATTCATCAAAAGCATTAATGGGTGAACAAAAACCTCAAGTTAATCAAAGCTTCATTATCTAAGCCTTCAAGTTGAAACTTGACAAGCACTTGTCATCTTCTATATAATTACGACATGTGTGTCCGTGCGTGCGTGCGTCCGACGACAGTTCCACGTTTTAATGGAGCGACGGAACCGGCCCGAACAGTCGGATTCCAAAAACGGAAACCGGCCCGGACAGTCGGATTCTGAAAACGGAAACCCAGGTCCTGATGACTGATGCGCCGCATTGTTCGTGAAGACCGTCTGTCCGTCCGTCCAGGTCCCGAAATGAGGGGTCTGTCTGTTTAGGGACAAGGGGCAGGGGCAGGGGCAGGGGGGGAGGGCAGGGCAGGGGAGGGCAGGGGCAGGGGAGGGAGGGCAGGGGCAGGGCAGGGCAGGGCAGGGAGGGCAGGGCAGGGGAGGGGCAGGGGCAGGGCAGGGCAGGGCAGGGCAGACAGTAGAGCTTAGCAAAGCGTTCAGGGTGGCTGGAGTGGCGTAGCCACGGGTTACCCACTACTCGTAACCATAATTACACATCACAACTTACATTGACTGTACCTCTATACTTCAAAGACACACTTTTTTACAATAGTTACTAGTAAATAAGTAATATGTATTTGGTACTTACATTTTCACAAGTTACAACATACAATTTACAAATTTACAACATTATAAGTTACTAAGTTAAGTACTAAGTACTCTGTAGTAGTACTATTTACTAAAGTAGTTAATACTAAGGTCGGTAGCCAACCCTAAAATTTTTGTTTAAAACTACTCACTCTAATCTAAAACTTAGTTGTAGACTTGTTGGCTACTATCTCCAACCTTAGGGTAATTATTTTGACAACTTAGAAGGCCAAGATGTAGTCACACTGTGAAAATTGGAGGGCTAAAATAGAATCTAGGCTACATGGTCCGTGGCCATAGAGCAAGTTCATGCTATTCCCATCGTCGTGGATGGAGTGATTGGGATGGAGTGATCGGGCTATCACATGGCCATGTACATATTATTTCTAGCTATTTGGAAGCATTTTCCCCCCACTTTTTCCCTTGTACTTGGAGCATGACCTCTTTTTTAGTAGAAAGTTGCTGATATTTAACCAAAAAAATAAAATGGTTGCATCTCAGTTTTTAAGTTAAATCATCACAATCTTCCACATTCAGCATCACATGAGATTTATTGGATTGGGCATGCTTATTGGATTATCCTTGGAGTGGATGTTGTTGGATTGAAGCATCTTGTCATTCATCTTAGGTTTGCAATGTCATTTGGGCCATTACTTTGGAAGATCTAAACCATAAACCCTTCCTCCAGAACGTTATCTTTGTCTATTTGCAGTCCAAGATATTGACTTGATTTATGTCATGCTTGCATTGTTGTTTTTGCTGTGAATTATTTAGTTTTCTGTCAACTTGTTTTGTCACATTTGCTTTTTCATCTTTTATCTTTTCAAATGATAAATGGTTCACTTTCTTTGATTGATGGGTTCCTCCAAAAAACCTATTGTTGTTCAACTTTGCTTGACCTTTGGTATTTGGTTGCCCTAAAAGGAGACATTTTGACTGCAAGTCTTCATTTCTTTCCAAGTTTTTTTGTTTTGTTTCCTCTTTGCTTTGCTTTGCTACATTTGGTTGTATTAAGGAGATATCTTGATTACAAATCCTGATTTCCTTCCTCCGCATTTTGATCCTGATCTCTCTTTGTTGCGAACATTGAGTTTCTATTTCTTTTCTTCTTCATGCAAAGACTTTTAAGTTATTATTATTTGTGATTGTAAATTGAGCAATGTTGAATCTGAGGTTTTGCAGTTATGAGGTCAAAAAGCAGCTTATCAATTCATTATTTTGAGTGCAATTTTCAGATTATATCTTTTATCACAGCTTTATCAGACTGGAATCTGTTGTCATTTTTCTTTTGAATGAAATCACATGCAATACATATTATTATGCTGTCCATTTTGTAACTTATACAGTCGATCTAACACTTTGGTATTTGGTATTACAAGTCAACATATTTTTTTAAGTGGAAGAACATTGCAACAGGGTCTTGATTCTTCAGTAGACTTGCACATTATGTTCTAGTTTTCTATAATACAATTTAGTGACTATTTCTAGTATGTGAAATGGCATATGTATGAATACAGCGGTCCTCTGTCAGGTTCCAGCAATGCATCACAATTCTGAGTACTTCAGTTGATATCTTTATGTATCTTTTTACACTTCTTTCTCTGTTCATGAAAGAAAATAGATGAAAGTATATAAGCATGTCAGTAACCATATGTACCTACAACAGGACAGAGCACAGTACCAGACATTACCTTTCACAATGGATGGCCCGGATAGTGCAGTTGCCAACCATGTGTATTGATGTATACACTCAGATATGCTCAGCTACTTGGACACACCAAACCTATTTCAGGGGTGGCTGTAGATGAGTCTATGATAAGGAAAGTCATGATATCAGCCTAATAAGAATGAGCTGTTCACAAAACAAGGTGAAACTACAATGACTTGACATGATATTAAGCATAGAATCTATATGTGCAAGTAACACATCAAAAGCTTGTTACCAGGACCCTATTTCCTGTGTTCAGCACTCTGGTGCTCTGCATCGATTGGTATCTATAATGAACAGAACTATTCAATTTTAAACACAGGTTAGTGTGTGTCTTATGAACAGAGTCACTAATACCTTGAGCCCACAGCAGTGCAATTGCTGAGTATTCCAGTATAAGAGTGCACCGACATCCTCTAAAGCAGAAACCATGATGATATGGGCCAGATCTGTTTAAACCAATCTTACAGATGGGATACACAGAAGAAATATTAAGTGAATTGGCCACTTAGCAAAGGACGAAAATTATCTCTACAAAACAAAGATGATCAGTATTCAAGGCTTGCCAAAATATTGAGAGATTTCATACACCATGTCAGCTTGAGTTCATACTCCAATTCTCGTGCTGTTCAATGTCCAGTTCAAGGACCTTAATTTTGTCACTTCTTTGTCAAGGGCAGGGGAAGGGTAACGTTCATACTGTCTCTTTGCAAAAGGAGGCTGAAATGACCAGTTTGCAGCTCTCCATTGGAGCACCTGAGACAACATTGTCACAACTGATAAAACAAAGAACATAAAGCAGTCTGCAGAAGGTTTGCACACATCAATAGATAATCATAAGAAGATTCTTACAAAAGCTCTGGGATGACAAATTAATGAAAAATGTAGATCATAAAGTGGATGCTCATGCAAAACTGCTACAAACTTTGCTTGCAGACTTGTTTCAAGCTTTGAGAGAGATAAGCACACAAGCAGTAATAGTTTTACTACAAGTTCAGCTTCCAAATGACCTCAGTTCAGCAAATGTACAAAGTAGTGTGAGAAGAAACAGGCAATAAAACAATAAATTGAAAAAAAATTGCTATTGTAAGGCACCTGAAGAAAAGGCAGGTAATGTATCAAAGCTAGTGCAGACTGATTAGTTCTAGTCAGTATCAATAGATTACAATCTCAAAGCATCAGAACTTATGAGCTGCGATAAGCTGAGAACTGCTATCAATAGATGTCTACAGCATGTGGGGGCCTGAGCAATGGGTTTTCACAGCAACACAGATGCAATTTACCACCCTTCTGTACAGCTCCCATGTGCTCTTATCAGACTAATTTCACAATATGATCTGGTTCAAGTCAGAGCCTGAATGTAAAAGGATATTGGCTTCTTTTCCTACGCAATTGCAGAATGCTGATAACTAACTGCAAGTAGTAGGAATATGGAATTGGTCTATCCATTCCCCTACCTGTATTCAATATGACCTCCCCACAGATGGTTCATTGAGCTTAAATCCTGATGGTGGGAGAAAGCATACTTTCCTCTTGAATTTGGGGAATACAGGAGAAGAGGAAAGGAATTACATTCAGTTTTCATGGTTGTGGCTTCCAACTTGACATAAGGCCTTAAAAGGCCTGGCTTCAAACCCGCCATCAGCTCTCTTCTGAAGAACAAAAGGAATACTTGTTCCAAGGAGTTCGTACCACGTCACAAAGAAGGGCTGTGAGTAACTGTACTAGCTCTAGCTGATGGTGAATATCATGGTATGCTGTGTTGTGAAAAATGAGGTGGACTGGGTTCCCAGGCAGCCACAGCCTGCATTGGACATCAACTGACTTCACTGTTGCAAATGAGAAAAAGAAGATAGATGTGCGAGGGATGGTGCGAGGGGTCATTCCAGCAACCAGAAAGGAGGGCACCTCCAGTGGCACTTCCAAAGAGACCTTCCAAGGGGTGATTGTAGAGGGCACCAAAAGTATGGTACCACATGACGGTGCTGCTGCTAATGAATATGCTTTTATAAAAACTTGTTGAGATGTGTGAGGCAATGAATGAAGTAATTCCAAGCGCCCATCACCAGCATTGCAACCATCACTTGTCCTGGCTGCACAACCAACGATGGCTCAATGGTCCCCCTCCAGGCGCTCCTCTGGAGTGTTCATGTCAACAGAAGAAGATTCTAACTTCTTCAAGCAATTGTGTAATTTGTACCCTTATTTAACCTATTGTCACTGAGGACTAAGCCTTAAGGAGCAGATAACATGACCCCTAATTAGCCCCTACCACCTACCTATCTCCCACGCGATTTCAAACGCAGACAAAAAGCACAGAAGAAATGAGAAAGTAGGAGGAAGAGGAGGAGCTTACAATGGCAAAGACGAGGAAGTTCCCCACTGCTTGAACCCCTTGCACCAGGAGAACGCCTTTCACTGCCTGCGGAATCCTGACCAAGTTCTGCTCCTCCGGTTTCTGCACAGAATGAAAACGGTAGCGCTCCACTGGCGGCATCATGTGGTACAGTACCGCGTACAGCCAGTACACTATACCACTGGCGCGATCATCCCCATCACATCATCACTCACGTACCCCTCTCACCATGCCATCTCTTTGCCCAGCTCCTCCCTCTCCTTAGCTCAATCACTCTCTATTCCGCCCTTGCTCTGAGCTCCGTCCTCCTCGTTCTCGCTCTCCTCTCCCTCTCTTTCTGTTTCCGGCGAGCTCCTCTGGCTCCCTAGCTCAATCACTCCCTATTCCGCTCTTTCAAGGCAGAGAAAGGTGCTCAACTTTGTTTGCATATTTGTAGTATGTGCTTTTGTGTCAAGCTTTTGTCATCATGCTTGGAGTCTTTGCAAGCATGTTTGGGAAGATCATGGGATGTTTGTAATTTTTTATGAGTGATGTTTATTAAATTAAGGACCTTTTGTTGGCATGTGGAATATTTGGCATGATATTTGCTTCTCTTGTAAATCTTTACTTCTCATCAATCTTGGCTTTTTGAGTTAGTCAATGCCAAGTTGATGTGTACTCACCTACTTTCAAAATATGTAACCTTGGCTTGCAAGCCCTCCCCAATAGAGTAACGTGTGGTTCCATTGAAGTTCTTGTATGATGCTTGAGATTCAAGAACAAGGTTGATGTTATGGGTAATGAACAAGCTTGGTGCCCCACACGTGAACTACACCTTGAGATGCATTCATTAAGTACATTTGTGTGCAAAAAGTTGATCATTGATTTTTATATTGTTCAACATGTGGAATCCACTTTGATGTGATTCTAGAGTTCAGAATCCTGAATTTTGAATTTGGGTGATGCCATGTTGATCACTTTTCAAATATTTAACCTTGCATCCAATAATGAAGGGATTGTGTAATGCGGTGCCCCTCCTAAAAGTATGGTTATTTTCATTGTAAGTGAATAATCCTCTCATAGGGCTTTCCATTCAGGTGTCTAGAATTCATGGTAAAAGATTCAACATGTATTCTTTCAGTCTTCATTCTCAAGATGCATGTTGATATGGTAAGCAATGATGTTAGAATGGTGCTATCAAATGATGACAATGAAATGTGCAAAAGCAATCAAAACAAATGAGAAAGCTCATGAAACTTTTTATGACAATGGATAAAATAAATTGATGTTATTAGTACTTGGCATTGCGTTGATTGATGTTCCAAACATTGTGAAAGCTTCAAACAGTAGAAGGATATTTTCACCTTGCTTGTATTCATTTTTCCTATCTAGAAACTTTTCCTAAAGAACCTACCCAATTTTCACCCCTTACATATTTATTCCACTAATTGCACATTTTGTTCAATTCCCACACTAAATACATCAAACCCAACTCATCTATTAGGTGGCACTAATAATTTGAAACCTCCAAATACTGACATACTAGCTGAAC
Organism: Sphagnum tenellum; assembly: GCA_963921925.1. NCBI lineage: Eukaryota > Viridiplantae > Streptophyta > Sphagnopsida > Sphagnales > Sphagnaceae > Sphagnum > Sphagnum tenellum. The sequence continues at coordinate 4,123,659 of OY998158.1, forward strand.
CATCAATGATCAATGACCAGTGACCAATTTGGTGAAGTTTGCAATGCTGGGAACTTACCCCCATCACTCAATCAACTGTAGATGACTGTACATCAGCATACTGCCCCTCTCTAACCTAACTTACATGTTCTCTGGCATCTGTAGACAAAAGGCTTCCAAATTGTGTCAACATTAGAAAACTTGGTCAGAAGGAATTAAGACCCTAATTTTTTAATAGAGATTTTGCAAGAACCTTGATTCTACAAAAGTTGAAAGTACAAGTTTTGTGCAACTTCAACCAAGAATTCAAGTTTGAGATGCACATGACAATGTTACACCACCTCCTGAAACTTGAGGAATAGAATGGATCTCAGTATACTTGAGTCTTCATCTCATTCATATTCTTTGAGTATTGACAAGTTGCAAATGTCAACCCTCAAAGTCCAGCTCCACAATTGTCATATGTTGAAAGTTGTCAATATCTCCAGTTGGAACCAAACCAGATACACCAAATCCCGTAAGAACTATGAAGTTCAACTGTGTCGATAGATACATTATGGGATGGGTGTCCAAGCAGAAGCTTCAATATAAAAGCCCACTTCATGAAACAAGGAGTTGTCTTGGAGGGGAGAAGAATCTCTCAATCAGGTCAGGGTTTGATCAGCAAGCAATACTTTGATCAACTTTTTGATGAAGGCAAATTGGGAATAAACAGCTTCCAAACACTAAATTGGCCTTTCTGGGTTGATCAAAGAAGCATTGAAAAGTTGGTGGATGTTGACTGATAACTGTGTTTCAATGGGGCAGAATGGGGTCAGAGTCACATTTATCTTCACAGTTGTAACCATCATCATCATCATCAGAGAATGTTGTTGTCGAAGAATGCAATTTGTGCAGTGATTGATACAAGTTTCGGGTCCGTGCAGCAAGTGTCAGGTTGATAAACACACCCACCAGACACACAACAGCCATGATGAAGAAGGCAAGTTTGAAACAATGAGCTCCCAAACATGTTGTCTCTGGTGGTGGTGCTGCTTTTTGCAGAAATGAATTTGTTAATGTTAACCTGGAGAAGGAAGAAGAAGAAGAAGAAGAAAAGCTCAGAACTGCAGTAGCTTCCTTTGTCAACAAAACTGTGTTTCCAATGTATGTTTCTTTTTGGCACTCATGGTCATAAAGATGACCAACAAGGCTGGAGAATAAGAGGGAGCCTAGTGCACTGGCAGAGCAGATGGTACCATAGATCAAACCAAAGTGTTTTAAGGCCGAACAACTCAGAGATTGTTGGGCCAATCAAGGTCCATTGGATGCCAGAGCAGAGCCCTGTGAGGATTGATGCTGCATACATTGAGCCTGGCAGAGCTCTGGCAAACAGAAGATGAGCAATAAGCAGCCCGCCATTTGCAATTGCCATCCAAATGGGTCTTGGAATTCCAGCCAACCTGCAACAGAAACCAGTAATGCACCCCATATCAACACTTTTAAACCCCCAAAAAAATACAGTTTTGATACTTGCTGCTTCAAGGTCTGCATGTCAATAACGACATGAAGAAGAAGAGTAAGTTCAGTTAGTTGTATGTGCAGAAGCTCCAAAGATGCAGTGATTCTTTGTATACTTATCTGCAGATAAGCTGGTTACTAAAGAAGTCTGAATTCTGCTTACCTGACACCATAATCAGAGACCATACCACCTCCAAGTCAACCCAAGGAGCTCATGGTGCCAATGAGCGACACATAAACGGTCACATTGGTGAGGCTCTGAGCTTCTCCCAGCTGACCAAGGTTGTTTTGTGCTGTGACGGCTGTCCCTGCTCCAATAAGGAAGGAAAAGAAGAGGAGCCAGAAATCTAGTTTTCTTACTGCTCGCATGAGGCTGTATTCTGATTCATCATCATGATCACCACCATGCAGCTGCTGCATGACAATGGTTTCTTCACCAGCGGTTTCTTCTTCCTCTAGCACTTTCATCACCGCCACCTCGTCATCATCCCCAGCTGCCATCGTCTTCATAGCTGGCGCATCACTGGAGTTTTGGGTCTCCAGAAAATCATGAACTCTCAGGTCGCCTTCATGCTGGCAAGGTAGCAAAAATGGCTGATCTCGAACAACGACAGAAGAATTGCTGTGGCCGAATTGTGAAATCAGAGATGGGAGGAAGAGAGGAGCTCCTAGGAAGAGGAGGATCCCACAAGCCATCACTTGTGTGGCCAAAGAATTTGTAAAGCCTGTAGAGGTGAGTAGAGCTGCAGCTAGCAAGTAGAGTGTGAAGGCAATGAGTATGACATAGAACCAGATGAAGCTGGATTTGTTTCTCAAGGAGTCTTCTTGGAGCTTGGCAGGGGTGAGGAGCTGAATGAAGGGGAGACCCAGCAAGCACGCAGCGGTGGTTAGCAGTGCAGAAAGTAGAAGAACTGAGGCCGGACTATTGTTGTTAAAGATTGCGACATAGAGAAGGGTAAAGATGGCACTGCTAAGGCCGAAGCAACATTTGAGGATCCCTGTGACTGCCCCTCTTCTGTGCGGGAAATTCTTCACATTTGTGACTATGTTTCCTGTGTCCAACCATGTGATGCTGTTGGACCCCACTGCCAACAACATGCAGACCTGAATTTTGGCGGACACACACACAAAAAGAAATTTAATCCCATCACTGTAAATAGCCTAGAATGAAGCTGCAGCAAGAGCCTTGCAAAGTCACTAGAATCACTGGCAGCACTAGAATCAAAGGCGTGATGATGATGTGAGTTGGTGGATGAGGCTGAAGGTCTTAAATACAAAAAGAAACGCTGCATGCACATGTGATTCTTCTCACCAGCCAGTATGGCGGTGGTGCAATTCTGCCACTGAGCACCAGCCACAGCACACCATAGCCCACAAGACTCTGCATGGAACCTAAGGCCAAGAATCCCCAGACTCGTATTGTGTTGATTGCAAGTCCTGCCACGATACCCACATAAGCTCCGAAATCCTTTGCAAACCCTAGGATGTTGAGCTGGGCTTGGTTGTAATCCAAAACCTGCTTCAGCATGGGAGCGTAGAGACCAAAGCAGTAGAGCACACCTAACGCTGCTTGCACCCATGATGAAGCTACCATTCCCGCCCATCTCGCTCTCTCTAATTTCTCAACACCCATGATTGCTGCGTCCGCCATGATCTTCAACAATAAGATTATATGATCTTCTTGTAACTACACTGCCCCTCACTTTCCAGTAAAGATCTTTGCTCAAATTTGGATATATTACATAATACAAAAGAAAATTTCAATCAAACTCGTAAGTAGCTGCCGATGGGGCTGAATCTCACAGAAATTCGCTGAGGGACTGAGAAAGAAGAGAGGAATTCAGCAACCCAACATGCATCTTTTTCTTGCTTCAACTTTCAAGCAGCAAATTCCTTCTCTTTATAAAATTCTCAGGTTCTGGAATTCAGAGACCTGGTACCAAGCTCCTTTGCACCTGCATAGACTTGAACTTGGAACACTACTTTTTCTTTCTTTCTTTCTTCAGCAACACTGCTGAGTAAACAATTCAAGGATAATTATGAGCTACCCATAGGTCAAGTTTTGTTTTCTATTTGAACAAAATGAGTCAGTACTTACTCATCTAAGAAATCTCGTCTGTGCGGGATCTCTTGTTCTCAAGCGCTTTTTCCCTTGCAGACAGAAGAAACTCAGACAACACAAACTCATGTTGCATGGTTCAATGACGCTTACTACACCACCACCACCACCTTTTGGGGTCCTTTATTCCATTCCAGTGGTAATGATTCATCTGAGCTGGTTTAGGCAGAACAATTATACAGTTTCACCCATTCCCCAGTAAAGAGGCATGGAAAAGTCTCTTTTCAAATCTATTTCTCTTTAAAGTTTTTTCTTTCTCAACCCATACTCATGAACAAATTTTCAATACATTCATCAATTTGCATTCCATTTTTTTTCAATTGAATCTTAATCCAATTGTTGAATTGAATTTAGCTGAATTTGAATTCAATTCAAATTAAATTTAGATTTAATTGGAATTCAATTCAATGTGCATGCAATGTCATTAAATATTTTCATTCAAATGAAACTTAATTTTAATAAAATTAATTCATGTTATGTTTTGCATATGCCTGAAATCCAACATTTTTGCAATGGTAATGACATGCAATTGAGGATCTTATTATTCTATAAGTCTAGATGCTGATGAGTCCCAGCCTTTTGTTTTGGCTGGCTATTTATTGCAA